>CAIGQW010055714.1:299205-339279 GCA_903798125.1 Danio choprae | reverse complement strand
ATTTTCCTTACCCTTTAAACCTCTATTGATTTATTTCTTCAACACAAAAGATATTCTGAACAAGTTCGGGGAGGACATCCATAGTAGGAACAAAAAGTCGTATGGAAGTTAATGGATGTTTTTTTCACCAACATTCTTCAGTATATCTTCCTTTGTGGACAACAGGAGAAAAATCAAACCGCTTTGGAACAAGTGGAGAAGTAAATAATTGAGGTTTTGTAGTTTGGTACCTTTTTAAGCTAAAAGTAAAAACTACATATACTCATACCACCTTGATATTCTTCAGATGATAGCCAGTGTTTTTAGGGACTAAAGATTTCGATTGGTAGTTTTGACCTACAGTGGTCAGCTTTACAGCAACTCTGTGCAATGGTGCCACCATGTGGCCAGTTGTTATTAAAGCTCGTGATACCCATGCGTTTACCTATTGGAGATCTGGCTGGGAAACACAGATCCAAATTTAGAAAGCCACATCAAAACATTTGACTTTGGATTTGCAGACAACTTAAATAGACATTAGCCAAACTTAAAGAATCAGCAGTTGAGTTTCAAAACATGTCCATTCTGACTTTAAACTCATGTGGAAACATGAAGCCATACAGAAGATTATTATAAAGCTTTTCCATTGCATGGCAATATTTTACCTGGCTTGTCAAACTAAAATATATGGCTGTTGTGCAAAATCTATGGAGTCACTTCATGTTCAAAATCTCAATTTGCAATCATTGTCTTTTTTCCAGCGTTCAACAGATCAATTTCTGCCCAGCTTTAAATGAGTGGAAAATAATTACACAGCTGGAGTGTCAGGAAAGGAAAGTCAGGAACCTAGAGATAAAATTACAAGTTTAAAAGATTATATAAAGACTTTATATAGGTTTTATATTATTTGTTCATGAAGACCCTTTTCATTTGGGCCTTAAAAAAGACATTCAAAAATATCTGCAAGTCAATGATCAAGTACACAGACTGAAGGTGGATAAATTTGGAGTCCCACCATAAAGGCCTTTTAACGGTCTAAAAATGAAAAATCTAATTATACAGCACGTATGCAGGGCATTTTAATAAGGAAAATGCATATAGAATAGTTCTTACAGTTGGAGTACTAATTTATAAAGTGGAAATAAACAGCAAGACCATAACAAAGTTCATGGTAAGACAGTTTTTATTTCCATCTTCATGAATGGGAAACATTAAATAGAACTTCAGAATGACCAGCGATAAAGATACAATTTTGTTTTTGAATGTGACATTACAAACCAAGTGCTCCTGCCTTTCATTTCAACCCACCCTGACACAATTAGAGACTCATTTACGAATGTTCCTCAGCCAATTTCTCTGCCTTCTGGATAACCTCCTCGATGGGGCCCACCATGTAGAAGGCCTGCTCAGGCAGAGCGTCATACTCACCTGAGAAAAGAGAAGCCACATGAGTACATACACTTTTTATAAACGTAGTAGAAATCTTTGATTATAATAATAATAATAATAATAATGTTTTTTTTTTTTTTTTTTTTTTACTTAAACCTCACCACCAAGAATGGACTTGAAGCCCTTAATGGTCTCTTTGAGGGGCACCAGCTTGCCCAAGTGTCCAGTGAAAACCTCAGCTACCTGGAAGGGCTGGGACAGGAACCTCTGGATCTTACGTGCACGAGCCACAGTCAGCTTATCCTCCTCAGACAACTCATCCATACCCAGAATAGCAATGATATCCTGCAGGGACTTGTAGTCCTATGAAGAGAAGAGCAGGAAACCAGGTCAAGACTGAAGATAAAATATCAGATGAAGTGCTAAAATGAAGCCTGCGCTCATTGGCGCTTACCTGGAGGATCTTCTGTACACCACGGGCTACGTCATAATGCTCAGTTCCCACAATGTTGGGGTCCATGATACGGGAGGTGGAGTCCAGGGGGTCCACAGCGGGGTAGATACCCAGCTCAGCGATGGCACGGGACAACACGGTGGTGGCGTCCAAGTGAGCAAAGGTGGTAGCGGGGGCGGGATCAGTCAAGTCATCAGCGGGCACATAGATGGCCTATGAGATACAAAATGAAACTGCATTGGAGCATTTAAATCTTCCTGAGAAATTTATATTTAGGAGATAAAGAGGTTATTAAATTATTAGAAAATGTATTAGTGTTCAAAAGTGTTGAAGAGCACTGGTGTTTTTCCCTTTCATTATTAAAATTTCTCACTTACGAAGATGCTGTAGATTATACGGTTTTATTCTAATACAACATGTAAACAAAATGTCTATAACTCACTAAAATGAAGAATTAATCACTTTCTGCCTTGGACCCTAAACTTAAAATTAAGCTTTAGAAAGTTCAATGCTTCCTAGCAAACTCAATTGTGCTTGTAAGGTGGCATGTGTATGCAGTCAGCTGGTAAATTATCTAACGCAGCATGTGAAACACAGGAAGTGTACCTGCACAGATGTGATTGAACCCTTCTTGGTGGTTGTGATTCTTTCCTGCATGGTACCCATGTCAGTGGCCAGAGTAGGCTGATAACCCACAGCAGAGGGGATACGACCCAGAAGGGCAGACACCTGAACAAAAAATAAAGCTATAGCGTCAATATAGCCCTCAAACAAGATTTTTTTTAAAAAATTATTTATTTAATATGATTTATGACCACTTCACTGACCTCTGATCCAGCCTGGGTGAAGCGGAAAATGTTGTCAATAAAGAGCAGCACATCCTGTCCCTCCTGGTCACGGAAATATTCGGCAACGGTCAGTCCAGTCAGAGCCACACGGGCACGGGCACCTGGGGGCTCGTTCATCTGTCCGTACACCAGCGCCACCTAACAACAACCAAGAGGACCTTGTAATTTAAAGCAATTCTAAAGTTTACAAGCATAATCATTTTAGCTTTCTTCTCTACTAGTGTATTTGAGATCTTTAAGTCACCTTTGAGGTGGTGTCCTTCAGGTTGATGACACCAGACTCGATCATTTCATGGTAGAGATCATTTCCCTCACGGGTCCTCTCTCCCACACCAGCAAACACGGAGTAACCACCATGAGCCTTAGCCACATTGTTGATCAGCTCCATAATCAACACAGTCTTTCCCACACCAGCACCACCAAACAGACCTGAAATGAGATGGCGCTTTTAGTTAGCTTAAGGATGACAGGATTTGACTAGCAAAACCAAACCAAAAAATAAGTTCATGTATAAATAAAATAACTTAAAAGATTAGGGTCATTAGGGTTTTATTTCAAACAAAAAGCTTGTGGAGTATGAATTATAGTTGAACAGGAGCCACAATTGTATTTAATTACTGTATTTATATGGAATATATATGATTTATGCAAAAAAGTTCTTAGAATTTTTCATCTTGTTTTTAAACGAACTTTTCTGATTTTGATTGTAATGCAATAATGTGCATCTTTTGTAAAGCTGCTTTAAAACAACAATTATTGTGAAAAGTGACAAATAAACTTCAACTGAAAACGAATAGAGCCAATATAAAATATTTACATTTCAAAGCGAAAACAAGTTTTTTTTACTTTCCCCACTGGCAGATGATTTTGCTTGTTTTAAGGAAAAAAAACGTTTACTTAATTTTGACTTATTACTTTAAGTGGGAAAACAAAACAATATTTTTACTTTATCTAAGAATTATTATATATTTGGACTAGAAATAACACAAAGCAAAGAAAAGCACTTATTGCATTGCGGTTTCTGTACCTGAATAATGTTAGACTCCCCAGAAACTATTCAAACTATCTTGTGAAACTGTATTCCTATCGCGATATTTAAAAATAGCAGAAAAATAAAAATTGCAATATCATATTTCTCCAATATCGTGCAGCCCTAATAAGCACGTAATAAAAACTGTAGTTAATTGGGAGAACTGATACTTTAAAGTGTACCAAATAGTTTGATTAATTTTGTCAACAATATCCACAGGAATGAATCCAATAGGATTGTTGGATCAACCATCATTTAACAATACTGAAATGGATGCTGTTTTTTTAATACAATAATTTAACTTTAATACAATTCTATTTGAATGTTTATTTTGTAATTTTAATCTTTGACCTGAAAAGTTTAAATAATGTATACACACCAATCTTGCCACCCTTGGCATAGGGAGCCAGCAGATCCACAACCTTGATTCCTGTGACCAGAATCTCCTGCTCGACACTCATGTCTGTGAATTCTGGAGCCTCAGCATGGATGGGGGCAGTCCTGCACAGAAAACAAGTCACAATCAACTTAACATACATCTGAATCGCAGATCAACTCTTTTTAAGCTTCCAAGCAAGCTTCTGCTTCAACAATCTTCAAATACTCACTGTTTTGTGGAAATTGGTCCTCTCTCGTCAATGGGCTCACCAATGACATTCATGATCCTGCCAAGGGTCTCAGGTCCCACAGGGATTCTGATGGGGGCACCAGTGTCAAGAACCTTCTGACCACGCACAAGTCCCTCTGTACCGTCCATAGCAATTGTGCGGACAGTGTTCTCCCCTAAAGAAAAAGCAAAAAAGGTTACAGAACAACCGTAATAAATAAAATTAACTAGACTGAGCTTTAATCCTATTACCCAAATGCTGAGCCACCTCCAGGACTAGCCTGGAATCACGGCCAGCCACTTCCAGGGCATTGAGAATAGGGGGCAGACCCTCGTCGAACTGGACGTCCACAACGGCACCGATGACCGCGACGATACGCCCGCTGGCGGCGGCGGCAGCAGCGGCAGGAGCAGCATAATCCCTGCCTATGGAGGAGGAAGAGAAACAGATCAATATTACATGCACACGACACAGAAAATAATCTATTTGTAACCAAAGTCTTAAAAAAAAACAAAAATACAAATTCGAAAGCTCTTGTTTTGAAAGCGGTGTTACTATATTATTGTATTTATCTGCACAATGACACGAAGTCACAGTCTAATGAATGAACGTTAGCACCGCTATAAATAAAGCGATTGGAAATCTGTTTATATCCGACTGCAGTGTGCATTTAAAAGCAGTAACGGTTTATAAATGTTCATAAATACGTTTGAATTATTCCGTGATCTTATTCCACATGTCTTCTGTACCATGACCTCGCAGACTGGGAAACACAGCTAGCAAAGCGAGCCTCCTCTCCATGACACATAAAGGTCATTCCCGTTTTCTTACAAACAACAATGGGCTGTTGTCATTAAAATTAAGCATTGGGTCATGACAACATATTTCCATCACAATTCAGAATCCAAGTAGTGCGTCAGACGAAACCAATCACTGAAAATATTGACGTTAAACTTTGCGGCCTGCACTTAGAGTCCGCATGCTGCCATTAAGCAGTCTCGCGCCGGCGGTGACGTTGCTGTCAGAAGAAACAATTCTATAGCTGCGCTAAACAATTTTCCAATCAAATGTATTTCACTTACGTGAAAACAAAGATGGAGCTCCGTTGAGAGCCTTCAGGGGGTGAACCCCGGGCTTGAGAGCTTGCAGAGCCCCGGTGCAGCAGCGTCCCACAGCTCCCAACATAGTTAAAATGGCTGAAGGTGGAATCGGGTAGAAGCTCAGCAGCTTATATATAGTGCCGCTTGAGCCTCACACTGCGCATGCGTGAAAGACAATGGCGACACGGGAACTGAGTGTCTGCGCATGCGTCAGAGTTGAAGGACAGTCTGGGCATCATAAATAGCATTTTATATCTGCAAGAGAAATCTATGCAAGGGAACAACTATATAAAATTATTTTTCTATTATTGCCATTATTACTATAGTCTAGAAGCGCTTATTTGTAGATGTGAAATAGTTTATAGTGCATCCTAATAGTTTGGGCGCGTGCTCAATATCCGCTTAAAAGCAATGTTAGTAAATTTAAAATTATTTTTAGTAGATAGTATATAACGAACTTTCATTAACACTGAAATAGTAACGTTAAACATCTCAGTTTCTTAGCGCTGATCCCAAATGTCAGCCAGTGTCAGTGACTAGCCTCTGTTTGACACCACTAGGTGTCGTTGTTGTTTAAAGGTCTATTTAATCATCACGACTAAAAACACTATGCTGAAAACCATGGCCAGGTGTGTATATATGACCCATGTCATCACTGTCAAGAAACATTAAAACGCAAACCGTTGAGGTTGTTATAGTAAAGGCCATTGTGATTTATTCTGATAATGAAAAATTATAAAGTTGTTGTTCCAAAAAGTTGTTCTACAGCACAATCAAATACATCAACAAATCTACAAATACACTTAAACGTAGGCATTACTTTAATGTAATTTCAGTTGAAATATGCTTAAAACAAAAAATGTTTTTTCAAATAGCACATTTTAAATAAACCATATTGTTTGCCAAATTCATCTACCAGCTAATCTTATCAGGGGAAGAGTTTTTATGCAGAAGTTTTCATCAAGATCTTCACAGGTTCTTCACATCTTGTTTAATGGATTTGCTTGACTTAAGTTGAGAGACTACATGCACAAGCACTGTTTTTGTTTTGCTTTTCATATAGTGTTTTTTTTAATCATTTTTTTCAGTCTAATGTAAAGAAAACATCAAGACACATTTGAAGTTTCTTTAATACCATTTTTGTGTCAGTAGATTTCAATTACGATACATAATTTAAAAAAAAAACTCCCGATTACATATATCTAATATATGCAACATATTTCTGAATCTTTATGAAATATTGCAAAAATGACAATTTCTTTTAAACTTAATAATCTACACTTTCATGCAATATTTGAAAAGATTTTATATTAAATATTAGAACTTTCATCCAATATTTGTTCATCCAATAACTTGTATCCAATAGAGTTTATGCTAGAAATGTATGCAAATTACTTCACATTTCTTTAAATAATATCTTGTTTGCATATTTTAAAGCACTTGTAATACACAATAAATGTTTGTAATTCTTAATGATCAGTAAACTGGGGATATAGGATGATAATAATGGCCTTATTTTGATTCCTGTTGCACATTTCCTCCATTTTTAAGATGTAACCAAAGCTAAGAAGTGCTATTCAAGACCACAAGTTAAAACAGATTTGTAAATAAACATTTTTAAAGCTGGTTATTGCTTGAACATTTCACAGCACTCAGCCCCCTTGTAGTTGGAAGAAACTTATATTTCACTCTTTTTCAGTCTTCATATTCACCCAAAGTTTTCCCTGGGAAATCTTAAATGAATATAAAACTGAGGATGTAAGTAATGTTCCAGTGTTTTCAAGAATAAAGGCCAAGTTTGTCAAAAGAATGCGATATCTTTGTGTGAGAAAGTGAAAAGTATTTTTAGTTTGTGAGTTTTTGCTTTCATTTCATGTTTTCCTTCACAAATTCCATCACATCACAAAAATTAATGGTAATTCATTAAAAATAGGAAAGATGTGAACTGGATTGGGATATGGATTTAATGCAAAAGAAAAGAAAATTTAAATAAATACAATTTCTGTAATGAAATAACTATCTTTTTCCAAAACAGAAAATTATTATGCAATCAGCAGTACAATGTGCCTAACGTGGTGAAGGGATGGGAATGATGGGAATTTTGTTCACCAATGTTTGCACAAAGACTTCCTCAGTGTGAAAAGCACTTCCATCGGGTGGGTGGAGGGTTTGAATTGCTTTACACACTGCAGGAAGACTTTGAGCTGAAACGTTTGTGTCTTTTCCCATTAGTAATGAATGCAAAAAAAAGAAGAAGACTGTTCTCATGTGTATGGATAATAATTTCCTGTAATATAATATAAATATATTAGCATTTTAAGTAATTCCTAAATGTTTTACTATATTAGCATATTTCCAAAACAGATTATCAAACCACCATTTCTTTAGATCCATCAACTGTTTTTGTACATTAATGTTTTGTGCTAATGTTAAGTGCTGATCTCATTAAGACTGTTAATGATGCAGAACAAGTAATCACTGGGTGGTGAACTATAATGACATCTTGCCAATGATTGTGTGCACAAAAAAAAAAGCAAAGCCAAAGTCCACACTCTAAAAAAGAAGCATCTTTGCATGTAACATACAGTCAATACGTATTGAACACCTCACCATTTTTCTTAGAAAACATATTTCTAAAGGTGCCGTTGACCTGAAATTTTCACTGGATGTTGGTAACAATCAAAGAAATCCATATATGCTAAGAAAACAGAACTAATTAGTTTACAAATTAAGTTATGCGTAATAAAATGAAATAACGCAGGGAAAAAGTATTGAACACATGAAGAAAGGAAGGTGTAGAAAGGCAGTGAAAGCCAAGACAGCAGCTGAAATCTCTCAGTAGTTATTCAGCAATCCTCTGCCCTTCGTCAGTGTAAATGAATATTAGCTGCTTCAGTCCAGTAATCTACATTACCAGGATAATGATGATGAAACCAGGGTGGACATTTCAGCAAGACAATGATCCTAAACACAGCCAAGGAAACTCTCAAATGCTTTCAGAGAAAGAAAATCAAGAGAGAATGTAAGTAGAAATCAAGTAGAATGGCTCAGCCAATTACCTGTCTTGAATCTAATAGAAAATACAAAATTAAGCTCATACTTGATATGAGACCCACAGAACCATCAACATATTTACACTTTGTTGAAGTCTGTGAAAAAACTCACACCTGAGCAATTCATGCCACTTCATTCTCCATATGAGAGGCATCTTTAAGCTGCCATCACCAAAAAAGCCTTTTAAATATAGAATTAAATACGTTTCAGTAGTTTCTCCTTGTGTCATGTCATTGTTATTACACAGAACTAATTTTTCAGATTTGTTTTTGTTTTGTTTTACTTTTATGTTTATATTGTTTGAGTTTTTACCAAAATCTGGTTCAATTCCATGTAAACAGCTCCTTTAGAAATATTATTCGCAGGAAAAAACATGACGTGTTCAATACTTATTTTTCCCGCTGTATTTAGAACCATGTAGACCTGAAGAAACTTTTAATGCTAAAATGATTCTTTGTGTAAGTTTAGGGTTCTTTATTTCCCGCCATTTTGTTTTTCAAATCTGTAACTGACAAAGCAGCTCATGGTTTTCTCGAGCTCAACCAATCAACAGTTTCCTAAGAAATTAATCAATTCTTTCTGGACATTTTAAAGGGATAGTTTACCCAAAAAGTAAATTCTCTTCTGTTAAAAACAAAACATATCGCTACCTACTGCGCCACCACACTGAAATAATAACACTAAGTTTATTTTATATAGCGACTTTCCAGTGATCAAGGACGCTTTGCAAGACAATAACAAAGTAAAAGAATTTAAATTTAAAAAGACAAGAAAACAAAAAGAGGGGCCTCGCAGTGGCGCAGTGGGTATCATGATCGCCTTACATCAAGACGGTCGCTGGTTCGAGCCTCGGCTGGGTCAGTTGACATTTCTGTGTGGAGTTTGCATGTTCTCCCCATGTTGGCGTGGGTTTCCTCTGGGTGCTCCGGTTTCCCCCACAAGTCCAAAGACATGCGTATAGGTGAATTGGCTAAGCTAAATTGTCTATAGTGTATGTGTGTGAATGAGTGTGTGTGGATGTTTCCCAGTGATGGGTTGCAGCTGGAAGGGCATCCGCTGCGTAAAACATATGCTGGATAAGTTGGCGGTTCATTCCGCTGTGGCGACCCCAGATTAATAAAGGTACTAAGCCGAAAAGAAAATGAATGAATGAATGAAGAAAACAAAAAGCAAAAAGGAAACAGAAACAACAGTTACAGAACTTAATGACTGTAACATTCAGAAAATAAGTGAGTTTTAAGAAGAGACTTAAACTAAATATTATTGATGCAGCGGAGGGAGTGTGGAAAGTGTTCCAGTAAAAACAAGGTTTGATACTAAAGTTATAAGTTGTAAATTGATCAAATTGAGTTGACAATTCTTGAAACTGCAAGTTGAAAACATGTAAAGTATTACAGGACAAACTAAAATAAAAGGAGTTTAAAATACTCAACCAGCTGATGCAAACAGTTGCCTCAATTTTTATTAGGTAAAATGGACACAGTATTTTTACACTTTCAATTGATAACCCTTCATGCAAATTTATAAAAAGGGTTCTATTTAGCACCATAACTGTCTAGAACAAGCTAATTAGAACTGCATTTTGCTGACTTGTACATGTGTAATGACAATAAAGTTGAATCTAATCTAATCTAAACAACCTAGGCTCATTGAAAAAATGACTTTTGCTGCTTGTTCAAACAACTTATTTAAATGAGTTGAAACAATACAATTCTTAAGTTTTTTTGGGGGACAACTTAATTGTTTTATGTTATGTAATCCACTTAAACTTGTAAAACAATTAAGTTAACTTAATCAATTTGTGTTGTGACAACATAAAGAAATTGTGTGAAACCTGCAGCATTTTTTAGTGTACGTGCCTCAGGCTACATTTTATCAAATACATTAAAATACATTGCTCTGGTTTTGTTTCAGGGCCTCACGGTGGCTCAGTGGGTAGCACGATAGCCTCACAGCAAGAAGGTCGCTGGTTCGAGCCTCGGCTGGGTCAGTTGGCGTTTCTGTGTGGAGTTTGCATGTTCTCCCAGTGTTGGCATGGGTCTCCTCCGGGTGCTCCGGTTTCCCCCACAAGTCCAAAGACATGCGGTATAGGTGAATTGGGTTAGCTAAATTGTCCGTAGTGTATGTGTCGGAATGAGAGTGTGTGGATGTTTCCCAGTGATGGGTTACAGCTGGAAGGGCATCCGCTGTGTAAAACATATGCTGGATAAGTTGGCGGTTCATTCCGCTGTGGCGACCCCAGATTAATAAAGGGACTAAGCCGAAATGAAAATGAATGAATGGTTTTGTTTCAGATTTCAGATGACAAACCCATAAGAGGGTGCTGTCTACATTTTTGTGAATCTGAAATACATTACTAAGGTTGCATTTGTGTCATACATTTCACCTTGCGATCATCTGACCTAAACCCAACAAATAGTGTTTTCAAAGTTTCACAAACGTGTTATGGTGTACAAGTGTGTCACAAACGTGTACAAGCTGAAGCATGTATTTCCAGTGAAGCTGTGTTGCTTTAGAACCATTTTTTTCCATTTCCATTTTTTCACTCTACAAACATTCAGCTAATTTGGTTGCCAAGAAATAGGGCTGGGTGATTTTCATGCGTATTTTGTCAGTAAATTGGGTTCTAGTAAACCTCCAGCACGTTCTGTCAGATGATGCCAGATGTTACTACAGAGACTGACAAGCTTTGGAAAATTACGTTTAAAATCAAAGTCAATTTAATCGGACGATAATGAAATCAATATAATCATTCTGCGATAATGACAGTTGTTTACATCACTTTGAAATTAACTATACGGCTCAGTATAGCAAATGTTGCACATGAAAATACCACATATAATAACAATGTTTTTACTCCGAACTCACTTCATAACTTCAGTCCAGTGTTTGAAATAAATAGTTTCATAGTCGTGAGACTATTAGTCACACTTAACCAATAAAAGCTGTTAAATCTTCTGTTTAAAATGCAACACTATGGGGACTTCCTGGGTTGTTTCTTCATGGGTATTTAGAGTTTCCACACAAGAGCGCCCTCTGGCCTTCGGAGGAGATTTACTACTTATCACAGAGCCGTGCTACCCTGACAAGATGTGCATGACAATTGCATGTATGAGCAATCGCGATAGTGATTTCCATTAATAGCCCAGCCCTAGTCAAAAGTCATAAGATGAAATGCACACATACAGAATCTGCTTCCCTGACTGCACCCTGATGCTCATACTGAAGGTTCAGCAGTAATAGTTTTGTGTGCACAGATGGTGCAGCAGTGCAACTGAACAAACACACCAGAGCTGTAACTAGCACTGCCTGTGTACGATAACAGATTTCTCTGTTCTGCGTGATAGAAATGCAATTTGCTCAGGTTGGTTTGGTCAATCACTCTCGTATCTGTAGCTGGCTTTTACAGTAGTGTGGTTGTTATTAGGTGTGGGGGGGTTTTGTCCTTGGGATTAAAAGGAGGAACAAATTGTAGATGAGCAAGGAACATTATGTTCTTTGGAAGGTGTTGACAGGAAGTTGTCCTACTCATGCCTATATACAATCTTTTGAAAAAGCACATTTTGTGAATGTGCTCATCATCACAGATTGCTCAATCAGATCAAGTAAGATAAAATTTAGCTTTTGATGCCACAAATGAGAATCATATAATATATAAAATATAATTATAGTACTATAAAAGCTGGATGAACATATGTTGCATGATTGAGAATTATTGAGAATATTTAGAATATTAAGTAATGGTCATGTTCCATTAAGATATTTTGTAAATTTGCTATGTAAATATATCAAAGCACAATTTTTTGATTAGTGATGTGCATTGCGGCTGCGCAGTGGCGCAGTGGGGAGCACAATCGCCTCACTGCAAGAAGGTCGCTGGTTTGAGCCTCGGCTGGGTCAGTTGGCATTTCTGTGTGGAGTTTGCATGTTCTCCCCGTGTTCATGTGGGTTTTCTCCAGGTGCTTCGGTTTCCCCCACAGTCCAAAGGCATGTGCTATAGGTGAATTGGGTAAGCTAAATTGTCCGTAGTGTATGTGTGTGAATGAGTGTGTGTGGATGTTTCCCAGTGGTGGGTTGCAGCTGGAAGGGCATCCGCTGCGTAAAACATATGCTGGATAAGTTGGCAGTTCATTCCGCTGTGGCGACCACAGATTAATAAAGGGACTAAGCCGAAAAGAAAATTAATAAATGAATGAATGTGCATTGCTAAGAACTTAATTTGCACAATGTTAAATGCAATTTTCCCAGTATTTCATTTTTGTAGACCCTCAGATTTTCAAAAAGTTGTATCTCAGTAGGCGTCGCGGTGGCGCAGTGGGTAGCACAATCACCTCACAGCAAGAAAGTCGCTGGTTCGAGCCTCGGCTGGGTCAGCTGGCATTTCTATGTGGATGTTTTGTTTGCATGTTCTCCCCGTGTTCGCGTGGGTTTCCTCCGGGTGCTCCGGTTTCCCCCACAATTCCAAAGACATGCGCTATAGGTGAATTGGGTGTTATGTATTGAGTAACTTTATTTTGACAATGCCGGTGTGTATTGTGCCTGTGTATTGTATCCTCCCTTATAATAGGACGGTATTTTTGTATTAGCTGTGGCTGAGCGTTTATTTCCTGCCTGAAACCTTTTCAAAGTCAACTCTGTTCACTGCTTAACAATATATGAGAAGGCCCTTTTCTTTTGTCACTTTTTCTCATGTTTAAAGAATGGACAAGGATGGTAGAATTGTTGTTTTATTTACAAATCTTTATTTTTGGATTAGGTAACAGACGCTTAATATTAGGTAGCGTACTTTGTTTTGTTTGTTGTTTTGGCCTTTAGGTTCCCTTACCACCTTTGGTTTGTGATATTGGAAATATTTATGTTTAATAAATCTGTTACCCCTTTTCAACAACTTGGCCTGTGTGTGTGTGCGCTTGGGGAGCAGGAAAGGGGACTCCGGGTGACCTCTTTTAATAAAAGGTCATCCTTATCATTATGTATGTAGCGTGGTGCTTCCGCTACGTAACATGGGTAAGTTAAATTGTCCGTAGTATATGTGTGTAAATGAGTGTGTGTGGATGTTTCCTTGTGATGGGTTGCAGTTGGAAGGGCATCCGCTTTGTAAAACATATGCTGGATAAGTTTGCGGTTTATTCCACTGTGGCGACCCCAGTTTAATAAAGGGACTAAACCGAAAAGAAAATTAATGAGTATCTCAGTACCTCCAAACATTTTCCTATCAAAACAAACCATACATAAATGGCAAGCTTATTATTCAGCTTTTTATGTGTATACATGTATGAATCTAAAAAGATTGACACTTATGACTGGCTTTGTGAGCCAAGGTCACATTTGATGTTTAATGTGACACCATGATACAGACATGGTAAATATAACAAAAGACAACCTCAGCATGAACAATTCAAAAGTATGCATATAAAGCAAATAATGCAAAAGCAAACTGGCCTAAATTTGGAGACACGTTAATCAGCATTCAGTTCATTTTATTTATTAATAATATATGATACAACAAAAGATTATATACTTTTTTTTTACACAGTACTAACATATCGTTTATTTAAACAAATGTGTGATATATCTGGGCTGATATGATATTGTCAAGCTAATACTATTTATACAGCACTTTCAAAGCAGTTTCACATTAATAAACAGGAAAATAATCAATGATGCAAAATGCAAGGATGTCATGTTTTTTAGCTCAAGTCAGATCGGTTTCCTCTGTGTAAAGTAACATGCAACATCATGTTATACTCATATTCCTTATTTTAACATGGTATTTGGCATACTACTACATCGCTTCACCTTTTACAACAATGATTTAATAACAATGATAAAAGTCATCTTTAGCTGATCTCAAAAGGAGTTATATAATAATAAACACAACAAGAAATAATTAATCATTTAATATTTGTGCACCTTTAGTTTTAGTTTACAGATATCATCATTAGATATTTCATATTACATAATATAGTAATAATACCACCACAGGTAACATTAATCATTATTTTGTCAATTATTTTGCCCGAATGCATTGGCAATATATTAAATTGATATTTACATACAATGTAAAAGAAATGCTGGGTTCCACACAATTCCTTCATGTTGTCCAAACACAAATCGATTAATTTAACTTAATTGTTTTTACAAATGTAAGTGGATTAAACATAAAACAATTAAGTTGTCCATAAAAACTCAAGAACTGTGTTGACTCAGCTCATTTATATGTGTAGTTTGAACAAGCAGCAAAAAGCGTAGTTTGTGGCTTAGGTAAGTGCATAAAATCTCCAGAAATGGTTTTACAGGTCCATTTTTAACACTAGGAATTGACCCTAATATGATATGGATGGGGGCGGCGCAGTGGGTAGCGGTCGCTGTTTTAAGCCTCAGCTGGGTCAGTGGCATTTCTGTGTGGAGTTTGCATGTTCTCCCCGTGTTCGTGTGGTTTTCCTCCGGGTGCTCCGGTTTCCCCCACAAG
Source organism: Danio choprae (assembly GCA_903798125.1). Lineage (NCBI taxonomy): Eukaryota > Metazoa > Chordata > Actinopteri > Cypriniformes > Danionidae > Danio > Danio choprae. The sequence goes on along the minus strand of CAIGQW010055714.1, from coordinate 324,345 downwards.
TCCAAAGACATGCGCTATAGGTGAATTGGGTAAGCTTAATTGTCCGTAGTCTATGTGTGTGAATGAGAGTGCATGGGTGTTTCCCAGTGATGGGTTGCAATTTGAAGGGCATCCGCTGCATAAAACATATGCTAGATAAGTTGGCGGTTCATTCCGCTGTGGGGACCCCTGATTATTAAAGGGACTAAGCTGAAGGAAAATAAATAAATGATATGGAAGGGTTTGATTATATGTGGTAGGGTCATGTATGAATGAATATTAATACAGCTCTGCTCTGACTCCAGCAGATTCGTTCATTCATTCATTCATTCATTTTGTTTTCAGCTTAGTCTCTTTATTAATCTGGGGTCGCCACAGCGGAATGAACCGCCAACTTATCCAGCATATGTTTTACGCAGCGGATGCCCTTCCAGCTGCAACCCATCACTGGGAAACATCCACACAACTCAATCTAAACATCCATAAACACTCATACACTACGGACAATTTAGCTTACCCAATTCACCTATACCACGTTTTTGGACTGTGGGGGAAACCGGAGCATCCGGAGGAAACCCATGCAAACACAGGGAGAACATGTAAACTCCACACAGAAATGCCAACTGACCCAGCCGAGGCTCGAACCAGCGACCTTCTTGCTGTGAGGCGAATGTGCTACCAGATTTTTATTATCAGAGTTAGGTGTAACGCATTCCACAGTAACGCATTACTGTAATCTAATTACATTAATGAGGAACGCAGTAATGTAATGAATTACATTTCACATTAGTGTAATTTGACTACAGTTACTACAGTCAATGTAATTGCGTTACTTACGTTACAAATATAATATTTAGAAGAAAAAAATGCTTCTTTTAAATCACGTTTTCCACTGCAACCTCAGTTAATAAGCATGTGCATTTAAATTGCTGGAGAACACCAGCTGAAATAGCTGCTGTCAATAGTGGCTGCTTCTTCAAGTGGAAATACAGACATTACTTTGATTTCATTGAGCATAAAAACAAAAATATTGCTGTGAAATGCAGTCTATGTCCAGTCTCTAAAGAACTTTTGACTGCTTTTAACTCAACCAGCAACTTGTTCAAGCATTTGAACAGAAAGCCTTCTAAGACAATACTCGTCACCAAGGAGGACACCGGCGCCCAAAAAAACAGCGGCCCAACTCAGCCTAAACAGGCTAAATTGGATTTTTGTGCAGGATCGGGAGTGAAGGTATCTTCTGAATGTTAAGAGAAGCGTAGCTGCTTATGGGGCCGTTTACAAATCACAAATTGGGAGAGCATATTGCGCGCGCTCGCATTTCCCAGGCGCACCAGTTGAAAACCGTGTGTCACGTGACAAGAACTGATGTTTCATACTTTAAGAAATATACAGTCGTGGCCAAAAGTTTTGAGAGTGACACAAATATTAGTTTTCACAAAGTTTGCTGCTAAACTGCTTTTAGATCTTTGTTTCAGTTGTTTCTGTGATGTACTGAAATATAATTACAAGCACTTTATACATTTCAAAGGCTTTTATCCACAATTACAAAGAGTCAGTATTTGTAGTGTTGGCTCTACTTTTTCAGGACCTCTGCAATTCGACTGGACATGCTCTCAATCAACTTCTGGGCCAAATCCTGACTGATAGCAACCCATTCTTTCATAATCACTTCTTGGAGTTTGTCAGAATTAGTGGGTTTTTGTTTGTCCACCCGCCTCTTGAGGATTGACCACAAGTTCTCAATGGGATTACGATCTGGGGAGTTTCCAGGCCTTGGACCCAAAATTTCAATGTTTTGGTCCCCGAGCCACTTAGATATCACTTTTGCCTTGCTGGAAAATGCATTGTTCTTCACTAAACTGTTGTTGGATTGTTGGAAGAAGTTGCTGTTGGAGGGTGTGTTGGTACCATTCTTTATTTATGACTGTGTTTTTGGGCAAAATTGTGAGTGAGCCCACTCCCTTGGATGAGAAGCAACCCCACACATGAATGGTCTCAGGATGCTTTACTGCATGACACAGTACTGATGGTAGCACTCACCTTTTCTTCTTCGGACAAGCCTTTTTCTAGATGCCCCAAACAATCGGAAAGGGGCTTCATCTGAGAATATGACTTTGTCCCAGTCCTCAGCAGTCCATTCGCCATACTTTTTGCACAAGATTAATCTGTCCCTGATGTTTTTCTTCTTGACACCAGGCCATCTTACAAAAGTCTTCGCCTCACTGTGCTTGCAGATGTGCTCACACCAGCCTGCTGCCATTCCTGAGCATGTTCTGCACTGGCGGCACTTCGATCCCGCAGCTGAATCCTCTTTAGGAGATGATCCTGGCGCTTGCTGGGTGCGTTTCTTTGCAGGTCACCATGGTTAACAATGGAAGAACAATGATTTCAAGCATCACCATCCTTTTAACATGTCAAGTCTGCCATTCCAACCCAATCAGTCTGACATAATGATCTCCAGCCTTGTGCTCAGCAACATTCTCACCTGAGTTAACAAGACGATTACTGAAATGATCTCAGCAGGTCCTTTAATGACAGCAATGAAATGCAGGATTTTTTTCAGGATTAAGTTAATTTTCATGGCAAAGAAGGACTATGCAATTCATCTGATCACTCTTCATAACATTCTGGAGTAGATGCAAATTGCTATTATAAAAACTTTAGCAGCAACTTTTCCAATTTCCAATATTTATGTTATTCTCAAAACGTTTGGCCACGACTGTACACATTTCGGTAGACTAATTACCTCAGACAAACACAGAACACCCAAACACTACAGTACTTTTCATACTATGGATGTCAATGGTTATAGGTATCCAGTTTTCTTCATGTCCTTCTTTTGTGTTAAAAAAAAAAAAAAGACAAACGGATTTGGAACAAGTGAATGATAAGAGAAGTTTTGGGCTAACTATTTCTGTTATATCAGCTGCTGTGATCAACCCATTGTAATGTTTTTCAGTGAATATTAAATTACCGAAAGAGCTGAAGTATATTTTGTATTTTTATAGGTATAATGTATATGTTCAAAAGTAACTTCAAAGGAAAGTAATTAGTAATCTGATTACTTTTTACATTATGTAATTAGTAATGTAATCAGATTACAATTTTCAAGTAGTATTCATTCATTCATTCATTTTCTTTTCGGCTTAGTCCCTTTATTAATCTGGGGTCGCCACAGCGGAATAAACCGCCAACTTATCCAGCATATGTTTTACACAGCGGATGCCCTTCCAGCTGCAACCCATCTCTGGGAAACATCCACACACACTCATTCACACACACACACTACGAACAATTTAGCTTACCCAATTCACCTGTACCGCATGTCTTTGGACTTGTGGGGGAAACCGGAGCACCCGGATATTTCATTATCATTATATGGCACCTTTAAACAACACAATCAGTCACATTCAACCCTCACAGTTTAACAATATTTTGTTTAAATGTGATATACACACAAGAAAAGATGGATTTCAGGACTGATGTAAATATGTTAAATCTTGAAATGCTACAAAACTATTTTCACCACAGTCTTGAACTGATTTCATCCTTTTCGAGCAAAAAATGTTCAAGATTTTCTGTTTCTAAAGACTAACTTCAACAATTTGTCAGATCTGATTTATCCGAATTGCTAAAATAAACGCTTTCAAATTGATACACAAATCCTGTGTTATGCAGTCTTCCTTCCATACTCTTCTGAGGATGAGATGATGAAATTATGATGCTTTTCTTTTTCTTACACCAGAGACTTCTTCCAAAGGTCAAGCTGACCCTGTGAGCTGTTGGCACTGATTGAATTCATTACTGCCACCATCAAATAATCCATGATCCCAAAGTGCTCCATTTCAAGTCTGCTCATGCATACTAAGAAACATCTTATTTTAAGAGCTTGGTGTGACTGTGAATGTTTGCTGTTCGGAGAGTTTAATTCAGCACGACATTCTCCAAATAGGAGCATGAACCTATGAGAACTGCAGGGATTAAAGTGACATCATTTCCCTTTGAGGACTCCTTGTTTCTGAGGGGTGGGAAGGGGCCACAGGAAGGTGGGTGGGGCTACATCGGTGGGAGGAGCTTGGAGAGTTTGCTGGACTGAGCTGAATGGCTGTGGTGTCTTGCAGGGTGGGTTCGCTGGTCTCCATCTCAAAAACGGCTTCACCCATCCTCATTAATGGCCAGCGGTCTCGTCCAGTAGACGTGCGAGAAGTTTTTCTGGTGGATCGTCGACTGAAGATGCAACACGCAACAAAAAATGAAAAAGCCACCAAAAGGAGGATGGGTCCAATGAAGATGGGTGGGTTGCTTAAGGGGAGGACTTTGGTGAATGTGAGAGCACCCACTAGGGTGATGTTAATGCCTGCCAACATGATGCACAGCCCACAAGCACAACAAAGAGCCGGTGAGGGCGACCCCTGATTGTGAAGCACCCTACCCTCACCTGACTTCTTTAATACAGGGCGAGCATCAGCATTAGAGAAAAGCATCCTCTCTAAATGGTGCTGACCTTCCTGGCCACTGCATAAAAAGGGGAAATGAGAAAAGAGAAGAAAAGCAGTAATGAGTATTATAGCAAATGTGCTGTCCGAACATCCGCCAGCCTGTTTGTGCGTCAAATCAGCACAACCAATTCTGAGCCCAACCAATTCAATTAGTGCCTGTCAAGACCAGATGAGCCTGTTGATGTGGAAGCTTTGGTTGTAAGGAAATTACACTACCATATAACTTTATTACTCAGTATGTAGTTTGCATTAAATTGCATAAGTTACCCAAATGTTTTAATCAGTTGGTTTGTTTGCGTAAGGAAATTAAACAACAATGTCATTAAGTAGTTTGTATAAATATATATGCACATAATTATTATTATACACAGTACCACTAAATATACATACTCACATTTTATTAAATTGTTACACTGTTGCCTTACATATATATATACACACACATATATATAAGTTGACATAATCAGTTTTTACCGGTTATTAAACTGAGGGCGGCATCAATCGCGTATTTTGCAATAAAACACATGAACGAATCTTAGCTTAACAGGTCAAATTAAATTCGCTTGACTTTAAACTCACCAGAAGATGAAATTTCGAAATGCTGACAGTGTGTTGTCCTCTGTTTGAACAAATCCCGCGGAGATCCATAAGAATACCTCGAACTCTTGAACTTCAGCCGGTGCAGCAGCGCATGGTTTTGGTCTGGGCGTTTTGTGATGGAGCGACTGTGTGCGCGCGTGTGTGGAATGATCGCTTTACATTCGGGTCATTCCACTCATCGACGCAGAAGGCGCTCTCGAGCTGCGCTTCTGTTCTCCAGCCCAGAATATCTGCATGAATCATGTTTTCCTACTCCAAAAATTAACCAGTCTTGTTAGACTTTATCATAACAACTTACGTATCTGCTCTATTTCGACTAGTAGACTATAAAACTCAATTAAAAACAAACGCTACAATTAGAAGTAATTATGTGAGACACTATCAAGGACACAAGTTACTCCTGCTCAGTTTTCTCCACATTGTCAGCGAGGAAGGAAAACATGTTCCTTTCAGGGCAAGAAAAGCTTGAAGATACGATTAAAGATAATACAGTCCTCTCTATGCTTTTCTTATAGCATTTCTTCAGATGGTCACAGACAGTATGAACATTTATGACCAGCTCACACTAATGAATCACACTAAACTATAATGTCTGCTTTTTGGCCTGTTATGAAAGCCTTATACTATTTTAAGAGAAATATATTAAACCGTTAACTTCTACACTTTTAAGAGCACTAGTTTGTTTTTAAGCGTGGCAGATAAAACATAAAAGACTTTTACTCTTTCAGTAAAGTTGAACGAACTATTTCCATGATATTTTTGACATTCCAGTCATTTGTGATTCTTTCATAGTGCTTTTCAAAAGTCATTTAATAGAGCCCACAGTGTAATATGCTAATGATAATTGGTAAATGCATTAGTATTTTAACCATTTTGTTTTATTAACAGCATTTTCATAGTCGTTTATAATTATTGTGATTTCACTTAAAATGTACTTTAAAAGGTATTTGGAAAGAAATTGTGACCATTTACAGCTCATAACAGTTTAATATTTTTATTAATACAGAGAGAGCTGGGTATTACTTTGTTGTAGTTTGTTACTGATAATGTAACGATAAAGATAATGCATCCCTACCTTTAAATTACTTTTGACCAATTTTGTTCCCTGTAGAACATACTTTCGATATTTGTTAAGTAAATATCAACTAAATAAGACAGGAAATCATGCATTATTCATTCATTTTCTTTTTCGGCTTATTCCCTTTATTAATCTGGGGTTGCCTCAGCGGAATGAACCGCCAACTTATCCAGCATATGTTTTACTCAGCGGATGCCCTTCCAGCTGCAACCCATCACTGGGGAACACCCATACCCACCTATTCACACTCATACACTACGGACAATTTTGCTTACCCAATTCACCTATACCGCATGTCTTTGGACTTGTGGGGGAAACCGGAGCACCCGGAGGAAACCCACGCAAACACAGGGAGAACATGCAAACTCCACACAGAAATGCCAACTGACCCAGCCGACATTCTTGCTGTGAGGCGATAGCACTATACACTGCGCCACCGTGCTGCCATCATGCATTATGTAATTTTATTTAAAGGCTTCCAGGTTTTAAATAGTTTTGTCCAGATCTCCAAAACCATTAACTAGTGAAAGCTACTGGATATAATAGACCTTTTACAGCTACTATCTACAGCAGGGTTCCCACTCAAGCCATATGTCAAATTTCCTGAATTTTATCATACTAAAAAAAGCAAAATTTCCATGAACTATAATGAGCACTGGGGCAGCTTGGTGGCGCAGTGGGTAGCATAATCGCCTCACAGCAAAAAGGTCGCTGGTTCGAGCCCCGGCTGGGTCAGTTGGCATTCCTGTGTGGAGTTTGCATGTTCTCCCCGTGTTGGCGTGGGTTTCCTCCGGGTGCTTCGGTTTCCCCCACAGTCCAAAGACATGCAGTACAGGTGAATTAGGTAAGCTAAATTGTCCATAGTGTATGTGTGTGAATGAGTGTGTATGGATGTTTTCCAGTGATGGGTTGCAACTGGAAGGGTATCCGCTGCGTAAAACATATGCTGGATAAGTTGGCGGTTCATTCCACTGTGGTGACTCCAGATTAATAAAGGGACTAAGCCGAAAAGAAAATGAATGAAAATAATGAGCACTGAGCAGAAAAAAAAAGTGTATCTTTAAATCGCATGTTGTCACATTGCATCTGTTCAGTACACCGTGCTAAAGCCGGAAAAAATCAATTAGATTGGATTGCCTTATTGAATTCCTGGAATTCAATTAGCCTATAATAAGACATTTATAAATGATTAAACATTAAATAATGATTAATTTACACAAATCTAAGACTTTAAAAACATGGCTAAAAACCGGTTGCAGAGGCAAAAAAAATTGTCCAAACTTGTTGTAATCAATTTGGTCAGTGACCACATATTCTAGTCTACACTATAAAAATAACTTTTAATTATAACTAGACAGCTCACATTTTAGGTGCATAACAATAACCTAATGATGATCTGTATGAACAGTGGGACTCCGTAAGCTTCAGGTACCATAAGATTTCAGCCAAAGTACAGACTTTGACAAGCGTAAAGGCAATAAAATGGTACCGAAACATAGCCCAATCATAACAACAGGCAAACAGATGAAAACTTAATTTTGAACAACAATAATACAAGCATTTAAAACAAAAACATCAAAAAATCCATGAATTTCAATGTCTGGAATTGACCTTTTAAAATTCTATGATACTCCAGAAATTGCATGACCCTTGAAAACCCATGTGTTTAATAACTTGCATAATAGTTTGATACATGGTCTACTCTAATTGATTGAGAGGTGCTTTTTTTAACCCTAAAGTTTTACCATTTAATTTACATGACCATTTTTTACAGTCAATAGTCAAAGCTCAACAGTATGAAAAACAGGATTAAAGGAAAACTGAAAAAGTAAAAGGGAGAAATCCATTAATTAATGTTAATTTACTACCAGTGTGGGAGAAGTTTGAAAAATTTTATGCAAAATCCATCTGAATTTTTCTGTTAAAATGAGAATTTTTCTCAGGCTCGTGTCACAATCACAATAAAAGTGAAATAACAGAATCTACACACAGAAGCCATAGAAAACTGCTCAATTTTGAAGACAATTTCAGACAACTCTTCATTTGAAATAATTAAAAAGATCCATAATCTAATATTAGAAAGTGACTACATAATCTAGATTACACACAATCCGTTACTACCAGCCTAAAATCAACACAATAGCAACAATCATAACAGCAACACTGTACAATTTCTTTTACAATTTCTTTTGTAATGCACACTATTATGTTTAGCACCTCATGTAAAGTGATCATTACAGTATAAAGTAAATTCCAGTACGCCATCCAGTAAGTAAAGACTCAATGTTCTTGTTTCAGTGCAAACTGCTTTATTTCTCAAAATTGGAAAACCAAATGAACACTTCTGACCCGCGATCTGTCCCAGAGTTTATTAGGGGCTAAATGGCCATTCCATTGCCACCATTCCTGAATGTAGACTGAGATACTCCATCAGTATCAAACTGGCACTGAGTACTGAAAACATTAATATGAGGTAGCGCCCTCTAGTGTCATCCCTGGTACAAGAAATGTAACCCAACAAATTCTCATGAAGGTACATGAATAAATAATACACGGACAACCACTAAATTCTCGCCATTTCATCTCAACTCAATCTGCAACAAATAACAGGAAAAATAACTGTCCATAATTCGATAATACAAAAGGCAAGTAAGAGGTAATTTAGTTCATTTGCACATCGGGAGCTCTGTCCCCAACCACGAAAAGGGCACAGTTTCCACTGAATGCAAACAAATAAAAAATAAAACTTAATCCATCTCATTACTGAATATGTTCTTTGCCCTCATGCATAAAAAAATACTTCACATTTACAAGAAAATAATGCAAAAGACACAAAGCACAACAATGAAAAAATATACATTAAAAGAAAAATATATAATCATCTGCAATGACCAAAATATATATATATATATATATACTGTGCAATATTTACTGTTTGAGCTGAAAAGTAACAAGTCAATTGTCTATAATACCTCAGAGTACCTCTCATAATAATACGCAATTCCAAGGTATGTTACCGTCAGGCAGCATGGCTTTACAGTACATAGCGAAAATAAAGCTAAATATTATTTGTTTAATACTTACAACTACTTAAACATTTGTTAAAAAAATAAATAAAACAACAGTAAAAAAAAGAAAAGTGACAGAGCAAAAGGTCCAGTGATTTACAATAATTAAAGTGGTTTTTAAAAATATTAAAACTTGTTTTAAGAACATAAATGCTAACTTACATTTAAAAGCGCCGCTAATGTTGTTACATTAAAATAGAACAATCTATTAATTCCCACATAGCCGAGCACATTTTTATATTTGACCAACAATCACCACCAGCCATAAATATTTGATAATAAATATAAACATTCTGATACCAAACTAGATGAACAGAAAGCCGACCAACCTGACCTGCAAAATGAATTGAAGACATGATATGCATGGTTTTGGTTTTGTACATATTAGGTTAGTGTGCTAGCACTGACTTTCTGGTGCATGCGCATGTGTTTCTCAGGTTATAATGCTCTGTGTGGGATGTATGTGTTTGACTAGAGCACCTGTGCAGTGGGTAGACTTCAGGTATTGTTGCGTAGTGCTTGAGACTGTGCTCGGCGACGGGCAAGTCTAGAGTTAGAAGGAGGAGAAAGCCTCATGGAGCAGACCATGGCACCAAAGTCTTCCTGCTCTTCTTCCTGTTGCGACAGCTGCCGGTTAAACGCGATGGCTTCAGCTGCAAACTGTGTCAGATCTTTAGTGCTGCAGTTTCTGTGCGTTCAACCAGAGAGAGTGTTAGGAACATTACAGAACTTTGGAAATCACACTTGATCTACTGAATCGAAAAAAATATATATAAAATACCTTTGTAGAACACGAGGAGTTGGAAGAACTCTTTCAGGTGCATTCTGGAAACCAAATAAATATGACTGTATATAATATATACACAGATTTTATATGTGGTTACATTTAGTTTGTATAATATACACTACTAATCAGTATTTTGGGGTTAGTTGCAATGCTACGTTTGATGTTAATTTATTCATTCATTCCAGCTGCAACCCATCACTCTCATACACTACGGACAATTTAGCTTACCTAATTCACCTATAGTTTATGTCTTTGGACTTGTGGGGGAAACCAGAGCACCTGGAAGAAACCCACGCCAACACGGCGAGAACATGCAAACTCCACACAGAAATGCAACTGGCTCAGCCGAGGATCGAACCAGCGACCTTCTTGCTGTAAAGCGACAGCGCTAGCCACTGCGCCGGCTTTGTTAATGTTAAAATGTTAATACATTTTTAATAAATAACTTAATAAATAGTTAATATAGTTATTTATTAAAAATGTATTTTAAAAAAATCCTTCTAATAATCTGATTTAGTGCTGAAGAAACATGCCTTTCATTATATTCCATGTTAATATATTTAATTACTTGTATTTTAATACTTTCAATAATATAATAATTTTTTATTTTTGTGGTTTTTAGTAATCACGTGTTTTCAGGCTTCTTTAATTAATATAAAGATCTAAAGAATAAATATTATTATAGATATAAGAAGTGTAACAATACATGTAATAGCATTGAACCATTCAGTACACACTGCAAAGTAAACTGAACAATTACACTTATTTGTAAAAGAAAAGAGCCTAAAGTGTGTCAAATATAATGCTCCCGGTGCCAACAAGGCAAAGAGGGTGTGATCTACCCCTCCCACCCTCAAAGAAAAACACACTACTAGTCAGGCAATTGACATTAATGCGATTAACAGAACATGCTTAGGCCGTGTGTTCACCAAAGTGTTTTTGTGAAGCTGAAAACACCAGTGCTCTTCCAAAAACACGATAACACTTCTGCAGCACTGCATTTAAAGTAAAAAAAACCTAAAATCTGCGGATATATTGCGGAATGATTTTGGGAGTATTGTAAAAACTTAATAGGAAAATAGGTCAAGCATAGCTCTGTTGCTGTTTAAAGTAAATATTATGCTTTATGATCTTAGATTTAATAAAAAAGAATCCATTTAATTTCTTTTTGCTGCATCAAAAACTTACCACATCATGACACCACTGTGTATTATTGAACCGAACATAATTTTGCAAACCATTACACCCCAAACAAATAATATTTATATAAACATAATGATGCCAAATTTTATACATAACTTAAACATAAACATATTGTGTCAAAAGAAAATTGTTTAAAAAAAAAATGATTGAACTTTTTTTTAATCAATTATCACCCCAGAAAGAAGACTCACCCCCTGCACCCAGGGATGCTGCAGGACCTGAGCGGCACTTAGCCGTAAAGTGGCATCTCGCACCAGCAGCCGCGAGATCAGATCTTTGGCATCGACTGATATCTGCGCCCAGACTCCATCGCTGAACTCATACTTCCCCTCCTGAATCCTCTCAAACAGGTTGTTCTAAATAGAAGAGGACAAAAACATCAAATCCCTCAATATGGATGAAGTGAATTTGACACTTATTTGACTGTGTGTGTCTTACCTGGCAGGAACGACAGGCCTCTCCTCGTTCCCAGCCGCAGTTGGTGCCACAGTGGCCGGTGAATGGCGGACTCCCGCTAAGCAGGATGTAGAGAATGACTCCAAGGCTCCAGAGGTCACAGCGCTTATCATAGAAAGAAGCCTCGTCCGTGAAGACCTCCACCACCTCAGGAGCCATGTACTCTGCTGAGCCACACTACAGCACAGACATGATGCTGCTCAAACCCTGTAACAACACTTGACACAGTAAAAAATATCGTGGACAGATCTGATGTTGTGTTTACCGGTGTGGTGAGCTCAGGGGTGGTTATTGGTGTACAGGCACTATTCAGCTTTACTCCACTCCCAAGATCAAAATCACAGATCTTCACAGGGGAAACCTGTAGGTAAGAACAAACTCATTACAGTACAATATAGGCTGGATAGATTTCAAAATATGTATTCACTAACACTCAAAGGTTCGAGATCAGAAAGATTTTAAGAGAAATTCATGCTTTAATTCAGCAATGATGAATTATTTTAAACTAGGGATGGGTGATATGGCAAAAAAAAAAAAAACAATCAGGAAAATCACAATTCATGATTTGATCACAATTCTTTGTGATGTTAGTTTTACTATATTGCAAGTTACTAAATATAAGTTATTTTAAATTCAGGACATCATTAGAGTGAGCAAATACTAACAGAATTACATTTTGGGAGAATTATCCTTGCAGCATGATTCGTTTATTAGCCTGTGGCCACTTTAAGAAGGAAATATTCCTTGTGTTGTTAGCTATATTAAAATGGAAATGAGATTATTTTTAACTAGTGAATAGTTATTTAACTAATGACAAAATGTGATTGACTGTGGAATAAGAGGGTGGAGTGAGAAGATCGTGTCACGCACTGAGGAAGGCATTGTGCCAAAACTTCTGTGTTTTGTATCTCCTAAGAATGTAAAATAAAGATATATAAAGTAATTATTTAACGAGTGGAAATCATGACCTTCTGAAAGATATTAACAAGATTAAAGCACCAAAATGTAAAAAAGCTAGCACGCAGTGCAGACTTCATTACTGCACTTTAAGACCTGCACAAAGGCACACATTCCATTTTCCTCTTAACTGTTTACTTTCATTTAGACATAACCAAATGTGTTCACATGTAAATGTTGTGTGGTTTTGAGAGTTTTAGTGTAATCAGACATGAAAAGATAGTCTGGTCCTGTAATTAGGTCTTTAGGTGAATGCACTCCATCGCCATGAAAGTAAAGTTTAACCTGCAAGGCTTTTAACCCTTTCATGCATGGTGTCCACATTTGTGGACAGTTAATTTAACTTAATTTAAGGTCCTATACTCATGGTAATTTTCTCCAAACCAATTGAGGGCAGTGTCAGTAGACTGTCAGCAGTATTGTCATAGTGGCTACTCTCTTGCATTCCAGTTATTCTTTGTTTGATGACATCATTAATCCAAGATGGCTGACAGTGATGGCTGTGTGCTAAATGCCTCAGGCATATCTGTGAAAAAGTTTTATTCAAGGAGGTCAATTGAGGTAAAAAAAAATGTTAGTAATTTATAAAATAAAATTTAAGGTAAAATGTAGTTTTTATTCACCAAAAACCAACTGTCTACGTATGTGGATGTCATGCAACAGGAGTCAGATTGCATAAAAGTCCTTTTTTCTGTAACCTGCTAGTATATCTATTCTATTTTTTCACAGATATTATAAATTGTCTTATATTGTAATAAAACAGACATTTAACAAATATAATCAACATAAACAGTCATTTAAAATTACATATTACAGCATTAAATGGCAATTTTACACATTCATACGGAAACAAATTAGCATTTTGCCTTCTAAACAGGGAAAGAATTGGTCAAGAAGTCAGTACAGAATAATTGAGAATATTCCAAAGGGCAGTGGCAGTGACGGCAGTGATGAGTATGTGCCAGAAAATAGCAGCTTTGAGACAGACAGTGATGCAGCACTGGCCAAGAAGTGCAGTAATCAAAAACGCAATGAGATGCCGCTTTGAAATGTGCCAAAAGAAAACCAGATACATCTGCGTCCAGTGTCAGGTTGCCCTGTGTCCTGACTGCTTTGAGGGCTTTCACACGAAATAAGAATAATTTCTTGCGTGCTGTAAAGAAACCAGTTTCAACTAAAAATACTATAACTGAGATAATTTAATATGAAGATAAGGATGAAATAATAAGTTGTTACAATCAGCAGTGAATTTTTTCCATGATTTACCCATACTGCAAACATTTCTGCATATATATATATATATATGATAACTACTATTATTATTGTTCCTACAATATGCGTTTTATTGTTATTATATTGTACTATTATTGTTTTTAATAAATGAGCTGATATGAATAGAATAACAAGCCTATGAAAAAAAACACAATATTCCATATTGTCAGCTATGTCTTTATGTCCCATTTTACACCTTTGTTGCATGCAAAAAAATTTTGTAAAAATGAAAATGGATTTCAATTTTAGTGTCATGTTAAAGTTATAAAAATAATAATAAAAAAAATCCAGATAATGTTTTTCATAATTCATGCATGAAAGGGTTAAAAGTACATGCAACTAACATACTTTGGTCCTTATGAATAAATGCAGTGTCCCATAAGTGCAACAATTTGTTTATATTCGATATGAATGTGTCGCATTGTACAGTAGGCATACATTAAGAAAACTAATACAATATGTGCTGTAGCACATATTCGTGGAGACATTTTAATTGCACACCCCTACTTGTAAACTGATCGGTAATGCCGCGGCCACACTACAGCTTGAGCATACGAAATTGCCCCCTTCTGAATTTAATACCCTGTTTTCTTTGTTACGTTTTGATTATATGTAAATAAACTTCTCCTTTTCTTGATTTGACCTTGTTGTTTAAGTCTTTAGCCATTCTGTTTGAGGAGATTAGAGCTCTCTTTTTCTAGCCGTTGCACATCACCAATCATTTATTTTCTGTTGCGGTCACATCCCTAGACCTAAAGAGGTCAAAACAAAAGACATACATCACCGGTTTCTACAAAAATATTAAGCAGTACAACTGTTTTCAACAACGATATTAACAAAATCTGCATTCTAAATTTATTTCTGAATAGCAAAGCTGCAATTTTTTACTATCACAGAAATGAATAACATTTTGAAATGCATTAAAACAGACACGTTATTTTCCAGTACTGCAAATCTTTTTCACAATTTTGCTGTTTTAATGTATTTTTTACAAATTCAATATAGTCTCAGTGAATTTAAGGCACTTCTTGAAAAATATTAAACCCCAAAAGGAAACTATTTTTTTTTTTTTTTTAGCTTTATGGTATATATTGGCGTTTCATGTACAATAATGCAGTTTTGAGTTCTTGCTCTGCAGTTTCCTTGGCCAGACAGCCAACACAATGTTACCAATCTCTAAAGGCATGCATTACCTTATCAGTATATTCACAGAGGATATTTTCAGGCTTAAGATCACGGTGGGCGATTCCTGTGGGAAAAGCAGAGACAAGTGTAAGTAAACAGATTGACACTGATTCACGGTTAGTAGGCTGTAGAGTAAACACAGTGTTTACCCTTGTTGTGCAGAAAGTCTAGTGCATGTGCTATATCCCTGACCACACGACTTGCTTCTCTCTCATCAAAGTATTTTCGACTCTGGATGTGTGTTAATATGGAACCTTAGAGGAAAAGAGAAAAAAATATTCAGAAAAAAACTAAGACTGAATACGCATTTTTGTATTTCACTACTACACCACTGTAAGGTACCTCCACGTAACTTCTCAAACACCAGATAAAAGCAACTGTCATCTTCAAAAAACTGAATCAGCTCCAGAATGTTCCTGTGAGAGAAACACAGTGGATACTACAACTAACTACAATCAATAACAATAATTATGAAATGATTTTATGGTTTTATTTTATTAGTATAATGCAGGGGTGGGCCTCACAGTGGCGCAGTGGGTAGCACGTTCGCCTCACAGCAAGAAGGTCGCTGGTTCGAGCCTCGGCTGTGTCAGTTGGCGTTTCTGTGTGGAGTTTGCATGTTCTCCCTGTGTTGGCGTGGGTTTCCTCCGGGTGCTCCGGTTTCCCCCACAAGTCCAAAGACATGCGGTACAGGTGAATTGGGTAGACTAAATTGTCCGTAGTGTATGAGTGTGAATGGGTGTGTATGGATGTTTCCCAGAGATGGGTTGCAGCTGGAAGGGCATCCGCTGCGTAAAACATATGCTGGATAAGTTGGCGGTTCATTCCGCTGTGGCGACCCCAGATTAATAAAGGGACTAAGCCGAAATGAAAATGAATGAATGAATGAATGCAGGGGTGTCAAAGTCAATTCTTGGAGGGCTAGAGCCCTGCAGAGTTTAGTTCCAACCCTGCTTCAACCCACCTATCTGTAGGTATCAAACAAAGCTGAAGGACTCAATTAGTTTGATCAGGTGTGTTAAATTAGGGTTGGAACTAAACTGTGGAGAGCTATGGCCCTCCAGGAACTGGCTTTGACACTTGATTTAATGGCTAGTGGAGTGTTTGGACTCAGAAACAGTATTTGATACAATGACTTCACAAGTGGACTGTGATCTTACTTATTTCCTTGACACTGGTAAAGCGTCTCCACCTCTCTGAAAACCCGGCTGCGACTGTGACCAGCATTCTTCTCGATTATCTGAGAAGCACAACCACAAGTTACTCAAAGTAATTGATTATGTTTGTCTACAGAAAACTAATGCAATATTTTTCTACATGTTTATCAATGTTTTTTTAAGAGTTAGAAATTCAACGCTATAATGACATACTTATCTAAAGGATGTAGGGCTGCACGATATTGGAAAAATCTGATATTGTGATATTTTATTTTTGTGTGATAAATATTGCAATATGAATACAGTTTCAGACAGTTTTCTGGAGAGTCTACCAGTATTTACCTGCAGAAATTGAATAAATCACAATGCAAAAAACTTTATTAACTTGCTTAGTCTTAGTCCAAATATATACAAATTCTTAGATCAAGTAAAAATATTGTTTTGTTTTCAACTTCAGAAGAAATAAGTCAAAATTAAAATTTTTCCCTTAAAACAAGCACAATTATCTGCCAGTGGGGTAAGTAAAATAATCTTGTTTTCACTTTGAAATGTAGATATTTGAACTAGAAACAAGACAAAAAATTCTAAGAATTTTTTTTGCATAAATCGTATAAATTCCGTATAAAGTAATTACATACATTTCTGTATCTCCTGGTCAAATTCTATAATTCAGACTTAACATTGCATATCTTGCAATAATATATTTTGCAGCCTTTAAAGGATGTACTTAAAAAATAATGAAAAAAAACCCCGTCATCTCACCTTTACCGCATACTCAGTGTCATTCTGTAAACTCACACATCCCTGGACTTTGGCATAAGCTCCCTGACCCAGCAGCTCATCCGTCAGCCTGTATAGATCTACAACAGACACACACACCTTTGAGCTGACCCTACACATTTTCCAATCAGAAAGTGTAGTAAGAAAATGCAGTCAAACATTCTGAAAGATCTGATAATGCACAACCCAGATTATATAGATATAATAATGCAAGCAAGACAAGAGACACATTAGAGAAAAAAACAAATGTTTTTTGAATGTCCAAGATGATAAATTACCACAAAATTTGCCTGTGAAGCTGTCTCCGGCTCTTCTGCGTTTCTTCTTTCGGCGTGAATTTTGGTCCGTGATGCTGATTGGTTGACTGCTCTCCATTCCTAATACAACAATAATAATAATAATGTCATGATTGGAAGAATGTCTTTGTACCTGTGGAGGTTTGCGAGACGGTGCTGGGGGCACAAGAGAGTGAACCACGGCTCTCCACCTTACCTGATCCCAGAATGCTACTGGTTATCTGGAAGAAAGAAAAAATAAAACAAAGTTTTAATAACAGAACACAACAGCAACATTCCAATTCTTACTGAGTTATACAAAGACCAGCATTAAAACAAAAATATTTCTTTTCTTTTTTTTTTAACAAAGGGGAGCTTATTTTGAACAATAACTTATAAATCTTCAAAAACTGACCTGGGATCCATTCTTCATACCTCGCTAAAATTATTTAAGATGATTTGGAAGATTTTAGATTTTTTAATAATGATAACTGACCTCTGGCTAATTTGGTTTTTCAAACAAGTTTGCAAATCAGATTAAGGTATTTGGATGAATTGTTCTGAGATTACTGCGCATGCTTATGTTTGTTCTGAAGGACGGATTAATCAATCAATCCTCAAAATCATGATCATCATTGCAGCGATTGGCTGTTGGCAAGACAACTTTATCATCTTCCATAAAGATTTCTTGATTAAGAATCTTAATTTTTGCTTAGTAACATGCATATTGCTAGCACATCATTAAGACAACTTAAAGGTGATTTTCTTAGTATTTCGAAATTTTTGAACAACCAGATTACAGATTTTTTTAATAGTGATATATTGGTCAAATATTGTCCTATTCTACTAACACATACATCAAAGAAATGCTTATTTATTCAGATTTCATGTGATGTATGGATCTCAATTTGAACAAATTGACAGGTATGACTGGTTTTGTGGTCCATGGTTAATCAGGTTATAATTTTAAAGGAGTTATACAAATTCTAACTTCCAAGTCATTTTAATGTTAAATATTCAGTAATATATATATATATAATTTTTAACTTTAATTCAATTGATCTCAGCAGTTCAACTGATCTAAGAAATTAGTTAATTTGACTCAACTAAAAAGTATAAGGCAGCAACAATTTTTCTAACAGTGCAAGACTAAATTATCATATTTTAATTTAGCAGTTCACTATCAGTGTGCTGTAAACATGAACTTCAATCAGATAAAGAGGAAGTGAACATGAGCAGTAAAACTTGCAGTGTACTTTTATCTCATTTCTTGCTTTCAACAAGCCTCTCATCATGACTCAATAAGCAATTCAAAACTTCTCATATATGCAAGACTGCCAGCTCTGTTTTAATCACTTAGCATCAGTTTGATACACAAAAAGCCCATTTTAAGGTAACCGTGATACTTGCCCGTACCTGGCAGGAGCAGTGGAGCGCCTGAAGATCCGCGAGCTGAAAGAAAAAAAAAAGAAGGTAAGATGATTCCAGAAACCGCGCGAGACGGAGCCGTGACACCCTCGAGCCGCAGGGAAAACTCGTGACGTAACGTTACACCGTGAAGCGTCAGCCGAGTGTGACAACTGGTTTTCTTTAATGCATGTAGGTCAAGTGAAACTATGTTACGGCTTCGTGAGAAGAGACTGCATGTTTGGTCAAGTTCAAATCTGAGAAAACCCAGCACACTAATAACAGCATAGAGTCCTTGAACCGCATAAATACAAAGGAAATAAGAATAACAAAGATTAATTATATGTTATGGCTTATATGTATATAAAAACGTACAATAAGAAACATTTTCATCGTTAATAAATAATAACAGTTGAAAGGGCGGGAATCCTGTTTAGCGTAACAGCAGTTTGAGAAAATTAACATATTTAAAGCAACAGCAGCTACCTAGCAAAGACAATAATGGCTGATTTAGGAATCAGTGTATCCAAGAAATGTCACAAAACTGGATGCATTTCTTCTGTAAGTAACAGCCTCGGTCACCATTTACTTTTATTGTTTGGAAATGAGATGCAAGAGAATGGAGACTTAGAGTACCTCTTTTATGTTTCACGGGGAGTCGTGCATGACTACTTCAACATGAAGATGACAGAATTCTTTTTTAAGTAAACTATCCCTTTAAGAGGAGGTGAACCTAAACTATAAAACAAGTTACGAAGACACGCAACAAGTGTCAGAACTAAAATAGTGTTATGATGTCAGCAGAATACGTGTTAACCGAACAGGCGTTTTTGACTCACGACATTTTAAAGACATGAAACATAAACATAAAGCTAATATGAACGGAGATATGTTTGCTCATTCTGAATTTAATACAACAGTTTATTTTGCGACCTGACGGTTTAACTGGCGCGAATCGAGCTACTCATGAAGCCACTTAATCACATGATGCAAACAACAGCAGCGAGCTGGACTTGACCTCACGGTAAGTACAATTTTTTATAACGTTATATTTGATGGATAAGTTACTTAAAATTCAAACCTGTAAACTGCAGCCGAATGAGTCTCGCTGGACAGCGACTGCCTCCGCCATCCTCTGCTGAACCGCAGCAGTGAGGAGGAAGAGGTGGAGGACAACGCAGGAGCACCACCCCCAAACGCGCCAACCGCACTCCTACTGATGAAAACACTGCGGCGTATTTGCGAATCACACTAGGGTGACGAGATGGCTCATGAATATTAATCAGGGAACGTGACTGGACCATGGCTGGACTTTACGAATAAACGTAGCACGTGCTAATGAATATTCATATGCTAATGCCACGAGTCTAATTCATAGGTTTGTATTTGCCACGGCTTCGCTGCAGATTAAATGTAAATTTCACGTTAAACGCTTTTTATGGGGTAGTCACAGGGTCGTTGAAAATAAATTGTTAGACTCACACTGAAGAAAACGAAGTATTTTAATGTTAATGCTGACTACCGTGCAATCGGTAGGATGACGTGGGATAGTTAGAATTTTCCAGGTGGACTTTTGTCAGTCAACTACTCGTTTAATTTTATGATGTTAATTTAGTACTGTTTAATTTGTTAAGCCTTACCTGGAAGTGGTTCTCAAGCAGAGGAGTCCATTAAGAGAGTCCATTTGCTCAATTTTATACCAAATGCTTGTCTTTCTAGTTATACCAAGGTTTAAATGGAACGTGTTGTGCAAAATACACGTTTACATGGTGTTTAATACTGATGTGTGGCCACAGTGTATTTAACAACCATAAATACTTACATTCATATTAACACGTGATTTCCAGATATTAAACATATTAAATTGCTTTATTTACATCTTATGTATTTACAATTTTCTATAAATTATTTTATGATTAGAATATTTATGTTATATTAATACTATTTTATTGTTTGTTTATTAATTTAATATTATTAATTTAATAACCTTTTTATTAAAGAAAATTTATTATTTGAATTCTTTATTTTATCATTTGAATTAATTTATAATTCTTTTTCTCCAAACATTGCCATCAACCCACTACGGCCAGTTTGATGAGCCTTTTTCTGAGGCACAGGCTCTAAGGCTCCACCTTTTACTGGAAAGGAGCTTGGTGCAGCAGCTCATTTGCATGCAGAGACACGCATGAAAACTTATTTTTGCATAGAAATTATTCATAAAATTTCATTTTAAAATCATGCATTTGTCATTCTGCTAAGTTTTATCTAGATATTGCTCTCATATAAAGTAAAACTTGCATGCAATGTTCATACACACCAACGACGGCTTGGCAGTGAGTAAATTATGATTTTAATTTTTGGGTGAACTATTACTTTAACAGACCTGGCTGGAAGATTCTAGTAGGAAGACTTCAATAAGCTGGTTCAGGTGTGTTTAATTAGAGTAGGAGGCGCAAACTTTGCAGGTTCCTCCAGGAGAAGGACAGGACACCCGTGAAATAAACATTAAAGCTAGCAAGCAAGGCCTAAAGTTTTAAACTTGTCAGAATGTGATCATCGGACCATCGTTATTATGTAAGAAATGTTGGCTTGTATTTTTTCATCTAATTTCATAAAAACAGAAAATAACCATTATTTCAAATGTTTATATTTCAAAGTTGCATGCAAAAAATATGATAGACAATATGTCTGAAAAAGAATAATACTGTGGAGTAGTATTCATCATCAGTAACTAGCTATCACAAAAGATTCTTACTGCACATGCCCCGCTTAAATAAAAATAAATGCAAAGGCTTTTGCCCTGAGAAAGGACACAACAGGGCAAAACTTATAGACATCTCAGGACACAACAGGGCAAAATTTATATAACATCTCAAACTTATAGACATGCCTTTTCAAGACTAGATTCCCTCAGGGCTCATATTGTAAAGTATCTTTAAAGTCACATTGTGAAATGTTCGGAAATGTATGCAAAATACTAAGCAATTAATGCATCATTTCATATGAATACTGCAGAAGTTGAGATATATACTGTAGTATACGCCCTCAAGAATACATGTTGAATGCCACACCATTTCAGTAAACGTTGAATTTTAGCTCATTTGTGAGTCTCTGGTCCTCCCTGATATTAGATCAGAGCTCAAGTACATTATTCTTAATGTTTAAAGTTTTTGTGCTTTTGGATGCACATCCATTCTTCTCTGCATCTTTCAGTGGCAGATCTTCTCAGTCATTTCTTTCTGTGAAGACAGAAAAAAAACTTAACTATTGGAACAAACATATATTTGCAATGCAGTATTTGCTGTCAACATCTACAGTGGAGATCAAAATGAAAGAAATAAAGAACGTAAATTTCAAGATCACTGCTTTTATTTGAAGTTATCCAAACTGATGTCAAAAAAGCAGTTATTAGTCATATTTTGTAAGTGTATATTATGAAGCACAGTACATTCATTCATTTTCTTTTTTCGGCTTAGTCCCTTTATTAATCTGGGGTCGCCACAGTGGAATGAACCACCAACTTATCCAACATATGTTTTACGCAGCGGATGCCCTTTCAGCTGCAACCCATCTCTGGGAAACATCCATACACACTCATTCACACTCATACACTACGGACAATTTAACTTACCCAATTCACCTATACCGCATGTCTTTGGACTTCTGGGGGAAACCGGAGCACCCGAAGGAAACCCACGCAAACACGGGGAGGACATGCAAACTCCACACGGAAACGTCAACTGACCCAGCCGGGGCTCGAACCAGTGACCTTCTTGCTGTGAGGCGATTGTGCTACCCACTGCGCCACCGTGCTGCCCAGCACAGTACAACAAAACTTTAAATATTTAAAAAAGAAGTGATATTTATGAGCAATCAGTTCCACACTGCAGCTGGGATTCAGTGCTGGGTAAGCATCTGTCTCGGCAAACAGTACGAATCCAAAGATGCAAATTAAAGTTATGCACAAAACTGCAATATAACATAAAACATTTGTGAATAAAGCACCGTTTCCATCCAATGAGTCAAAGAGAACAAAATCATAACTTGCTGATAAACTGTCACCAAATGTCAAAAATATAATTTGCGACAGTAAATACCAAATTACTTTGATGATGGACTTTGGCTGAGTGATTTGACCAAAGCAATATTTCAGATATTGTGCAATGTGGTCGATCCACTGGTTTGTCCATTAAAGGTGTTATCACATGTTCCATTAAAACAAAATCACATTACATTTTTGATGGTGTGTCCATCATAGTTAATGGGCATTTGTTTCTAATTCTACTCAGTCACATACATTTTTAATGCACATATTCAGACATTTATGCTCGTCTTGGTGTTCCATTAATCATTTTTATGTGGCAGTCCAGTCCAAATGCACATAAACATAAGTGGATGAAATTTAACTAGTCTCTCCAGATCTCAGTCCCAATTTGGACTGAGATCTGCACTGAAGTGACAAAGCCTTTCATTAGCAGAAAGAATCATAACTAAGGATAGCTAGATTAACTTTTGCTGAGGAGCATGTGGTGTGGACAAAGGACTGGTCCACAGTTCATTTAAGCAAGTTTCATTTATTTGAATCTGATGGGGAAAATTTTGTTCATTTTCCAACTGTAAAGAAATCAGTCAAAGGTGTAGGCGATATTATTTTAGATGTAATTATTCTCCCTGTATTTTCCACTATATTTACACTACGTGACGAAAGTCTTGTCATCGATCCCAGTTGTAAGAGCAACAAATAATAACTTGACTTCTAGTTGATAATTTGGAAAAGTGGCAGAAGGTAGAGTTTTCCGATGAATATTCTTGAACTGCATCCCAATCATCACAAATACTGCAGAAGACCTATTGGAACCCACATGGACCCAAGATTTTCACAGAAATCAGTCAAGTTTGGTGAAGGGAAAATCATGGTTTGGGGTTACATTCAGTATGGTGGCATGCAAGAGATCTGCAGAGCGGATGGCAACATCAACAGCCTGAGGTACCATCAATCAGCCCATTACATTACAAACCACAGGAGAGGGCAAATTCTTTAGCAGGATAGCGCTCCTTCTCACACTTTAGCCTCCACATCAAAGTTCCTGAAAGCAAAGAAGGTCAAGGTGCTCCAGGATTGGCCAGCCTAGTCACCAGACATGAACATTATTGAGCATGTCTGGGGAAAGATGAAGGAGGAGGCATTGAAGATGAGTCCTGCAAGAATGCTTTCTTTGCCATTCCGGATGGCTAATTAAGTTTAGTCTGATTAATAAGTTATTTGAGTCATTGCAGAGATGTATGGATGCAGTACTCCAAACTCATGGGAGTCATACACAATATTAATTCTTTTTCCACTGCACCATGACTTTACATTCTATACTGTACATTATTTATGTTAAGTGACAAGACTTTTGTCTAAGCAAAGTCAGACCTTACTGTCCTAATTAAATGATTAATGTTCATATTTTATTTTGGTAAAATAAGCGTAATATAGAGGCCTTTGCCTTTCATATAAGCCACTTCTGATACCAAATGATCAACTAGAAGTCAAATTATTATTTGTTGTTCCTAAAACTTGGATAGGTGACAAGACTTTTGTCAGGTAGTGTATATAATTTGTTTTGTTAAGTGCCTTGGTAATTTAAAAAAAATACTACATGAATTAGCAATAACTATAACTGCTTCAAATTCTGAACAACAAGGATTACGTTATTTCTGAAAAAAATCAAGTGTTCCCAATCATTCTCTACTATTGATCCACTGTAGTTTTCATCATAAAAAGCTTGTAGTTAAACATAAGTAGTAGTTAATTTCTACACTGTAAAAAGCTACACTGGTTGTGTTAAATTTTTAAGCTGAATCAAATTAACCTTATGAGTCATTTAAACTTATATTATATTAAACTGACTTAAACCAGCTTGCGTAACTTCTAAAATTAATTTAGAGCATGATTAACTTAGTTTATTAAGTTATAATAAACTAAAAACATATGTTCATTCATTCATTCATTCATTTTCATTTCGGCTTAGTCCCTTTATTAATCTGGGGTCGCCACAGCGGAATGAACCGCCAACTTATCCAGCATATGTTTTATGCAGCGGATGCCCTTCCAGCTGCAACCCATCTCTGGGAAACATCCATACACACCCATACACTACAGACAATTTAGCTTACCCAATTCACCTGTACCGCATGTCTTTGGACTTGTGGGGGAAACCGGAGCACCCGGAGGAAACCCACGCCAACACAGGGAGAACATGCAAACTCCACACAGAAAGGCCAACTGACCCAGCCGAGTAAAAACATATGTTGTCATGACTAACTGATGATATACTTTTTAACAGTGCACTTATTTATATCTACTTATATCACTGTGTTATTTTCGATGTACTGTAATATTGCTGGGCCTCACAGTGGCGCAGTGGGTAGCACGTTCGCCTCACAGCAAG
>CAIGQW010055714.1:286409-297704 GCA_903798125.1 Danio choprae | reverse complement strand
CTATGGATGTTTCCCAGAGATGGGTTGCAGCTGGAAGGGCATCCGCTGCGTAAAACATATGCTGGATAAGTTGGCGGTTCATTCCGCTGTGGCGACCCCAGATTAATAAAGGGACTAAGCCGAAATGAAAATGAATGAATGAATGTAATATTGCTTCCCAACTCCAGTCCTTGACCCCCCACAACCCCTCACCCCTACACATTGTGTATGTCTCATTTATTAACACACCAGATTTAGATTCAGATCATCAGCTCGTTTTAAAGAACATGTGCAGAGTCGAGGAGGGAGGGGGGCAGGGAAACCACTTGATGAAGCAATAATAATTAACACTCCATTCTTTTTTATAACAGTAATAAAGCACAGCTCTCTCACCAGCGGCACCAGCTCAGAGTGGTCAATGAGGCTGAACTCCGAGATGAAAAAGTAGTAGTGTTTGTAGCAAGTGTTGATATGAGCCTCAGCTCCCATACTACAGATCATGTCAAAGTGATGGATGTACACGTGCACAAACACCCGAAACAAGCGGCTCAGAATCTTCTTGCACACCTGCTGAAAGTTCTTTGGAAAAGGGACTCCTAAAAACAAAAGAATACCAGAGTCATCCTTATATCACATAATGCTGATACACATTTTAAGTTGATAGAACACTCAAAAAATGATGTTTGCTGTTTGTTCAAACTACATATTTAAACTACTATTAAATTACTATTGAGGGTTTTGGAGGGACAACTTAGTCCACTTACAATTGTAAAAACTGATGAGTTAACTTGACTCCTTTATGTTGTGATGTATGTGTGATGTAACCCTGCATTTTTTTTACAGTGGAGATGCTGGATGATTTTTTCATGAGAAAATGTTTATGTCGTTTATAGGGGAAATGCCTACTAAGAATATGTCTCAAGAGTTTCAGCAAGTAGTTTAGCCTGTGGAATTATAAATTGTTGGCAAAGCTTAAATATGGCTTCGGTAACTCTATCCAGTCATATTTTTTAGACAGAAGTTTGTGTCTAGCATTCCCTGCCCTGCAAACTACAGCAATTCCTGAGAATCTTAACTGTGTCATTCCTCATTTTTATGTGCAACTATTTTTGTATTTTGTCCTTCCATTAGATTTTTTGCTAATTTATTAATAGGCTAAGCTTTAGAAAGCTATTTATTGAAATCGAACTAAAAAACATGAAAAGTCTCATGGAAAAGGAGAGGAAAATCATTTGAATATCCAATTTATAACAAATGTACCAAGTTCTAGGAAATAAATTCTTTGTAACCATTTTGAATTATAACAAAAATATAATGTGGTGTAACCATAAAGTAAAACATTATAACAGATATATTTTCCTGTAATTTGTGTATACACATACTAATCATTAAAATGTTCGGAAAAATTCCATCAATTTTTTGTCATAACAAATAATGTGATATTTTAAAGTACTTTTTAAGTCATAAGAGTCTGCATGTGTCCACAAATAAATACAATTAATAAATAAAACATTAAATGTGACAGAATGAAAATCTGGACATATAGGCATAGCTGAAGAATAGTTAAATCTCAGTGAGTGTAAAATCCAGGTAAAAAAACAGGCCACAGACTTGCATGGCCACATCAGCGTTTGATTGGCCACAATGTTTCCTAATAAGATTATAACAGTGATCATTTTTCCCTTATTTTGAAGTTTATATACTTACTATGTTTATGGGACTCTCATTTTGAAAACTGGACAGACTTTAAGGAAGAGTAAACAATTCTGTGAAACAGGCTGCCGTGCATGACCAGAGTGTTCACAGCTCATCATGGGTCAAAATGCAGGATTACAATTTGATTGATTACAATTTTTTTCAAGGTCATTTAAAAGGTTTCTTTTAACATGTATTATTTCTATTTAACATATTTTAACTTTGTGAAATGTGCCGCTTATGTTTGTAATGTGGCAACAAACACATGTAAACAGACGAATATAAATAATAAATGCATGTTTATGCATCGTGTCATATCACTCAGCTCTTACTATGATTTTTTCTGGAGCAAAAGGATGCCGGTTTCCTTAACTCATCTGTTTATGCAGAGATTAATATTAATTTCTGCCTTTATTCTCACTCCTAGCTAAAATAAACCTTTCTACCATTTAAGTTTAATTTAACAAAGAATCTACTCAAGTTTTTTGCACATGTGTGTAAACAACATATCACTTAAATGAATGAGAGTCATATATCATTCACATTCTATAGCCCTCCATAGCAGCATTTCTGGAAAACATATTTGATGTCACACACCTACTCGTGTAGGAAAGATGTCCTCATTGTTGATAAGCGACTCAATCCAGTTCATCAGGAGATTCATGTATATTAGAGCAGGCAGTTTGGTGGGCCTTTTGTACTGTTCCCCATCCTGCCACCTGTATTCATAGCGTGGTCCTCCAGACATGATGGGACAGCTCTTCTCAGTGCAGAACTCGCTCACTGTCCCGTAGATCAGGTTGATCCGATTGAAGAAATCCACTACATGTACAGCGATCCAGTCATTAATGCTCTCTCCTTCTGGCAGCTGCACCACTTTCCTCAGGTCCAGACCTGATTTCAGAGATGCCTGGGCTCTTTTGTACAGCTCAAAACGTTGGGTCCCAGGTTCGAATCGTTTTCGAGGCCGAAACGTCTTGTCTTTGCTGAACACCTGACCCAAGCATAGAGCCATCGCTGAGCTGAGCAGGGTGATGGAGGGGTTCGATCCACTCAGGATCCGGATCACTCTGACTGTTTACTCTTATAATTCCCTGGGCTTTCGTCCCCTCCAATAAGGAAACAGCTAAAGAGCAGAAAAAAGTAAAGCAATACCTCAGAATACTGATCATTACATTTTTAACCAGTCTGTATAGTCAAACCAAAAATTATTCAGGCATCAGATACAATTGGAAATATTTTTTTAGAAGCGAGTGCACGACACTATAGTTCATTTATGTAATAATAGCAAAATAGAGTAAACTGAGACATATTTCACCTAAAAAATCTCATAGAATTACAAATTCATATAGAAGCTGATGCAGAGAGTCTGGGAAAATACTGAAGTTCAGGTTTGATAGAATCTGGATGACAGCCGAGACTACAGATAGAGGATCAGGGTGAATTAACAAAGTATTGATAGTTGTGTAAATATTGTCATAGATGTCTGAATTTATTTTGGGTTGATTGTAATCCATTGCTCCATTTGTTCCGACACGGTTTAACTGTGAAGAATCGAGTTCTTGTCATATTTTATTACCATATTTGAAACTATTTCAAATAAACTGATACTTTAAGAAATGTTGATGTGTTTGAATCATTTTTAGTTTGATTGTATATCTAAAATATATAAACAATACAAAAATACTTACAAAAATGTACATTTTTATTTTCAGTATTGGACATGTGATAATTAGAATGTGTGTGTGTGTGTGTGTGTACGCGTGTGTGCATGTGCATCTTTATACTTGTATCTGGTTGAACTATCTTTGTGAGTGGGGACCAAGAAAGATTTTTGTCAGTCCTCAATTTCTGACACCAATTAAAATGGCTTTTATTTATAAAAAAAAACAAAAAAAACAAATAAGATTTCAATTTATTCATTCATTCATTCATTCATTCATTCATTCATTCATTCATTCATTCATTTTTAACCGCTTTTCTGGGGCCGGGTCACGGGGGCAGCAGTCTTAGGAGAGAAACCCAGACTTCCCTCTCCCCAGACACTTCCTCCAGCTCCTCCGGGGGATCCCAAGGCAATCCCAGGCCAGCCGAGAGACATAGTCTCTCCAGCGTGTCCTGGGTCTTCCCCGAGGCCTCCTCACGGTATGACATGCCTGGAACACCTCCCAAGGTAGGCGTCCAGGAGGCATCCGAAACAGATGCCCGAGCCACCTCAGCTGACTTCTCTCGATGTGGAGGAGCAGCGGCTCTACTCCGAGCTTCTTCCGGGTGACAGAGCTCCTCACCCTATCTATAAGGGTGCGCCCTGCCACCCTGCGAAGGAAACTCATTTCGGCCACTTGTATCCGAGATCTTGTCCTTTCGGTCATGACCATAGGTGAGAGTAGGAACGTAGATTGACCGGTAAATCGAGAGCTTTGCCTTTCGGCTCAGCTCCTTCTTTACCACAACGGACCGGCACATCGACTGGTACAGATTTCAATAAATAAGACAATTTAGATTAATACTTTAGAGCCAATGACAGGCAAAAATGAATCTGAAATGTAAATAAATGATATTACTTATTTACAGGTGTATGAATGTGTACATTTAAATTTTTATTTTAACTGTTTTCAACAGAAAAAAACTGTTGGATATTACAATTAATATAATAACAGATTGTTAACAGTCAAGTTATCTCCAAAATATTTAAATATCTTAAGTAGATCAACTTTTAGAGTAATTTTTCAAGTCATAAATTTCATAATAGATTTCAAGTCATAAATATTCACAAAAAACACCCGTTTTACAGTGAAATAAGAAATTTTTCAATACTGTTCAGGTTTGTAATGGTTTGTAATTTGAAATATAGATGTTTAATATTTTTATAGATTTTAAAATATTACTTATTCTTGACAAAGCTGAATTTTCAGCAGTCATTACTCCAGTAATCAGTGCCATGATAATTTAAAATACTTCTTATATGCCGATTTACTGTTGAAGAAATGTTTTTTGGTGAAATTCTGCTGCTTTTTTAGAATGCTTTTATTAACAGAAAGTTAGACAGAACAGCATTTTTATTTGTAGCATGAGCCTTTACTGTGACATCTGACCATTGTATTTTTGCAGATTTTTTTTTAATTCCTTACAAAACTGCAAACATTTGCTCATAAACAGACCACCACAAACAAATTCATTTCATACTCATGCATTGCTTTCCCATTGTGTTGTTTAATCCACATCACCATTTTCATAACTTCCTGTGTTTGTTTGAAGTGGCCAAAATGAGATTAAAAAAATTTGGGGGGGATTTCAGAGCGTCTCTTGAGCTGTAAAACTCAAACCCTGCCATTTACCATCCTGGCAGTGTATCAGTGTCTGAGTCCATCCTTTCCTAGTCTCTGATAAGTTTTGTTTTTCTTTCCTCTTTCGGTTTCTCTCTCCTCTCATAAATGTACTCACAGAATCCCTGCTTACTGATCCAAACCACCTAATAAGTTCACAGATTTCACCGAGCTCTTTGAAAATATTGAGATATATTATAACAAAAAGCAATAATATTTCTCATCAGTCTTTTTCAGATAACCCGTTCATCTCATTAAAGGATTCGTTCACTTCCAAAATGAACGTTTTCAAATCATTTATATTCATGCCTCGACACCCAAGAGTTTGTTTATTTTTTCTTTACAGTCAGAAAGAAATTAAAGTGATAGTTAAAAACCCTGAAAAAATCAATACATTCTCATTTTTGGGTGAACTGTCCCTTTAAGTTATATATTTGTAGGTATATTCCATATAGCGGAGGGATTATTATATACGTTTTATTATATTTTATTATACTTTTAATTTTATTAAGCATTATTTTATTATGTTATTAAGTCTGGCACTAGAATGCAAACTTTTGAATATATTTTCAATTTATTTTTCCTCTTTTTAAAAAGAAAATGACATTGTTTCAGTAGATAAGACCCCTATTCCTTGGCTGGGATAGAAAATAATGTATTTCAAAAAATGTATTTCTTTTTGACGAAAGAAAGAAAGAAAGAAAGAAAGAAAGAAAGAAAGAAAGAAAGAGAATTAATCCTTTAAGATTCACTTACATGTTGAATATTACTGCATATTGTATATTTCTATACTTATTATATTTATATATATTTTTATTTTTTATAAAATCAACATTTTCTCACTTTCCTTTCCAATTAAAGTTTTAAATATGTAACCCTGGACCACACAATCAGTCATCATTTTTTATTTTTAGTATATTTAAGCTGAATAAGCTGAATAAATAAGTGTTGCATTGATGTACATTTTGTTAATACATGATAACATTTGGTTGAGATAAAACAATTTGAAAATTGTGTTCTAAAAAATCTAAATATTGAAAAATTCTCCTTTATAATCGTCCAAATTACGTGCCTAGCAATTTTTTACATTACTGTTCAAAAACTACACTGCAAAACCTCTCCATAAATTAGCTATTTTCAGTATTTTGTGTTTCATGTTTTATATTTTATTTTACTGTTTATTTATGCTTTTGAAATGATCTTGATCTTTTTTTCAATAACCTTTAACCTTGAAAAGTTCGAAAAAGTGACTTTTATGAACATTTTTAATAGTTTAAAGTGATATACTGTCTGGGATGGTGTTGTAAATTACGATAAAAAAAACTGTCAGTATATTTTCTGTTTTTACAGACTTATTTCTCTATATATTATCTCTTATACATTATATTATTTAAAACTACTAAATTGTCAATAAATGTCACTTTGTTAAACTGTAGAGTTGAATTTTCAACATTAAAAGTGGACAGAGCAGAGATCAGCATCCAATAATGCAATTCACAACCATAAATAAATGAAAAACACTTGAATGAAAACTATATAATATACTATATACTATATAATATACTATAAAATATGAAAACTATATATAAAATAACTATATATAACTATATATAAACATAAAAGAAAATCTATATATATTTTTTAACCCATACAATGTATTTTGTTTTGCCAATTGCCACAAATATACCCATGCAAAATAAGAATCACATATCTCCTACTTTTACATAACTAAACACTATATTTATATATATATAAACACAAACCAAAAAGTATTTAGTTGTAGAGGTTGACTTTAACTAAGTTCTTTCAACATGTGTGAAACCAAAGGACAGAGGATCTATTTGTCCGTCCCCCAAACATTGACGTGTCTGATCACACTTTCTGAGACCCCATGACACATGAGCTCTGACCTTACTGCATAAACACACATTTAAAGAACAAAAAGTAGTATATAATCAATCAAAAGAGATGCTAGAAATGTATAAAAGAATACTTGTGGTCCCTACCTAAAGTGCCTGGCTTT
Organism: Danio choprae; assembly: GCA_903798125.1. Taxonomy (NCBI): domain Eukaryota; kingdom Metazoa; phylum Chordata; class Actinopteri; order Cypriniformes; family Danionidae; genus Danio; species Danio choprae. The sequence continues at coordinate 290,681 of CAIGQW010055714.1, read as the reverse complement.
AGTCCCACTATAGACTCTTGGAATGCTGTGGGAAACCTGAGAAGAATTCCTTTGCTCTCCAAGAGGGGAAGAAAACAAAAACAAAAACAAATCCAAACTGCCTCGTGAGAATCCTTTCTCTGTCCCACTCATCAACTCTACAAAACCCATACAGTAAAAAAAAAAAACAAGCTGAAAAGTTACTTGGCTTCTCTTCCTGTGTGTGATGTCATATCCTGATTTTGTCTGGTCTGTTTTTGTGCGCCTGTGTGTGCGTGTCATGTAGTATGAAGTATAAAGGGAAGATTTCAATGGTTTGAGGAGGAGCTTGAGTCTGTAAAGTCCAGCCCCACATTAAGACCCACCCACTGCCCTGCCCAGCACCATCACATCACACCACCTCCTCAACTCCAGTGTGTTTGGGCTTCTTATATGAATGGAAACTTTAAATAAGAAGGCTGTATCCCAGTCTAATCTCTCCAGATTCACCCCTTCTTCTAAATCTCTTAAGAAAAAGTGGTAGTACTTTATAGATTTCTTTGTTAACATTAATTAAAAGAATAATTCACCCTATATACATTGTGACTGTGACAAAGGGATGTGTTTCTACAAGTGACAGTCTATGGATACCGGATATTAGATGTTAGAAATATTAGATATTAGTTATATTAAATATATAGTTATATTAAATATTGGTGGGGTGAATGTTCTCACATGTAATGACAGGATTCCCAGGAACTGCTGTGTCCTCCTTTACTCAAAAAAATAATAATATTTTGGCTGCTTGTTCAAACTACTTATTCAAAATGAGCTGAATTAACACAATTCTTGAGTTTTTGGAGACAACTTAATTGATTTATGTTCAATCCACTTACAATTGTATAAATTATTAAGTTAACTTATTCAATTTGTGTTGGGATAACAAGAAAGAATTGTGTGGAACTCAGCATTTTTGACAGTGTTAGTTCAATGAATCAGCATTGTTCTGGCAAATAAATAAGCAAAAATAATTTTGGGGGGTATTAAATAAATTGCCTATAGGATATGTACGCTTCAAAACCAAAATGCTTACAAAACCCAATTACACACATTTCACTAATCAAGTCTATGATTAATTTTTTTTTTTTTACAAAGTCACATTGTTTGAATTCACTCTGTTTAACAATGTCCAGTTATTGGAAACTATGCTGTTTAAAGAAGATGATCAAAGTCCATTTGTTTGAATGTATAATTGTATAATACATATTAATATACTAATACATATTAATGTATAATACACTATTTATTGTGTATTATATGATGTTGTATTGTCTATTATGAGATTGTTATTGTTATTATTGTAACAACCATACACTCTTACATTCACACAAGCACTATGGCCTATTTTGTTTACACAATTAATTCACCTATAGCACATGGACTGTGGAGGAAACTGGAGCACCCGGAGGAAACCCAATGTGGGAAACATGCAAGCTCCACAAAGAAATGCCACCTGGCCCAGCCGGGACTCAAACCAGCGACCTAATTATTTAAACCCATATCTAAACAATATATTAATAAAAGCTGTAAAAGTATGTTGTTCTTTGTTGGTTCATGTTAACTAAAGTTTGTTGTAAAGTGCTACACATATTTTTATGTGAAAATTTTTAGCTCAGTAACATTTAAAAAAACAAAAAACAAATTTAAAATATATTTAAAAGATTTCTTATTTCATTCATTCATTCATTCATTTTCTTTTCAGGTTAGTGGCTTTATTAATCTGGGGTCGCCACAGCGGAATGAACCGCCAACTTATCCAGCATATGTTTTACGCAGCGGATGCCCTTCCAGCTGCAACCCATTACTGGGAAACATCCATACACACTCATTTACACTCATTAACTTTGTGTAATACACAGCCAATTTAGCTTACTCAATTCACCTCTAGTGCATGTCTTTGGACTTATGGGGGAAACTGGAGCACCCGGAGGAAACCCACGCAAACACGGGGAAAACATGCAAACTCCACACAGAAATGCCAACTGACACAGCCAAGGCTTGAACCAGCGACCTTCTTGCTACCCACTGCGCCACTGTGACGCCGGTTTCGTATTTAAGATTTATTATTATTTTGATATACGCTATCAAACTTTTTGCAGAGAAAATATTAATCCAAATTAGATGACATATAAAAAAATGTTGTTAATGAATTGTAAAAAAGAAACAGTTTTAACCTAACACTGAATAATAAAGGAAATTAAACCAGTTACAGCAGTATTCAGAAAGCATTGAAGAAGTGTAAATGCTATTAGTAACCACTAGATGGAAATATATGGTTTGCAAAACTGCGAGAGTCTTTACCAAACTTGAACACAAGCTAAATACACTTTTTAACCCAATGGTTGGGTCATAAGAAAAAACACAATAGGTAAATTTGGTATATAATAATAGGTATATATTCATTCATTCGTTTTCTTTTCGGCTTAGTCCCTTTATTAATCTGGGGTCGCCACAGCGGAATGAACCGCCAACTTATCCAGCATATGTTTTACGCAGCAAATGCCCTTCCACCTGCAACCTATCACAGGGAAACATCCATACACACTCATTCACACACATACACTATGGACAATTTTTAGCTTACCCAATTCACCTGTACCACATGTCTTTGGACTTGTGGGGGAAACCGGAGCACCCGGAGGAAACCCACGTGAACATGGGGAGAACATGCAAACTCCACACAGAAACGCCAACTGACCCAACCGGGACTCGAACCAGCGACCTTCTTGCTGTGAGGCGATTGAGCTACACACTGCACCATATATATATTAATCATTTTTTAATAAAATTATTAAACTATCTATTGAAATCACAGATGACTCATGAGTCAGAAATGTATGAAGTGTAAGAATGTTTTATGATTTCAAATAAATGCATGTTATTGAGCATCTGATCCTTTAATATATTTTAGCCTTTTAAAAGAGCAAATTCGGCAACATCAGCAATGAAGATATATAACATACCAATATTTCTTTAAAAAATGTATAGCTAATATATAAAACTAGATCCTTATGTACTAATGCTTTTCGGAATGTTTGCTATTTCAATGCATTGTTGTAACAAAACCTAACTTTCTTTCAGACGTGTCTTTGTGATGAGGCATCCTAAACCTGCTGTTCTGTAGATGATTTATAACCGGAAACCAGCTGAATCAAAACTCTGTGTTCTTTCATCAAATACTCCAAGTCTGAAAGATCAGGGCATCGCTGTCATGTAGCTTAATTCCTGACCTCTGAGTTTATTAGTTATTAGTCCAGTTTAGTTATTTATGTAGTATTTTGTATTGTGTACACATAACATAGTGTGTCTCACAATGTTTAGTTATTTATTGCGAACAAATACAAACAATTTTAAGCAAATGTAAAAAAGAAAAGAGGTTTATTTAAACAGGCTTCTGAATAATGACTGATAACTGTCTAATCCTCCGCAACTATTTCAGCTATTTCCCTGACATCACTTCGAGTGTCTTATCTGTGCTGATCAATACTTGTCTTACATTTGAGGATGTTTTCACATAATGCTTGAGTGAAACGACACTACTATGGAAGCCAGTGCCAACATTTTTCGAAATCTTCTTGGGTGTTGAATAATTGATTGACAGAGTTTATGAATGAAATTGTGAATGGTCAGTGTTCCAGCAGCTATAGTGTCTTTATTTTAGTCTTCTTTTTTTTTCTTTTTCATTTTCTTACCAGCTGCTGACATTGGCATAGCACAGCTTTTAGTAAGAACAAGATTTCTCGAGAATGTGCCTCAGTCCCTAAGGAATGAAGTGATGGGCACAACAGATATACAGAACGAACAGACAGCCGACTGAGCAAACTGAGATAAGATAGATAGACAGACAGCCAGCCAGATAGATAGATAGATAGATAGATAGATAGATAGATAGATAGATAGATAGATAGATAGATAGATAGATAGATAGATAGATAGATAGATAGATAGATAGATAGATAGATGGGAGGGTGGATGGATGGATGGATGGATAGATAGATAGATAGATATACAAATAGATCGACAAATAAACCGACTGACCGACCGACAGACAGACAAACAAAAAGATCGACAAATAGACTGACCGACAGATAGACAGACAGACAGACAGACGGACGGACGGACGGACGGACGGATGGACGGATGGACAAACGTATGGATGGATGGATAGATAGATAGATAGACATACAAATAGATCGACAAATAGACCGACCGACTGACCGACAGACAAACAAACAAAAAGATCGACAAATAGAC
>CAIGQW010055714.1:263781-285514 GCA_903798125.1 Danio choprae | reverse complement strand
ATAGATAGATAGATAGATAGATAGATAGATAGATAGATAGATAGATAAATAGATTACCCTTATTTTAACTTATATTACATTAAACTGACTTAAAAGCTTAAGATCTTATAACTTAAAAAAAAATAAGCAAACATGATCAATTTAGTTTAATATGTTACATTTAACAAAATGCCATATATTTTACAGTGTAGATAGATAATATAGACCATTTTGAGGGATGTAAACGATAACAAAGGCCCCAACGTATTTCCTGTTTTACATTTTTAATTTCTATAGCTTCCGAGAATCCAAAAAGAGACATATATTGATAAATAATGTTATGATAGCTGTTTTAATATTAACTTATGATTGAATTGCCTCTTGTTACAGTTATAAAATAGTTTTATAACAAGCAGGAAATGTTCATGGGCAAATGACATCACCACATTGAAATGGTCTATATAGATATTAATAAGTAATAATAATAAAAGAATGGGTAATCCAAAACCAGAAAATATGTCGTAATTAGCTCATCATTCACTTGTAACAAACCTGTTTGAGTTTTTTCCTTCTGTTGAATACTAAAGAAGATATTTTTAAAAATGCTAAAAATCTGTAACCATTGACTTCCATAGTATTTGTTTTTCATATATGAAAGTCAATGGTTACAGATTTCTAATATTTTTCAAAACCACTTTTTTATACAAAGAAAAAAAATAACTCAAAGTTTTGAAACTGAGGAAACGTTGATGTTGAAGTAAATAGTAAGTAAATTTATATTTTTAGGTGAACTGTTCCTATAAAATTACAATGTAAATACACCTACAGTGTATACTTCTTTCATGTTTTAAAAAATGGTTAAAAGACACGTTCAATGTGCAATGGTTTACCTGGATGTCTCGTCAGCTGGCTGTGTCTCAAAACTTAGTGCTGCCTACTTAGAACGAGCGTCACACCCACTGTCCCTACAATGCCACACAAAATCAAAACGTTAGCATGTCAGTAGGTTTGGAGACACAGCCTGCGCCTACGCTTTGTCTCAGAGGGCTGGGTTAAGCTTACAAAACACCTGAGGGGAAACACGGAAAGTACAGTTGGTTTTCTGGAGCAGGGCAGGACGAGAACATTATTCCCACCTGAAGAGCCCTGCTGTATAATTTTTACAGGTCGGTCCGCCTCGAAAGATGCATAGTAGCCTACATAAAAATGCACTAGAATGTTTGTGAATGGTTTAGAAAATTAACTTGTTTTATGTGATGGATAGTTAGACAGTGAAGTCGTTCATTTGATGTGATGATTTTTTAATTCACGCGATAAGGTAAACGTATACACACGTGGTTTTGATCAGAAAAGTGACATGAAGGAATAACGTTACACTGTTGTTGACCCCGCCTCTGAAATGCTGCGATTGGTTTAACGCTCATCGCGTGGGTTTCCTGTCTTTTGTTCAGGTGTGTCCTAGAAGTCGAAATCTGAAGGTGCCAAAACCGTTTGAACGAATTTCTGACAGAGAACGGGTGCTGAATTTTTTTCTTGGTGAGTCCTTTCATAGTTATTTTCTTAAGACTACATTAATATTGGCAAAGCATAAGAAGTATGACTTCGTATATAGGAGCGAATATCGAGTAAAGTAATATAGACAAATAAAGTGAATTACATATGATGACTGATACACAAACAAACGTAAACAAAATGAGTCTGAACGATAAAGAGAAGCCTGAAAGTACTAGAAAGTGATGATGTAACATTCATTTACCATCCTTTCTGTTAGATTTTACATCAAGTACATTCTGCTTCAGTTTTTGTTGCACTCCTATAAAATGAGATTTATCATTGGGTTTTCACACCAATTACATTGTAGAACCATTTTTGATTTTTCTTTAACGATTTATGTCAGGAACGTTTTTTAAAATATCTCTTTTAAGGAGCTGTCTAAAGCACCTTAATGTGAAATGGAAAGGTTCGGTTGATGTTAAAATGTTCTTCCTGAAACCTTTTATATTTTAAATTTATAGGCATCTGTGTATGTTGCTCAGTGATCTCCGGGTATAGACACAAGCTGTCTTCCTGTGTTAGCCATTCTTTTCCTGTTGCTGTACTTCGTTATCTGAAGTGACACAAAGGGATAGTTCACCCAAAAATTGAAAACTAGCTCACCATTTACTCGTGAGGTTTTAAATCTTTTATACGTTTATTCCCGTTGAACATAAAAGAAGATATTTTGAAGAAACCTGAAAATAGGTAATCATTGACTTTTATTGTAGGAAAAACAAATATAATGGAAGTCAGTGGTTACAGGTTTCCAGCTGTCCTCAAAATATATTAAGCAGAGTTTAAAAGAAAGTCAAACAGGTTTGGAACAGGTGAAGGGTGAGTAAATGATGACAGAATTTTCATTTTGGGGTGATCTCTTTAAAGTGTACTGTATACGTGATAATGGGCAGTCAAAGCCACTTGCTATGCCTCGAGCAAGGTAACAGGCATATACATTTCATTTGAGAATGGTGTGGTGGATTATAGTGAAACATCAACACTAACTTGTGCTTTCATCTCTTCATTCAGTTGGCCTAAAGTTATTTGCAACAAACCAGCAGACAAGTTATACTTTAAATTGTAATCAGTGATAGATTTATTTCTACATCTGAAGAGGCAGTAGACTTTTACTCTGGTTTACATTTTTTGTGTTCTTACTTTTAGAAATTTTTGACCTTGAGTGAAGGTGACCCTCCCCTTATGGAAATGTTATTTAGCCTAATGTTAAAATTGTGTTTACTGTACAGAAATGTTGCTGTGTTTTGCTATTCAAAGTACACTCAAAAAAATGATTGCTGCTTGTTCAAACTAATGGCAGTTTGAATGGCGAAAATTGCTGCTTGTTCAAACTACTTATTTAAAATGCATTGAAACAACACAATTTTTAAGTATTTTTTGGGACAACTTAATTGTTTTATGTTCAATCCATTTAAATTTGTAAAAACCATTAAGTTAACTTGGGGACTACATAAAGGAATTGGATGGAACCCAGAATTTTTTTTACAGTGTACTGTAAGTTTACTTTTCAATTGCTAAATGAATAGACCGTTAGAGAGGCGCATAGTGTTTTACTTGAACCTAAGATGAGAGCTTCGTCTCTACTGTTAATGTGGTGAAAGATTCTTTCGCTTGCTAAGTGTTTTGCAAGTTCCCTCACAGTTCTGTTACTTTCCGCCGAAGGGATGATTGAGACCTTGCCAAGTTTGTTACACCCATTAACCTTTTACATTCTACATTTGTGGGCTGGTAGGCGCTCTGTTATTACAAGACAAAAGATTGCCCAGTAATGTTTATGTTAGTCAAGTTTCACTGTACATGAATCTGTTTCAGTGTGTGCTTGTTGAATTGTCCTTATGATCTGAAGTCAAACTTGCTAGTTTTCTCAAACCTTGTTGTCTTAAATGCCTTGTTATATCTTGTACTGCAAAGTTGACATCAAACTGAAGTTTGCTCCTAATTTTTTTTTATTATTTACTTATTGTGAGCAGTTCATCCATGCGTAGGTTTTATTCATTTAAATTTTATTTTGAAAAAAAAATGTAATTTGAGTGATATCTGTTACACTTACAATACAGTGGAAAGTATCTGTTGCTGCTACCTCTTTTTCTTTGTTACTTAAATGTAAGAAGCCCACTTCTCTTTTTTTGGCAGTTGTTTACTGTAAAAGACAGGAAAGTTCTGGTTTGTAAGGACTGAGTGAGATTTTTTTGGGGTGGTTTTGTGTGATACAAAATGTAATTTAAACATTGAAATAGGGAAGTTTTTAAAATTGCACAAAAAGAGGCAAGAGGTTTTAAGAAAGATTTTAAGGATGATGTAACAAAATATGGAATAAATATTTAAGATTCTGAACCATTTGTAGATCAAATAAGTTTTTCTCTTTGAATTACACTGAAATCTTTGGAGGTCATGCAGTTTGACAGAACTTCATTCAGTCATAACATTTTTTTTTGTTGTTTTATTTATTTATTTATTAGGGTCACACAAATATTCTGAAAATATGGGAAAAAATCTGATATGCAATGTTGTTTAGTGTTTCGATTAACTTCATTTATTCATTTAATTTTTTTGTTTTATTTATTATTAGGGCTGCGAAAATATGGGAAAAAATCTGACATGCAAAATTGTTTATATAGTTATAGTTCCCTATAAAAATGCTTCCAGCAATTAAAAAAAAAGCATTATATATGTAGTGATCATACTTAAACAGGTAATAGATATTTTTCTGAACTAATTAGATATAATTTAGGCTTTACGTGTTTATTTTTTTATTATTATTAAAACTGACTTTAAAACACCTGTGAATGACTGAAACTGCTGCAGATAATCTGATTGTTATAGGCTGTTGCCATTTACATCTTGTACATTTTGGGCCGGTCTAGCTTATAGTAGAACAGCACCTACTGGGGAGAAGATGGGGATAAAGATACTAAGGTCCCATCATTTTTATTAAAAAAAGAATATACATTATTTACATATAGTTATTTTATTTATTTGTATTAATTTATTATTATTTTATTTATTTTATCTAATTACTTTTTATTTTATTTATTGAAATATATTTTTTACTTCAGCATAGCATTTTGAATTATGATATAATTTTTGCTATTGGCCTCAGACCATAGAAATTCACTGTGTGTGTATTTTGAAAGGTTGAATCGATTTCATATCTGATTTGTTCATTACTGTGTCCAACATCATTTGTGATGATGAACAAATACTTAATGGAGCAATGAGAGGGCATGTGTCATTGGTGTTGTTTCGGTGCATGTGGTGTAAAAACTGGTACATCATACTTCAGACACGTTATTCAGGCTTGCTAAATCAAACAATCACATTAGTTTAATTCTTTTCATTCCTGAAAAGAGACATTCCTCTGTGACACACTCGTTCATCATTCATTCCCATCATAATACAACACTAAGTAAGGCAATCAGAGCACTTAAGTAATGTGACAGCTCGCACACTTTTTCAAATATATATTTTTGTCAGTCTCTTCCAGTGTGGAATTTGGTTTCTAGTTTCAGGTAGAGCACCTATTTTAACAGTATTAGATTGTGACACTGATAATGTCATAGACAATATTATATTATATATAACAATGATCTTGTATGTGAGTGTGGATGAATTTCTGACCTTTTAAAATATATGTATATAATAGTTTATTTTTGAATATTAATAGTATTTTTATTTGTTTATATTTATCTTTATACATTTATTTAATTTCTATTTTAGAATTTTGTAGAGCTGTGGCAAAATCGACTTTGAGATTTTGAAAATGCAGTGTTATTATTCTCTTCAATGGATTCCAAGCTTAGTTTCTAACAGAAGATGGCGCTGTATGCTTTGCAAACAGCCATACTCTGCTTGCATCTGAGGCCTTGCAAAGGATGGTGAACCTAAAATAAACATGAATAAAGTTATAAAATTTTAAGCAAGTGTGCATCGTTAGCAGTGTTTACATTAATTTTGTGACATGAAAGTTACTTTTATGACTTATGACAAACACTTTTTGAGTGTATGGTTAAGAATTAGCCTAGAGTGCCATCTGCTGTTAAAAAACTAAACTCGTAATCTATTTGAGAGAGAATATTCATTCCTTTGCCTTCGGCTTAGTCCCTTTATTCATCAGGGGTCACCACAGCGGAATGAACCGCCAGCTTATCCAGCATATGTTTTACACAGCAAATGCCCTTCCAGCTGCCACCCAGTACTGGGAAACACCCATACACACTCATTCACACACATACACTACGGCCAATTTAATTCATTCAATTCACCTGAACTGCATGTCTTTGGACTGTGGGGGAAACCGGAGCACCTGGAGGAAACCCACGCCAAGTTGTCAACATGGGGAGAACATGCAAACTACGCACAGAAATGCCATCTGATCCAGCCGGGACTCAAACCAGTGACCTTCTTGCTGTGAGGCAACAGTGCTAACCACTGAGCCACCGTGTCACCTTGAGAGAAAACAGTATTTTGAAAATCTCAACAAATTCCTAATCTATTTTCATGGATTATTATTATAAATGTTTTTTTGCCACATCAGCTCTAGATATTTGGTCTCTTTTTAAGGAGCCTTAGTAATCTAATGAAGTAAAAGAGTCATTTATTAGGTTTTTGTTTAAAGAGTTTTTGACTACTGACTTTTTATTCTGTGGAAAACAAATGTTATTTTTTGGAGTGTCAAGCTACTATTATCTATGGAACAATAACAACAAAAAATAAGGGTGTCCATGGCTGTTAATGATTTTTATTATTGCAAAATATCCTGATTCCAAATGTTCCCTTCATTAGCTTCATAAATCATGTATTTCTTTTATTTTTATATTTATATATTGCACAAATAATTGGAATTTGACAGTAGCTGGACTTAGTTCATTTGCACATTCTACAATCCTTCGAAACTAATAATTTATTGTGTGAGTAATTTATTGATCAAGTATCCCTTTAAGAGTCCGTTACCTAGCACAAATTGAACTGGATAATATACTCCTATCCTGCGTTTTTAGAGGACTGATGGACACGTGTCGGACTGGTTGTACAATAAAGTTATAGTTTGTTTTTTGTTTTTTTTTGTTCCAGCCACAGAAATAGAGATATACCTGTTTGCAAACACTTGGTTCTGCATCTTCATGTACCAACGTCAGACTCCTTTAACCTGCAAAATTCAACAATACCTGCAGTCTTTGTTGAAATAACACCAGAGCCTTCATAGCAAAGACTGAAACTTTTGTATCTTGGCATTTAGCCTTATTCATGTGTTGTCATGGTTTCATGGTGCATTGTCATCAAGTGAGCCATTTGTTGTAAAGTCCCTGGTGAGGTAAATGGAGACTTTGTTGGTGAAATATGATAAAATTTGCTCCCCTAATTGGTTGCTGGTTGCTAAATAGCTTTGAATAGTTTTGCCATTCATAGCTTAAGATGATCTATCGGTTCACCCAATGTGAATATGTCATGTGTTCTGCTAGTGGAAGTTGCTAAGACTTTTCAGTATGTTGATGTACTTTGAACTGAAATGGAATATTGAGATGGAAAAGTCTACTTTTTGTGCATCATTCTCTCATAGCAAACCAACGGTAAGAAGGGCATGGTTAAGAATGTTGTAGCTGAAGCCATCAAACTAACATGCATGCTAGCAAAATAAACATTGTAAATTTTGATTTCACATCGACTTTAACAAGCTAGCTTTTTAGACTACCTAAAAAGTAGCCACACTTACAGATTGGGTTTAATTATTATAAAAAAAATTTTTATTAATTTGGTCCATGCAGTTTGTTTTGCTTATTATCATTGGCTTGGCTGTTGTCAAAGTAGCAGAAAATTTCAGAAACCTAAACTATAGCAAGCCCGGTATAGGTTTTATGATAGTAATGAGTTTTTATGCGTGGTAAAGTTTAGTGTACATGCATGTATAAGCAGTCAAGCCTGAAAGATTGGTTTTGCTAACTTAAAAGTGTTAACACTTATAAGATTTCCCCTCGTTCAGTTCATGCATGCAGTTTGCTGAAATACCCCTCCCCCACTCCGACCTGGACACTGTGTTGTAGAGCAGCACTCGCTGACACAACTTATTACAATTACCTCATCACCACCTCATATTTATTATTAACCAAGTACACACTCACACAGTGCACAAATTATTCAGCGACCTTCAAAGCAGTTGACATTCTAATGGACTTTTTTAGTCAGTAATTGAACAGCAATCTTAACAAATATTAAAGAACATGTCTTTCAATGACACTCTCCCTTGGCAGAAATTACGGTTGGGTGTTTTGCTATATCTGACTTATCATTTCTAAGTCAAGCTGTAATAGAGGGTTTACGAAATAATGCCAAACCTGCGTTTTCAAATGGTCTACTATTCTTCCATGTAGGTTAATGCTGACAGCACTGCACAAGTGAGTGGCGCCATCCAGCGGAGCTCCTGGGCTCACAGTATTCTTTAGTTTTTACCTTTTATTTATTAATTTTTTTAATTTTTTGCTGAAATTAATGGTGCAATAGGGTGTTGTCTTCAGAAATATTTGTGTTCTGCTGGTTGAACGTCTTTTCACATTCTGATTGCAATTATTAAATATGTGCTCCAAATGTTTTTCTGTGTGTGTATTTAAATACACCGTGTGCGGAAGGTGTAGGACCAAAAAAATTTCATCCAATCAAAACGTTCAAAACATTGTGTTAGGCTGTTTTACCTTCCTGTCAAAATATGTAATTGCACCCTGTTCGTGCAGAATAAAGGTAAAAAATTACGCCATCTACATGTCCATGGACGCAGTTCAGACAGAGAATGGCAGGCAAATATTACTGAGAGTACAACAACTCATGAACCCCCAGTGCTGGGAAACACCCACACACACTCATACACTACAGCCAATTTCATTTATCCACTCACTCACTATTCTTCTGCTTAGTCCCAGATTTTTCAGGGGTCGCCAAAGCGGAATGAACCACCAATTATTCTGGCATATGTTTTATGCCCTTCACCCATAACCCAGCACTGAGAAACAATCATACACTCTCATTCACTCACACTATAATACACTATGGCCAATTTAGTTTATTCAATTCACCTATAGCGCATGTCTTTGGACTGTGGTGGAAACCGGAGCACCCATAGGAAACCCATGCGAACATGGGGAGAACACAGAACTCGAACTAGCAACCTTATTGCTGTGAGTTAACAGTGCTTTCCACTCAGCCACCAGATAAACATTAAGTCATGAATATTTTAGTAATAAAAATGTTTTTTGTTTGTTTTTTAATAATGATTTGTATAAGGGGATAATTCACTCAAAATTAAAATTTCTTGTTAATTTACTCACCCCCAGGCCCTCCAAGATGTAGGTGACTTTTTAAAACTGGAACTATAGTTCTAGCAAAGTTTTTATATATAAACTCAATTTCAAGACATTGACTCTTATGACTGGTTTTGTGGTCCAGGGTCACAAATGAATGCAAAATGCAAAGCACTTTATGGATGTCTTAAGTTCTTAATTTTCCAGCATTAAACCACTGAAAAAACTGCATTTCTCCTTTGTGTGCAAGAGCTGGGTTATCTTCCTCCCAGTTCAAAATGATGGTTGGTGCATGTTGTGCTTTTATTATGTGTATTTTAGCAACCCAGACTGTGAACTGAGCTGCTGAAATGTGAGAAGCTGATGTTTAAACAACACAGTACTGCACTGTGCTTTTAAACAGGCAGCATGTATTATTAATTAAATTGCAGCCATTTTTTAATTGGATTAAATTGTCTTTAGAAAGTGTTTGAAGCCACTTTAAAGTGATAGTTCACCCAAAAAATCATTTACTCTGTCTTCATTTGTTTCAAACTTGTTTGAGTTCCTTTCGTTTGTTGAACTGTTTGAAGAAAGCTGGAAACTGCTAACTATTGACTTTCATAATATTTGTTTTTGCTTCTATGGATGTAAATGGTTACTGTTTTTTTTTTCCAGCAAAATCTCTTCAAAATCTCCTTTGTGTTCAACAGAATAAAGAAACTCTTAAAGGTTTGTAACCGCTTGAGAGTGAGTAAATGGTGTAAATTTGACATTTTAGGAGGGTGAACTATCCCCTTAAGTACTCGTAACGATGAAATGGTCTACTTCTATTATGGCTGAATGATGACAGGACTAATGTTTTCTCGACATCAAGTGCTGATTCTAACGGAAACTTGTATTCAGTTCTCCGCCAAGTTTTCTAGGGTAAACGGAGCTTGAGTTGAAGCCACTGTTCAATCAAAACCCCACCCTCAACACCTACACAGAGGCCATTTGTAATGGGATAGTCTCAAATTTCCACTGGTACGATGAGGACATGAGTGGAAGTGCGGGAGTTTTTGTTGTTTGGAAAGTTTGTGTAGGAAAAACGTTTCTCCTGTAATGACTAGTTGGAAAAAGATTTGTGGATGACACTTGTCATTTAATGGCAGTAATAAACTAAACTCATCTTTGACTAATGCCTTTTCTGTTGAGCTTGTCAAGTTTTTAGTCATGACTTGCTGGAATGAGAGTAATTTTCTTGTCTTTGTGTCTTTGCTGAAGAAGCTCTAGATTCACTTCTTTGAAAGAGAGCTGTACGGTCTTGTTCCTCGTAGATCAAATACCTTAGTAATTTTATGGATCGTTCCGTTCAAAAGAATGAAACTCAGTAATTTATTGCTTTTGATTATCTAAATGAATGTAAGCTTATTTAAAGGGACAGTTCACCCAAAGATAAGAATTCTGTCATTATTTACTCAACCTTTTTTTTTTACAAACCTGTGAGAGTTTCTTTTTTCTGTTGAACACAAACAAAGACATATACTAAACAATGTGTGGAAAAAACAGCCATTGACTTCAAAAGTAAATTTGTTTTTGTTCCTACTATAGATGTCATTGGCTGCTTTTTGTAATATTCTTCAGATTATCGTGTTTTGTGTTCAACATAAGAAATTAATTAGTTAAAGGAAACGTTCACCCATAAATTAAATTTTCACATAATTTACTCTCTATCAGGCCATTCATTTTCTGTCAAACAAACACAGGCGGAATAGTTTTAAAATCTGTCTTCTCCATGCTTTATAATGGTGTTGGATAGTGGCTTTTATTTTGAAGCTTTCAAAAGCACATTAATTGGTTGTCAAACTAACCGATACACCCCCAGTGGGTATTTGGTATGAACCATTTTCACAAGGCTGTTATGATGCGTTTAACGGTCATCAGAGTCTTAAATCCTTGAAAGTTTTTCATATTTAAATAATAAAAAATAAAAAAAGCCTATGAACATTTATATGCGTTTCTGAATTTATAATAACATCTTTGCATCAAATTACAAAAAAACGAATAACGGCTTGTGCGAGGTGTTTCTAATGCGACGTCTATGGGACAGAACCGTAAATTTGATGTTATTCTCTCCTCTGGCTGCCGTCATCAGTCTCACACAATTTGTTTTTTTTACTTTTTCTGAAAGTCTTTATAACATCATCGTGAAGTTTTTCTTTTATTATTTGAGCAAATAAGTATATTTGTTGTACTCTCCCATTCACTGCGCTCTAAGTTTTCCCAACTATAATGACTTTCTGCTACTGAGAAACTCGGAAATGTGAAAAGGATCTGTTGATCTGATAACAAGTAAACAGTGACAGTATTGCTGATATTGGTATGATACTTTTTAAAATGATTATTCAGTTTTTGCTTCTATTATTAAATTAAAAAGGCTGACACAAAGCGTGTAACGTTTCGAGCACACCGGCTCTTCATCAGACAGCATTTATCACAGTATGTTGCTCTTTTTTTATACACTAACGGATCACATGATCTCATATTATCTCGCAACAAAAAATAGAAAAATACACATTTGTAAATTCTAACTGTTAAATTATACAAAAATGTGTATTTTTTTTGTTGCCTTTTTAATTTGATGAATTGGCATTTTTGGAGCTTTGGTGTTGCCACCTTTTTGAATATATATTTTTGTGTGTGTGACTGACTTATAAAATGTATGACACCTGATGTATTTATCACAATCAATGAGAAAATTCACATTTCTCAAATTACATCAATCAAATTTTAATTTTGGCCTTTTGGGAGCTGAATGTACTGTATATCTTTATCTCTATTAACTAATAGATTCCCAAGGCATATTATTTATATGCCATCACCGGTGCATTGTTTTTGAGATGACAAAATAATGATGTCACATGGACCTATCCTTAAAGCAAGGTAATCTGCAGTGTGCTCGCTAGTGTGAATGTGTCTTTGTTTGTGTGCCAGTTACAGTAGATATAAAAATAGAGTCAAAAGAAATCAGGACGTACCCTAAAAACAGAGATTAATTTAAGTGCTTTAACCTGATCATTCTTCTTGTGGCCTAGTTCTGTGTCAGAGCTGCTTGTATTCACACACTTCTCTGGACCATCTCTCATCACTTCGCAGAAGGTAAATTCGGTTGACTCTCAATGAAACATCAGTCGAGGTGCGGGGGTGGGTGTTTAGATTCCATCTGCTGTATTTTTTTGTCTCTTCTCTCATCAGCTTTCGACTGTTTCTGATACTGACAAGATGCTTGGGTCACATTTTTTACATTTTACTGCCTTTGAAGATTTCCAGTACGGCTTGTTCGGCCAGCAGGAGGTGCCGAGATTTTTTTACTCTCTCTGAAACACTGTTACAATAGCAAACTTACTCCCTACTTCAGTACAGTATATGGTATATGGTGTGTACAAATGTAGTTAAAGTAATTCCTTAATTTTAATTCAATTAATCTTATTTTTTGCCAGTCATGTTACAAAATCAAGTAACTTATGTAAAACTGAATTTAGAAAATCTTTTATTTTATATGTCATTGACTATTGTGTGCTAACACAAATAATATAACATTTACTAAACTAATATTTAATATTTCTAACTTTTTTTAATATGTGTGGGTATGTGCTGGTTAAAGTCTGCGTGAACCAGACGTTGCTGAGACTTTTATTTCAGTATGTTGATGTACTTCTTACTGAAATGGAATATTGAGTAGGGGGCGGGGCTTTCTTTTTGCTCATCATTCCCTCATAACAAACTAAAGGTAAAGAGGGGTGTGGTTAAGAATATTGTGGCTAAAGCCTACAGAGTAGGACCGCTACTACAAACAAAGGTATATGTGCATGTATGTGTGTGTATATGTGGTTTGTTATTTGTTTTTTATGTATTTGTATTTTTATTTTTATTTAGTTTTATTTGGGGATTGTTTTGTTTGGGCTAGATAGGATTGTATATGGTGTGTGGGTTGTTAATAAAAATTCAATTACAATAAACAAACAAACACAGAAGCAAATAGTCAGACTTTGATTGAAGATTACCAAAACAAACTTTTTTTTTCAAAGAAAATGAATTAATATATTAAATATTAAATATCAAGTAATCTTTTTTGGAAAGTTGTTAATTATTTAATAATGCTCATTTCCTTACTTCTTGTGCAAAAAAAAGTTATTTAGTTTGTAAACTAAGTAGTATATACTTTAAATTTTATAATATTCTGTAATTACTAATTACCAAGCAAGTATTTCATTCATAGCATAACCACAGTCTTTTTCTGTTATGTCCACCTACACGCACACATGCGCGTGCACACAGAGCTTATGCTTAAGGAAGCAGATAGACCGGTCTGACAGGCCTGAAAATCGGATACAGCGATCTCTTGTTTACAATGGGTATTGAGGTATTTGTATTGTACTGATGAACTTGTCTCAAAGTCTAAAAGCACTTTGCTTCAGGCGTTTCACCTTTTCACCCAGCAATGGACTCCAAAAATGGACACAAGTACTTGTGGTCACATTGGAATAAAAAAATATTTGTGAGGAATATGTGTAAATTTAAAATTATATTGGATTTTTTTTTCCAGTAGCCCATTATGTGTGGTTTGTTTAATCTGTTAATGATTACTCTCTAGCCTTATATCAGTGGAACAAGACCAAACCTGCATAAGTCTTCATAAAATCGCCTCACAGATTTTCATATTTGGCGTGGTCTTTTAGCAGTGAATCACAAGTTTGTTTCAACACTTCATCTTTGGTCAAATAACGTGTAGAAATCCTGAGGTATAGTTCAGCAGCTCTTTTAAGCCTCGTGTTCACATTGCTAGTCATCAAATCAGATTAGTGTGTTTACCTTCTTCTGTGTGGCTGCATCGGTTGCTATAGTACTATTGAGTAGGGAGTCAGTAAAGGGACTGGAACATTGCTTTCTTTTAAAGGGATAGTTCACACATAAAAATGACTTTCATGAGCTTCTTGTTAAACACAAAAGAAGACATTTTGGAGAAAGCTGGAAAACGGTAACCATTAACATCCATAGTAGGAAAAACAAGTACTATGGAAGTGAATGGTTACTGGTTTTCAGCCTTCTTCAAAATATCTTCTTTTGTGTTCAGCAGAAGAATCAAATGGGAAAAAGTCAAATGGGTGAGAAAATGGTGGAAAGCAAAGAGTAGTGATTGTCTGTAACACTAAATTATCTTCCACCTTTTTACATTTTTGGGTTTAAGAATCAAACATTTAAGAATTTAACGTAAATTTTAATTTAAAATTAATTTCAACTTACTGTTCATTAAACCAACTTTAAATATTGGGTAACTTAAATTTAGTCAAAACATGGTTACCTTGTTTTAAGTTTATTAAATGAAAACATATGTTGTTTCGTGGCTTCTTGATCATAATGTTATTTATAGTGAACGTTTATCTAGGAAAATAGCTCCTGTCATCTAATTCTTACCAAGTGTTTCATTTGGTTGATGTTTAATATAGATTTATTTATATAAAAGCTATATACATGTATAAATGTTTTGGATGGGGTTTGTTTGCTGTTCACACTACATAAAACAGATCATGTCTGATTGACTGCTGGTTTCCACACAATTCGTTCATGTTGTCCCACTCCCAACACAATTCAATGAAGTTGCCTTAATTGTTTTTACAAAGTTAAGTGGATTGAACATAAAACAATTAAGTAATCCCCCCCCTTGAAAAAAAAAACTTATTTAATGAGTTGAACCAACACAATTCTTAAGTAGTTTGAACAAGCCGCAAAAGTAATTATTTTGTGTACAAAGATGAAAATCTTTTTTCTAAAATATGCTATTAAATAATTACAAATTACTTGTTTTTTGTTTTTTTTACATTGTTTTACATTTGCAGAATAATGTTTTTTTTTTTTAGACATATAAGATCAACATTTAAGAACTTTTCTTGGCTTTTCTTTCCTTCCCATCCAACATGTTTGAACATGACCAAAGCAAAAACTGTTTCATCTTGCCACTTAAAGGGATAGCTCACCCAAAAATGTAAACTGTCATCATTTACGCACCAATTACTTGTTTCAAATCTTTGATTTCTTTATTTTGTTGAACACAAAAGAAGATTGTTTTTGCAAAATGTTGGAAACCTGTAACCATTGACTTCCATTCTATTTATTTTATCTATATTTTATTTTATATATTTTTTTCTTGCTATAGAAGTCAGTGGTTAGAAGTTTTCAAAATATCTTCTTTTGTGTTCAACAGAAAAAAGAAACTCCATAAAGGTTTGAAACCAAGCAGGCTGCAAAAACATATTTTTAGAGCTATCCCTTTAAATTTCACTTTTTAATTTTCAAACTAATACAAATGATATTTATATAGGTTGCAACTAGTGTATGTGACACTGTGGCTCAGTGGTTAACACTGTTGCTTCACGGCAAGAAGGTTGCTGGTTCGAGTCCCGGCTGGGCCAGTTTTCATTTCTGTGTGAAATTGGCCATAGTGTATATGTGTGAATGAGTGTGTATGGATGTCTCCCAGTACTAACTAATATGTTAAAATTAGCATGCACTTTGTATATTTGTGTTTAAATAAACGTATGTACATTATGCATGCATGTATTTATTTTAGAAAATGTTTATTTACATTTATATACAGAATATTTATATATAATATGAATTATAAATGTATATACCACTTGTAGTGAATAAAAAACTAAGTTCAATTATGGCATACTACCATATAATAAATCCTTTAAAGCCATCATGTTAATACAATTTGATGAAGTCTGCATCTACTGTGATTATTTGTAATCCACTTTGGTTTTGAAGCATATATTCAGAACTTGAGAAATGTTTCAATTATTTATTACCCGGGAGGAGCTCGGAGTAGAGCCGATGCTCCTCCACATCGAGAGAAGTCAGCTGAGGTGGCTCGGGCATCTGTTTCGGATGCCTCCTGGACGCCTACCTAGGGAGGTGTTCCAGGCATGTCCCACCGGGAAGAGGCCTCGGGGAAGACCCAGGACACGCTGGAGAGACTATGTCTCTCGGCTGGCCTGGGAACGCCTCGGGATCCCCCCGGAGGAGCTGGAGGAAGTGTCTGGGGAGAGGGAAGTCTGGGGTTCTCTCCTAAGACTGCTACCCCCGCGACCCGGCCCCGGATAAGCGGTTGAAAATGAATGAATGAATGAATGAATAAATAAAAAACATGCAGCCTGTTTTTTCGTTATTCAAATGGAATATGCCACCCGTTTATAAATATTTGCATGGACTTAAAGTATGTGTGGCATTTTCTATCAATCTCCTTACACCATCCATTTGTGTCAGTTTATGCAGATTTCCATTTGGCTATGCATAGTTCTTTTAATTTGCATGAACATGACAGCTTAGCTTTTAGATTTACGTTATGCAAAAAGGACATAGGGTGTTTTTAATAATGGCCTGTGTGTGTGTGTGACTGAGGGTCTGGAGGAGTTTTTGTATTTCAGAGGGTTAGTAATGTTATAGATGCTGGCTTTGTGTTGCAGGGTGTGTTTCTCTGTTGTCTTTCTGGTTGGAGCGGGTGGTGTTCAACAATAGCCCCCTTCATCTTTACAAAGTTGCACTGATTTCTCGCCTCGGCTTGTGAATAATATTATAGGCGCAAGCTGTGGGGGGAAATCGAACCAGGCCATTTGCGGTTCAATTTTTGCTACTAGATAAAACACATAATACTGTATAATTAAGAACTTTATTGGTTATATTAAGATTATAAAAACATTTTTTTGAATGCACCATAGTTGCTTTCTACAAAGTGGGTGATATGAATAGCTTTCTGGTCTGTGTGAATTCCCCTCTTGAAATTTAAAGGGATAGTTCACCAAAAAATGTAAATACTGTCATTTTTTTTCCTCTTCTCTTGACTTTTTATTTTTTATTCTGTTGAAAGCAAAAAGAAGATATTTTGAAGCGTTGTAAAGCCAACTAATGACATCCATAGTAGGAAAAGCCAATACTATGTTAACAGTTTCTGGCATTCTTCAAAATATCTTCTTTTGTGTTAAAGAGCCCCTATTATGGGTTTTTGGAAATGACCTTCCATGCAGTGTGTAATACAGCTCTAAGTTAAGTGAAATATTCAGCTAAGGCTTAAATCTGAAAGTGCACAGTGTTTAAAACTATTGATTCATCTATAAAAGAGTCGACTCATAGTAGTTTGTATGAATCGCAGCGGTAACGAGTCTTTAGCCGTGCCGGCGTGACGTCGATACGGAACTTAAGCCCCGCCCATTAGCGTTGCGTGCAAACCTGGGAAAATGTAACCCCCTGGCCCCGCCCACACACACTGTAGCAGATCCCGGTTTAATCATGTCGCGAAGACGCTGTGCTCTGAAGTGTGAGGGATAGTTAGGGTTATTTTCCCTACCCAAACATGTAAAGAGGCTTTGAAGAGTCAGTGGTTGAAATTTATTTTTGCAAAAATACCTCAGCATTTTAGCCACAGCCTTGTGCTGTGTTCCTGTCATTTTTCTGACGAGTGCTTCAGCAATCTACACTCTTGCAATGGGGGATTCGTCTGCCATTTGTTAAAGGAAGGATCAGAAAAGACTTGATGTATGGGACTTTGCCAGAGCTTGACAGGAACTTTACAGTACACAGTTCATGGATTAGTTTCTTCCTCCATTTCACAAGTGTAAGTAAGTGCGATTAAAATGGTTGCCTCCTTGTTTTCTCTAGCTTGCGAAGTATGTATTTAATTGTGTTGTGTTACTTGTAACTGCTTGTACTTTATCTGTACTTTAACTCTTTGTATTCTTATGTCACGTCTAAAACCACGTTGAAAACGCGACGCGTGCCGCTTTGTTTACGGATTTAAATGCGTTTGTGAGCTCATGATCCACTGCCATTTGTCGTTGCTATGGCCACCGTCAGCTGTTCCTACACACGTGTGGCGGTCAAGTTTCAAAATAGTTCAGCTTTTGCCACTGTGTGGATTAGTACTGAATGTGTGTCACTGTTTTTACTTATGGTTAAAAATAGAGCAATATGCTGGTGTTAAACTGCATTGCTTTAATGCACTCCTGCATTGGGCTCTCACATACACTCTGCACTCTGACTATTTGTTGATAAGCCGTGCTGGGCATTTTTCTCTATCTCACGCTGAACGCAGTCGACCAATCACAACAGACTGGGCCATCGGACCAATCAGCGCAGATTAGCATCGCGCTAAGGAGGGGTTTGGGAACAAATGAATCGCTGAACGAATCATATGGGAGTTGTTGGTATAATTAGGTAAAAATAAATGCATATTATAAGACAATTAAAGTGTTTTTTTGACCTTGCATGCATATCAGACTGTTGTTGGAGACCCCCAAAACCAAAATATGACCCTTTTTAATGCATAATAGGGACTCTTTAAAAGGAAAATGCATGTATTTTACTGTAAAATATTCACTGTAAATGCTTGAAGCCTTTGACTTGCAAATTATAAATCACTAAAGACGGCGGTTTCTACTAAAAATCTTCTTTAATGTTCTAGAGAAAGTCACCTAGATATTGGATGGTCTGAGAGGGAGCTAATTTTACATTTGGGTAAATTATGCCTTTTTAAAATGATTCACAAATAAAAAATTACAAATGACTCAACCTCAAGTGTTTACCAAACCTTTACATTTTTTTATTCTGTTAAACACAGAAGATATTTTGAAGAAACCTGGTAACCATTGACTTCCATAGTAGGAACAACAAATACTATGGATGTCAATGGTTACCATTTTTCAAGATTCTTCAAAATATATTATTTTGTGTTCAACAGAATAAAGAAAATCAAACAGGTTTCTGACAAGTAAACGATGACCTTTCAGTTTTGGCTGAATTATCCCTTTAACATTGAATGACAAAAATTAGGTATTTGAGTAACATTATGAAAGCTTTCTATTTCAAATACATTTAGCTTTTTGAAATTATTCATTAAAAAATTCTGAAAAAAATCATTATACAATGGGGAAAAAATCATGGGTTCCATACAATTCATTCTTGTTGTCCCAACACAAATCAATTAAGTTAACTTAATTGTTTTCACAAATTTAAGTTAAACATAAAATAATTTAGATGTTCCAAAAAGAAATCCTCAAAATTGTGTTGACTCAGCTCATTTTAAATAAGTAGTTTGAAGAAGCAGTAAAAATAACTTTTTGAATGTAAAGAGCAGCACAGCGGTTTTCAACTTTGATTACTGACGTCATTAATTGACTACAGATGTTTCTTTAGCACCAAATTAGCATTTCAGAAAGATCATGTTACACTACCAACTGGAGTAAAGGCTACTGCGTGCAAGCCTTGACTATAATCACTTTATAAAAAAAACAAAAAAAAGCATCCACGATGAGCCTTAAGCTGCGTTTGAAATGACCAGAGTAGGTAATACATTTAAATTTTTTTCTTCATGACTTTTAGAGAAGTATTTTCTATAAAGTGTGAATGTGAGTATACTCTAAAATAAAATCTGTTAATTAAGTTACCATGTTTTGTGATTTCACATGTGTTTTCCTTTTATTTGCGGTTGTGAATTGCTTTATGGGACCTTTATCTCTGCTCTGTAGACTTTTGATGTTGCAAATTCAACTGTGCAGTTTTAACAAAATGACTTTTATTGATATTTTTATAGTTTGAAATATTCATTTGTTTAAGAAATTATATATAGAGTAATAGGTTTGTAAAATAACTGAAAAAAGCTCTAATTTGCAACACTAAACCAGACAATATATCACTTCAAATGATGAAAAAGTCAATAATTTTTTTTTTCAAACTTTTCAGCATCAGAAGTTGTTGGAGGAAAGATCAAGGTCCCATAATGCAATTCAAAAGCATAAATTAAGAAGAAAATAAAATTGTGAAAAACAAAATATAGAAAACTTTCCGTTTATTTACGGATAAATATTTTTTAACAGCGTAGTATGAATAGACGATGAATGAATACTACAAACATCCACCATTTGTCATTATCACTTGACCTCAGTTGCATCACTTCTCTTATATTTATAAATTATCTTGCGTGGCCTTATAGAATAGTTAGGTGTCAACAGGATGCACATTTCAGAATCTTGCTGGAAGTAGATCTTCTAGGTATAGTTCTCGCCTTCTGTTTTTATTTTTTTAGTCTGTGAATTTGGACATATTATGCAACTCAACTTCTCTTTTTACATGCTATACATATTATAGGCCAGAGCTGCATTGCGATGTTCGGGTTAATTGTTCACAGCTTTTTATCCAGATTTTCCTCAGGCTCAGCATATAGAATGACAGGCAGGATGAGACTGGCTCATTTGTTTAAAAGTGAACTATGTCAAGGTCAAACACTTTATGAAAGTTTCTGGGTTGTTCTCTCAAAATAATCATTTCAAAACCTAAATGATTAAATTATGATTAAGCAAATTATGTAGAAAATAAAACTTTCATGAGAGGATACTTGCAACTCACTGGCCAATCTGTTAAACTGCAGTTTAAAAGTTCTACCTTGCTGGCCATGAAGTCAAACATAAACAGAATCTCTCTCCCTCTCTCTCCCCCTCTCTCTCTCTCTCTCCCTCTCCCTCTCCCATACTTTGTGTCTCTCCTCCAGTTCAGTTTGCTGTCTCAGAGCCAGTTATTCATCCACAGAGTGAGTCAGGGTGGGAGGGACCAGGAGGCCAGCCGTACCAGTCACACCGTCATTTCTCCAACACACTTACACTGTCTCTTTTTCCTTCCACTTCTCCTTCTCTTTTCCTGCTCTCTCTCTCTCTCTCTCTCTCTCTCTCTCTCTCTCTCTCTCTCACTCTGCCTCTCCCACTCTCCACCACTACCGCTGTCCTGGTTTCTTTCTCTATCAGCAGTGAGAGGGCAAACGCTGAAGGAGGAGATAAGAGTCAGCCCACCGGCACAGATCAGGACTCAGAGGAGGCAGGAGTTTATAAGGTGAGCCATTTGTTTTAATTAGACTTTTTTTGTGTCAACTTTTCTTGTTTCTAAACAGACTGGTTTTAATTACGGCAGAGTTGAGATCCAATGAGATGGTCTGTGTGAGCAGCATTAATGGCGTGATTCTCTTCTCTAAACTGTACTTATGTTCCCCTTTTTTTTTTTTTCCTACCACATGATTCACTCACAGGATGCCTGCCTGTTGCCGCAGCTTGTTTGTAACCCCACCCTTAACATTCGGCAGCTTCACTCTGAGCTCTTAAAACTTTCCCCAAATCCTCTAAATGGGAGTTATTTTGACTGGTTTAGGAGTCATAATTGTTGCTTAGACTGTTTTGTGTTTCTTTTGCTGAAAGGTAAGAGCTAGTCTTTTTTTTTTTTTTTTTTTTTTTTTGCTTGTGGATTTTGACCTGATGAGTTCTGGTCACATGACGGGTGAGCTGAGAGCAGGGTGGTTCCCCTGTCTCTGTTAGCAACCGTGTCATTTTACGCCTGCCCGCTAATTCTCGCTGAGCAGACTTTTAAAGGGCCGGATGTGCTTTATGTTTTCCTTATGTTGAGAGCTGGAGGGATTGGACTAAGTGTGATGGAGTAAATTAGAAACCTCTTGGAAAGTAAATGCTAACATACGGTAGCATGATTTATTTTTCTGTTTGAAGGGCTTTTCTTGATGAGGGTGTCGTTACCATAAATGGTCATTGTGTTGTGTTGGTTTCTTTTTCCTGTTTAATCTTTCAAGCCCAGAGTGTTGTAACGTTCTGGTTTATTTTCCACTGCTTTTTAATCAGATTTTCTTTTTATTCAGGCTCAGTATGTGGAATGACAGGCAGGATGAGACTGGGTCATTTGTTTAAAAGTGAACGGTGTCATGGTCAAACACTTTGAAGGTTTCTGGGTTGTTCTCTCACAATAATAATTTCAAAACCTAAAAGATTAAATGATGATTAAGGAAATTTTGTAGAAAAGAGCACAGTATTGTAACAATAGTTATATTATACGTGTGTGTGTGTGTGTGTGTG
>CAIGQW010055714.1:249277-263381 GCA_903798125.1 Danio choprae | reverse complement strand
ACACACACACACACACACACACATAACTGTATATATTATACAGTTTGTTTGTTTTTTCTTTAGATTTTTAATTGCCGTCACAGTGTTAATAAATCAACATCAATGTTTTAGTTATAAAAATTACCTTTACCATTAAAGGTGCCATTACCCTATTTTTAATATTATAAATAAATACTGTTTTCTTTATATTCATATTTTCTTATTACGTACTTCTACACTGTAAAAAAACATACGACAAAAAGTCAAGACAACAAAAGTTTGTTACTTTAAACTTATTAAATAAGTTAATCATATTTTTAAGTTATACAAAGTTTTAACTTAATATGTTTAGTCAGTTTGATTGTGAGTTGAGATGACTAGAAAAGTTCATTTGATTCAACTAAAGGCAGCAACAATTTTTTACAGTGTATATTTAGATGCATGTGATTCAACCTGAGTTGCATGTGAGAATAACCTATTTATATATTTTGAGTCATCATGAGAATGTTTTGGCATAAACTGTTTTGTTTTTGTAAAATATTACATGGTCTTTTTTTCAAAGAATAGTTGGACCATGTCTACTGGGTATTGCTACCCATGGAGAGAAAGATCTTGAGATTCATGACAGAACTTGACATTTTATGTAAAGACAAAATCACACCATTCACAGAATTGTGAGTTTATGTTTTATAAAAACAGTATTACTTGTTTCTTGTGTAAATTTAGAGGTATTCTACATTGTGATCGCTTATAGTGTTGCCAATCTAAACTGCGCTTCACTCCTAAGAAAATGTTTGTGTAAAGATTCATCAAGATGGTCAATCCAGAGGCAAATTCAAATACAGCCCATCATGACATAAACACCAATTTGACCTGGTCCACGCAAAGAGCTTTTGTGTGTCTAGTTGTGGCTTCTGTGAGTTTCCACTGTTGAAGAATTTGGTTCCTGAGGCATGTTCCAACAGCCATGCCAAAACCCCACAATACATCTACACAGCCATTGACAATCCTGAGACGTCTTGCAAATGCCTCTCATATCTCGGACAATTAGATTTACCCACACTGATAACCGTAATCAGACATGCATTCAGAGTTTTTCTTCATATGCTGAGGAATTCAAACTGGAACTACCAGAATTGTATAGCTACTAGAATGAACATATGGAGCATTCACATAAAATTGTACCAAATTGAGTTTTGGTTGTTTCATATTTGCGTTTGAAGCTTCTATTGAGATGTTAAAATTAAGCTTTGAATGTCTATCATCATATTTTATTATACCCTAAAAATACCATTTGTTTTTTTGTAATATTGTCTACAGTAGTGTTAGAGTTACGAGACCACCCCGAAAGTTGGTACTTCAATTTGTTTGCCAATATTAATAAAATAATAAGTGTTCAAATGAAATGTGTACGCATTTAGCAAATGTCGGGGTACCATAGTTATATGCATTTTATTTTAACAAAGTTATTAAATAACACCATGTAAATACTGTCAAAATGGCTGCCTATGTAGTTCTAGTGTTAAGATCCTTGTACTTGAATGAACTGGTGTGACGTGATTTCGAAAAAAAATTGGTAAAAACTTGAATTTTGAAGTTAAAAAATTTGGTGATTTCTTTTTTTATTATTTGGCCAGGTATAGACTCTGTGGCCTTAGAAATCTTCATTCTATCTGCAATTTTCTGCATTTCCTCTGTTTAGTCTGTTAAAGTCAGACATCAGTGAATACAAAAACAATTACTAAATAAATTCTTGCTAGTGATGTCAATGTTTAATCAACAATCAATCAACCCTTTATCAGGCGAAGAACCATATATGGTAACTTTATTGACATTGATTACAATATAATTATTATTATTATTATTATTATTTTTTTAAGTCTTAAAAGTTACAAGAAGTCTATAGTAATAACTCCAGTGGCACTACAGGGATTATTCAGTGAGGGCCCTATAAATGGTTAAATCGACATGTCTTATTGATGGTCGATTAAGCTTGGGCGTTATTAAAAACATTGAGGTGTTATGTTTGGAGAAATGTAACAAGCATATGCATTTCATTTGAGAGCGGTGTGGTTGATTATAGTGAAACATCAACACTAACTCATGCTTTCATCTCTTCTTTAAGTTGTCCTGAAGTTAGTTGCAACAAACATGGTCGATTAAGCTTGCATGTGTGGTTATTAAAAACATTAGGGTATTATGTTTGGAGAAAAACAACGAGCATTAGTTTATCATTCAGAGTTGTTATGCTGTTGATTGTGGACAGCTCATCAAATCATCTGAAATGAATTAGCATTTTGCGCATTTTGTCAGTAAAGCTGGTTCTAGAAAACCTCCAGCACGTACTTTCAGGCAGAGCAGCATTTACTACACAAAGTCGTAGTTTACTGACTATGGAAGATTGCTTTCAAAAACGAAATTGATTTAATTGGATTATGACTTTGAGATAATTCTTCCATGATATTGACAGCTGTTTGTGTTGCTTCTCAGTGAACTATGGCTGTGTATAGTAAATGCTGCATGTGAAAATGCCACATAATAGCGTGTTTACTCCTAAATTACTTCATAACTTCAGTTGAAATGAATCCTTCTGTGAGCTGATACAGTCTTGTGTTTATTAGTCATGTTGAATCAATGAAAGCAGTATTTAATGCAACATCATGGGTGTTGTTCTGTGAAAGAACGGCATCTGAGATTTACTACTTATCACACAACCGTGCTTCCCTGACAAGATGTGTATGTCAATCGCAACTTTGATCAATCAGTTTTTTTTATGTCTTTGTGATTAATTGCCCAGCCTGACCAATTAGTGTTTGCTTTTACCACGTCATGGAGATTCATGAGTAAATGCTTACAGTAAAAAAAAAAAAAAAAAAGTTTGCTCACCGCATGTCATTCATCCACCGGTTGCCAGTGTGTGCAGTTGTGACATTTTTACTGACACGTTTTATATTAGTCATGACACTGAATCATTAAATGGCTCTATTAAACTATTAATCATTGATTTGTTTTTACAATCCAACAAGTCTTGTATTTACAGTAAAAACTTTTATCTATGGGTGTGGAAGCTAGCGTTTGAGTGTCATTTCCATTCTGTCTAGTTGGTTAGTTGACGATGTGCCTCTGAAGTAGCGTAATACTACATATAAGACATTTTCATTTTAAAATATCGAAATATAATTAGAACAGTGTTATAACATTTTGCTGACTTATGTACAGTACTTACATTGTGCCAAATGTTTAAAAGAATGTTAAAATTTAGAGAAATAATCTATTTAACTGTGACACAGACCGCCAAAATGATTACATTAATTGTAAATTAGTGCAATCTTATCTTATTTTCTGATTCAAACAAAAATGTTAATATTATCAATAGTTACTATTATTAAATGTACCAGAGATAACGGACAATTATATTTTGTAAACTAATATTAATAAAAATCTGTGGGATGTAATGAAGACGACAATTCCCATGATTGCACACTCATTCTGTCCCCTCTACAGGTAAAATTTTACATCGCAATCAAAACGTTTCTCAATTATATACAACAAAGAAGCATGTCATGATCATCATATAAATGAACGATCATGAGTTTGTGGAAATTGATATTTCTATGGTAGCATGCAAGTGTAATTTTAATCAACTGCAATACTCATGTTTAATATTGTGAAGCTGTTTAGCATTTTACAGCAAGGTGACAGTAAAAGCCTTGTACTGTAAATAAACATGACTACTGTAAGTGACTGGATTGTATATCCACACCACTATTATCAGATGTTTTCTTAAACGCGGTTATTTTAGTTGCATGTAAATTGTATTAGTGAAAGGGAAAAATAGACCACATATGTGTATATATATATTAATATATTAATTCTTAAATTTTAGGATGTTCGCTGATCATATATTCACTCTAAAAATGCTTGGTTGTCATAACCTAATGTTGGGTCAAATGTGGACAAACATTGGGTATATTTTTCAGTTAAATTTTAATTAACACTCTTTAACCCAAAGGTTGGGTTTGTCCATATTTGACCCAACTGTTGTATTACAACAACCCAGCATTTTTAGAGCTCAGTAAAGCTCTTTTTCTGTCTTTGTTTAAAGTTTGAAATGTAAAATGACCAAATAATTGTATGCTCTTAAAAATGATGGGTTGTTGTAATGCAATGGTTGGGTCAAATATAGACAAACCCAACTGTTGGGTCAAAAAGTTAAAAAAAATGTTTTAATTAAATTTAAATGGCACTTTTTAACCCAATGTTGGGTCAAACAAACCCAACTATTGGGTTAAAAGTGCAATTTAAATGTAATTTTTTTTTAAATCCATTGTTTTAGAGCATGTGAGTGCAGGGGCCTGGAGATTTTTGTTTTATTGGACCATATGAGCAAGGATGATGTCACCTTTTTGTGTCCACAAACCAGTTTGCGTGGCATTACATTCCTTTGATCTTTAACTTAAAATCTTCTTTAGAACAAGATCACAAAAGTTTAGTGGATGAACTGAATGTTCAGCATCTTTCACACCTGCTTTGGTGAAGGCTTGAGATAACAAACTCCAACTTAACTATTGTAACTTCAGTTTAATCATTATTACTATTATTATTATTATTAAATGTATAATATAATTAATTAATTGATTAAATTTTGTATACATTTTATACTGCAAAGTCTAAAAAGAAGCAATATTTTTCGTAACGGTTGGTCACTTCTCAGGCGTTTGTGTGCATATTCAGTCGTCATTTCCCTTTACTGAACTTGGTGTTTTTCTAATCTTATCTTCAGTCTCCTGACTTCCATTTGCAGATCAATACGATGCAGTAGTTTGAATTCTTAGATTTTACTCACAAAGAACAAGAATGTTATCTCACTTTTTTTTTTTTTTTTTGTTACAATCACGCAGACTGCGATAGCAAGCAGTTAAACCTGAAGGCCGCAGTACGCTTTCTGTAAACGTCTCCATGTGTGACGAAACCCGGTCCATGATTCCAATCAGCATCAGTAAAAACCCATCAGTCTGTGCCGTCCTCTATCATTACCATCTCAAGTGACATCTGTGTGCCCCAGTCTAGGGTTTGTCTCTTTTTTTACTTTGAAGAGGACATTTTGGGTGCTATTTAAAAGAAGTTTCCGGCATGGCTTTTGAGCAGATGTTGGTTGTTGGTGAGTGAGTGAAGCCCTTGAAAGGTAAAGATGGCGTTTATTGACCCTTTATGAATGGTTCCTTCTTGTTGCTATAGTTTTTCTTTAGATGTTGTCATTATTTTGGCCAATGAGAGTCGCGTCTGCTTGTGTATTTTAGATATCAGAATGACAGTAGAGTCGTTGGGTCATAATTTTCCCACCTGATATGGGCACATCATTGTTTCACTCTGTTGTAAATGAGTAATTTACTGCTAATCTTATCTAAATGTACGGTTATAAAACTATATACTTCTATTCATGACTACTGAATGGGGTTGTGTACTACTTTTGACCCCAAAGCCCTAAATGTTTGTCATTTTGCCTTTTGTCTGTGTTTTATTGATCTGTTATGTGATTATTTTATAATGCCTAATCGTATTTAATATTTTTTGTTAATGTTTTTGTTCTATAGTTATTTAGATTTAACATGTCTTTATAGTAGTTAATATTAAAATATTATTATTTATGATAAAACAATTTTTTTCCCAAAAATATCAAATGTTTGTCTTTTAAATACATTTTAGAATTTGTATGTAAAACGTGTATTATTGTTTATATCTAATTGAGCAACTATCAATGTTTTATAAATGTATAATGGTTTTCTTTTATTTATAATAATTATTTTTATACACAATTGTCTTAAAATATTTCTGTAAATGATTTGGTTTTATTTAGATTAAATATTTCTATATAATTGTTTAAAATATAATTATTTATGATTAAATCTTTCTTTTGTTTGACTAAAAATATATAATTAATATACGTTTATCTACACTAAAATATTAATCACAATGATGTTTGATTCATTGTTTGTAACCTTTTGATTTTAATTTGTCAGTTTTTTTTAAATACATGGTGTCAGATTCTTTAAAATCAGTCTAAATCTGTTCAAATCAAATACTATTTGATTTAATCACTTTAAAGATATTAATATGGTATAAATATATCTAACTGTAGAAAAAGCCAGATTCTATTGGTTAAATTCTATGAGATTGGTTTACTTAATATTCGGGGGCAAAATTAATGCAGCTCCATACTCCACACAATAGATGATCTAAGCACAAAGTCTAAAGCACATGGCGCAAAAACATTAAGGGCGTGTCCGAATCCACCTTTGCTATTTTAAGGATGGAAAAATATAGTCTGCTCCCCAGGTCATGGTCTAGCAGGGTTGTGCTTATTTTCTTACTGAGTTATGGGTACGTTTTGAGTATAACGTACATTAAATCAATCAGAGGCTCATTTTTCATTCCATTTAAGAGTCAGTTGCGTCGCGCCATGGCGCATTTGCTATTTACATGGCAGACTTTGTAAGTGGAAAAACTAAATGGACAAACTGAATGCTTCGCTAGCGAGAAAACCGTTAAACAGACCATCTGCGTCAGGATAAAGAATGAGCCTCCTCTTTACTTTACTTTTATTCTATACTTTACACCTTTACTTTTGTGGAGTAAGGAAATGGTGGAAACTCACTCCACTGAAGACATCCGTTAGCCTACAAATATAATTTCGTTTAAGCACAAAGATTTGTTTCAAAACTATTTCTAAATTCGGTTCTAATTTCCAGCAAATTAATAAATAAACAATAATAACAAAGTGTGGTCAAAAACCCCCACAAAAAAGTTATATCCAAATACATGCCTATTCTTATGCCCAATATGGTGATGCATACGTCTCCAAAACCCGACAGGTGGACAAATCTAAACTTCTTTTTATTAAAACAAATGTTAATATGCATATTTTTATATTATGCATTAATAATAACATTATACAAATGCCAATTGTCATAAATGAACTGAAAAAGCCTCTCCCCCCAAGGTGAAGAAGACATGGAGGTAGTGTTTTTTTTATATATATTTATGTAGAAAATAATAATTTTTGTAACATTTGAATCCTTTCATTTTTTTTCATATGTAAAGATATTTGTCTATTGCTGTACATCCTGTGTGTCTTAAGCAATTTGGACCCACATAGGTGCATAACTAACGTGCTCTGCGCTGGACTTTAGAACAGCTTTTAGTTGGTCAATGACGCACTCTTTTTCAGTTCCTCAAAATGCAACACGCCAACAGTGCACCTTAACACACCTCCTTTTTAGACCAGCACACCCATGAGTCATAAATCTTGTTCTTATTTGTTTAATTTATGTCTAACTAACTATCAATCGCATAATTTTTTTTAGCTCAGTTGTTAAAAGTATGTAATCTAAATGAATGGAAATTTAATTTTAATCAGAATACAGAAATCATATTTGTTAGACCCAAATATGTTTAGACTCTGTAAATACATTTTAGAATTTGTATGCAGAATGTGTGTTACTGTTTATATATAACAAAAGCATTGATGAACTATCAGTGTTTTATGTTCCATAACATTTATTTAAATTATAATTATTATTATTATCATTAATATTTGACCATATATGGTTTCTCCCCAGTTTCCTTTTTTATTTTTATTGTCATTATTATTATTTTTAAATGAACTAGATGTGCCTCCCTCTTATGACTGTTCAACGAGGAAGAGCCATAGTGAATTTTTTACACCTCTTTTGACTCCATGTGTTAATCTTTAACATTCGGTTAGTGAATAAGCCCAGAATGTGCTGGGAGTTTGCTGCAGTTCTTATGCTCCACATGAAATCCCTTCCTTCGCAGCTTTTCTTTAGGAAGTTCTTTTGTTTTATTAAAAAGAAAGACTTCAAACCCCCAGCGCACGACACACCTGAACCCCTCCTGTGTTTACCCAGAGTTCAGTTGGGATACAGATGTCTGATAAGAGCAGACTGCACTTCCTCTCGCTGTGTATGAATCCATTATTTGATGTGTTTATAGCGTCAAAGCTCAAGCATTGATGTATTCATTGGTGGAGGTGACCGAGCGTTTGATGAAGGTGAAGGTTAAGGAAGTATGACCTCATCACTTCTCATGTTAGCCACACCCCCACACATCACACCATACCAGCCTTCAGGAGGAAAAACACAGGGAGGCGGGAAACAGACGGAGGGAAAATGACAAAGACTTTGAGTTTGGAGTAGATAAGAAAATAAAAAATAGGAATGTAATGTTTCGCTTTCTGACTGATGTTAGGGATTATCTTGGAGACTAATTGTATTTCGTATACAGTAGTCAACATTTGAAGTGGATCAAAAAGGTTTTTTGAAAAGACAAGAATGGGGTTGTTCAATAGTTGATGATGTTGAAATGTTGAGTATATTTGACAAACGTTTTGATATTTGTGTAAATGTTATATTTATTTAATAATCAAAGACACGTTAATTTGTTGAAATGTTAAAATAAATTTTAATGTTACTTTTTTTGTTAGTTTTTTTCTTTTTATTGTTTTTTTTGTTTTTTTTATTTTTTTGTTTGTTTTTTCTTGATTATTCTTGTTTTTACTTTATTTATTTTTTTCTCTTTCTTTCTTTTTCTTTTTTCTTTTTTCATCCATTTTTATTTGTCTTCTTTCTTTTTTATTTTTTTTCCTCTCTCATTTTCTTTTCTTTTTCTTTTCCTTCTTTCCTAAAAAGCCAAATGCATCACCATTTTCTCAAATCCTTGAAGAAGGGAAATCAATTATAAGAATCTTTATTAATGATTTGAATAGCAATAGTAATTGATCATAATAATTAAATAATAACTCCTCATAATGTTCTTAAAATCACAAAAACATTGTCCAATTTTTAAACAGGCTTGACAAACCACCTCTTCTCTCTAAAAAAACAAACAAAAAAAAACACTCCCTACTCCTTACTCCAGCACCTAATTCTTTGAGCACTAACACTTCTTTTGTATAATTAGCACTTCTTGTATGTGCTGCATCTACTTGTTGAATGGCTAAATGCCTCCTCAATTGGAAGTCGCTTTGGTCAAAAGTGTCTGCTACATGAATAAAAGACTGGAGTAATGTTGCTCACATTTCGAGCATAGTATTACATTCAATTAGAAAACTCTTATTTTAAATTGTAATAATATTTTTTACAATCATTTTACAGTTTTAAGCTATTCTTGCTAACATAAATGCACCTTTGTTGACCAGAAAACCTTTTTTTTTTACTTCGTAAAATTCTTAAATATTTAAGAATTTTACGGTTCAAGCTTTTAACATGTGTTGTATGTGTTTTGTGTTTAATTTATTTATTCTATGAACCTTTTACCCAAGTCATCCAGTCGAAGTTTGCAGTAGTCTTGTAACTCACATTAGTAATTCAGCTAATCTGGTTTTGGGGATGTTAAATGGACACGAGATGATCGTCACATGTTTGCTGTCTGCATGCGGTTTGAAAGCTCTTTCATTTTCACTGGCTCAGCTGTTGAGCTTGCCTGATGCACTAACTGCACTTCTTGTTTGCCATTTAATTCAATAAGACAGCAGCTTGTAGGAAACCCAGGGTGGAGATCCAGTACTGATGGAGGAATCACACTGTCTGCATTCATCAATGTATTGTGACACGATATACTCTGAACTGATAACATCTCTCTTTTTGCCCTCTCAGGTGCTTTTGTGCAGTCAAACGTGAAGTTGACGTCAGCAAAAATGCTGGAGACTGTGAAAGACAGAGTGCTTGAGGCCTATGACAGCCTCTTAACAGCCAGAGGTAAATATGCAAATTCCTGAAGTTATCTCATCGACTGTCCTGACATTTACGCTACTAAGTGTGTATATGTTATATACAGTTGAAGTCTAAATTATTAGCCCACCTGTGAATTTTTTTTTTCTTTTTCAAATATTTCCCAAATCATGTTTAACAGAGCAAGGAATTTTTCACAGTATTCTCTAATATTTTTTTCTGGAGAAAGTCTTATTTGTTTTATTTCAGCTAGAATAAAATGAGTTTTAATAAAAATAAAAAATAAAATATTTAAGTCAATATTATTAGCCCCCTTAAGCAATATTTTTTTCTGATTGTCTACAGAACAAACCACTGTTACACAATGACTTGCCTAATTACCCTAACTCGCCTAATTAACCTTTAAATGTCACTTTAAGCTGAATACTAGTATCTTGAAAAATATCCAGTAAAATATTATGTACTGTCATCATGACAAAGATAAAAGAAATCAGTTATTACAAATTAGTTATTAAAACTATTATGTTTAGTTGAAAATGTGTTGAAAAAAATATTCTATTCGTTTAACAGAAATTGGGGGAAAAAAAAACAAGAGGGCTAATAATTCAGGAGGGACTTGTACAGTATATTAATATTATTAGTGTAATTTATCTGTTGATTTAATAATTGACAATATTTTAAATTTAGTAACAATTTTGATCCCACATTATATGAAGTTACTCGGTACTAAAATTATAACTAATCAGTTGGTACCAAGCACTTTTTATGTACAGACATGTTTTTACATTATATTTAGATTTAAAAAATGATGCATTTACATCTGTAATAATTTGTTTACATTTATAATTACTCTGTAGATCCATCCCTTTCACCTCAACCCACTCTTAAATCCACCCATACCACTAAACCGATCCCATATCAATAGAAGCATGTGTTGTGCAATACAATATGAACACAATTCATTACATTGTACTTATTTCTTTGAATTTATTGTACTTATGTTTTGATGTACCTAGTAGTTAAGGCTACTAAATATAAAGTGGGACCAAAAATGTTTTTTTTTTTTTTTTTGTCAGTTAAAGTGACTTTTTCGAAAGGAACTACGTGCACTTACTGTAATGTGCATGTACAGTGTACATGAGTGTGTTATAACTGAAAAGCACATAGTATAAACATATGAAATGTACAATAACGTGCCTCCAATATTCATATGTTTGTACTTTGTACTTTTTTTTATATGTATGTAATGTACTTTTCAGTCATTACATAAACTGGGCAATAACTAGGCACCATCCTTAAACCTACCCCTGAACCCAACCTTAACCCATGTAACCTTATATAACCCAGTTTCTCAAGTACATGACATGTAAGTGCATGTTAAGTGCACATACTGTCAAATAAAATGCAACTATTATTATCCTTCTTTTAAAAAAACATATACTGTGTATGTATATATTGAATGTTTTATTTTCTACTAAATTATAAAAAAAATAACAAACAGATCAATTAATTTACTTATATTAATGGTCTAAACAAAACCATTTTGCTTTTATTAATAATAATAATAATAATTACATTCCTTTTTCATAATGATAATAATAATCATGGGCCGCTCGCTGTCGCCTTACAGCAAGAAGGTCGCTGGTTCAAGCCTCGGCTGGGTCAAGTGGCATTTCTGTGTGGAGTTTGCATGTTCTCCCCGTGTTCGCATGGGTTTCCTCCGGGTGCTCCGGTTTCCCCCACAAGTCCAAAGACAAGCACTATAGGTGAATTGGGTAAGCTAAATTGTCCATAGTGTAGGTGTGTGGATGAGAGTGTATGGGTGTTTTCCAGTGATGGGTTGCAGCTAGAAGGGCATCCGCTGTGTAAAACATATGCTGGATAAGTTGGCAGTTCATTCTGCTGTGGCAACACTTGATTAATAAAGGGACTAAGCTGAAAAGAAAATGAATGAATAATAATCATTTAGGCTTCATTTAGACCATTAATATTAGTAGTGCAATTTATCTGTAGGTTTGTTTATATAGTAACAGTTGCACTTTGTAAGTGCATGTTAAGTGCACATACTGTAAAACAATGTACTTGAGAAACATGGTTTATATAAGGTTACATGGGATAAAAAGGAACACCTCACCTTTTTTTTGAAAAAGTCTTCTAGCGGGGTCACTTTCAGCTTAACTTTCAGCGTAATAAATTGAATCGGATTTGGTTAGGTTTAAGGACAGTACCTAGTCATTGACCAAGTTATGTAATAATTAAAAAGTACATAGTGCAAACATGAAACAGGACCCTAAAATAAGTGTGACTAATAATAACATTAGTATTTTTAATATTATTATTAAAAGTTACAAACTTGAGTTGAGGTCTGACACATTTCAGCAGCTTTGCTAGCTAGCGGTGTTAGCATCTGTGGACTGTATTTCTGCTTTCATTGTTCACCAGATATTCTAATCCATTAAAGGGCACCTATGAATATAAAGGGCACCTCTTTTGTAAGCTGTTTGGACAGAACTGTGTGTAGGTATAGTGTGTCCACAGTCATATTGGGGTGATATAAACACAATAAGTCTATTTTTAAAAATTTCTTAATGTTAAAATAGGATCCAAATCCCTCCCATTTGAGGCCGACCACAACTTGATGTAGGCGTGCGGTTACCCGCCCACTGAATTGATTGACAGCCACGTATTAACATGTCTCCGTAGTAACGCGTATAATCATATCAACAAGACAGGACGTACGCAAAGCAACTGGGATTAAAAGATCTGTTCAGCTAGCTAGGATCATCAATTGTGGTCAAGAATGAGTTTTAAAAGTTTAAAATGTTTTTAAAACAGTGCATGTTTGTAATAAAGATAGTAAAATTTCTACGTAATTCATCACCACAGCCGCATAGCGTCAATACAATTATGAAAGAAGATGCTTCAATCCTCGTTTGTGGACTTAAATCAGGTTTATTTTGTACATTAACATAACGATGTCCATACAGCAGTGGATATTTACGTGTACCTCGTCACATTTGCCCTGCAAAAACAGTACAAAGCTAACGTGTGTGTGTGTGCGTGCGTACACGTGAGCGAACTTTATAACGTCATTGTGTGTGACTCATTGCTTCAGAAAGGCTTAAATTAACTTCACAACAAATATATCAAATAACCGTTGGGAAAGTTCTTACTGTAGTAAGGGAGATCTGCTTCATTCTTGTCTGTCACTGAGCTGTTTGTCTACATGAAAGCTATGGCTGTGACATGCATGTGGGAATGGTGGGCGGGGAGAACCAGTTCATTAGCATTAAAGGCACAGGCAACAAAAAACAGCTACAATGTCCAAACAGCTCACATTTCCCAGATTTAAAAAGTTATAATAAATAATCTGATTGGTATTTTGAGCTGAAACTTTACAGACACATTCTGGAGACACAAAAGATTTATATTAAATCTTGAAAATTGGTGCCCTTTAAAGATAAAACATCAGAATAAGCTCAACATTGGGCAACTAATTTGACTGGTTAATAGATTTCTCTCTTACCAATTCATAACTCAGTTAAATTCTTTCTGTTGCTGTGCATAAAAAAAGCTGTTTTGTTTGTGTCTGTGTTTGTCTCATTTTAGACCCACGGTTGAAGGATTACCCTCTAATGGAAAGTCCATTCAGTATGTCTGCTATCCTTCTCGCTTATCTTTTCTTTGTACTGTACGCCGGCCCTAAGTTTATGGCCAACCGTAAACCCTTCCAGCTGAAAGAAGCCATGATCATCTACAACCTGTCCTTGGTCGGCCTGTCTGCGTATATCGTATATGAGGTGAGAATAGGGAGATATCAGGTGGTGTGACTGAAACAAATGTTTAAACCTGAATATACATTTGTCTGGCTCTCCGTATTGACTCAGAGAGAGGTGTGTTATGTTTTTTATTCATTACGAAGACCATATTCTGAGTTGAATAACTAATTAAAACCAGTTCTTGAAGATACATTCATAGGTTAATCATCTTTTCTGCTTTGATACGTGTAGTTCTTGATGTCTGGGTGGGCGACGGGATACACGTGGAGATGCGACCCATGCGATTATTCCAACAGCCCTCAGGGACTCAGAGTAAGATTTTTGCAATTTGCTTTCCATTTTCTGTGATAAAAAAGAAACATTGCTGTAGTTTGTGTGCAATACCAGTATAAATCTGTGTATTAAAGCTGTCTTTTTTTTGATAGATGACAAGAGTCGCTTGGTTATTCCTGTTTTCAAAGTTCATTGAGCTTATGGACACAGTAAGTTTGGAATACATTACTCAGACTAGTAGATTTAAAGGGGTCATATGATGTGTTTTTTTGTGTTTGTGCACGTGTGCGTGTGCGTGTGCGTGTGCGTGTGCGTGTGCGTGTG
>CAIGQW010055714.1:210072-238864 GCA_903798125.1 Danio choprae | reverse complement strand
TGTGTGTGTGTGTGTGTGTGTGTGTGCATGCGTGCGTGTGTGTGAAAACGTAACATTCTGTAGTGCTTTTAGTGATTGTTTAAGGCCATTTGTGCCATCTTGGACTCTTTTAAAGCTTCCGCACTGTACATGTTTGCTGCATTTATAAAGCACCCGTGTCTTGAGGTTGTTTAGCATGTTGTTAAAATAAATATGAGTAAAAAATAAAGTAATGACTGCAGGTTGAAGGTAAATAGAGGAGTAAAATTAAAATACTAAAAATATACGTATAAGTGAAAGTACGCATTTTAAAAACTACTTAATAAAGTACAATTCCTGAGAAAAACTACTCAATTACAGTAATTTGAGTATTTGTAATTTGTTACTTTAGACCACTGATGAGTTCACTACACTCAATATTTCAAATGACCTCCACAAACACCAGATCTCAGTCCAGCAGTCCTATCATGTCAAAACAGATCAACATCTCTGAGGAATGCTTCCAACTCCTTATTGAATTTATGCCTGGCACTAGAAAGGTATACCTAATAAAGTGGCTGGTGAGTGTCTATATATGATGTTGAAAAATGAGTCCCGTCTTACCTTCTGTCCATCTAGGATCACTCTCAGTGCCAGTTTGGTCATGCCGTCCTCCTTCAGCAAACAGAGAGACTGGCACAGTGCCAGGCAGAATGCCCGTGCAAGACGTTCTGTTAGACGGTTATGGCTGGTGTGATTATTAAGACCATTTGGATGCTGGTCTTTCAGCAAGTAGTACACCTGTCAAGTTCAAGCAGAAAAAATTAAATTGCTCAAAGTGGTTTTGGAAAGCCTTTTAGCAAGAGGTTCAATCAATTACCATTCAGATAAAGATGAAGCAAGCACTTAAACCATGACCATAAATCAAAATAAAGGCACCACTGAAACATCTGTATTGAACCTTTTCAATATGTTTACTTCTTTAACACTCTGATTTCACTCATTAAATTAGATTTTATTTGTAGTATGTAGTAAGTACATAGGGAAATATAAAATATATATCAAGATTCTTTGGTTTGTAAATTTGTGTTATGTTTAATAACATTTTACTGGGTGTCTTTTGTAAATCCTAGCAAAATGTACGAGTAATGTTAAAAATAAGTATCTTGTTTTGCTCAGAAAAAAATACAATTACGCAAGACACATTGTAAATAAAAACAAAACAGAAAACATTTAAAGCTTTAAACAGTTTTTAAGTGGTTTTATATTTAAAGAGCCCCTATTAGGGGTTTTTGAAAATTACCATCCATGCAGTGTGTAACACAGCTCTAAGTGAATGGAAACATCCAGCTGAGGTTTAAATCTGAAAGTGCACCGTGCACTGTGAGTTAACTCAATAGAATCAATAGTTTTAAACAGAGTCAAATGAATGATTCGACCTTTGTTTGAATCTTTTGCCTATACTCGTCAACGTCAATACGAGACATCGCCAAATAAGAAGTGCCGGTTCCGGTAAAACGTGAACGTGCCTTTCGCTTCAAACACTAGGGGAACACGGGGGATCATAAGATTGATCATGACACGAAGATTACTATCACTGAGAGATGGCCAGACATGCGGCTGTGGGGAATAAAGGGTTAAAGTTAATTTTCACAACAACACCACAGTATACCAACTGTGTGGTGTGTTTTTTCCTGTCATTTTTCTGATGATTGACACAATAACCTACCCTTCAATGTGGGACTCGCCGGTCGTTTGTTATTAAAGGAAGAATCAGCAAAGACTACTAATGTATGGGACTTTGTCATTAACTGTTGCACAGTTTATATGGAACAGTATCTTCTTCCTCCAGATCCTGTAAGTGTTTCTCCTTCCTACACAATGTGAAGTGTGATTAAAACAGTTGCCTCGTCTTCTGTAGTTTGCAAAATATGCATTTAATAGTGTGTTGTAACTTCTAATCGCTCCATGCGGCTTGTAATCACGTATCTATTATAGATCAGTGCTTGTAATGTATCTCTCAGGTTAAATCTTTATGGGGCTGTTTACATATTGCGTCCAAAACCACGTTAAAAATGTGACACGTGCACCTTCCTTTACTGATTTAAATGCATTTTGTGCTCACGATCTCCTGCTTTTTGTTGCTATGGCCACCATCAGCTGTTCATTGGCCTCACACATATACTCTGTGCTCTGAGTACTTCATAACCGCGCTGAGTGTTCCTTTCCATCTCGAACTGAACCCAGTCGACCAATCACAACAGACTGGGTCATCAGACTAATCACTGCCGATTAGCATCACGCAAAGGAGGGGTTTGGGAGCAAATGAATAGCTGAACAAATCATATGGGAGTCGTTGGGATAATTACGTAAAAATAATTGCATATTATAAGACAATGAAAGTGGGCAGCACGGTAAATAAACTAAATTGTCCATAAGGCGACGCAGTGGAGGAGTGGGTAGCGCTGTCGCCTCACAGCAAGAAGGTTGCTGGTTCGAGGCTCGGCTGGGTCAGTTGGCATTTCTGTGTGGAGTTTGCATGTTATCCCCGTGTTCGCGTGGGTTTCCTCCGGGTGCTCCATTTTCCCTCACAAGTCCAAAGACATGTGCTATAGGTCAATTCATTCATTCATTCATTTTCATTTCGGCTTAGTCCCTTTATTAATCTGGGGTCGCCACAGCGGAATGAACCGCCAACTTATCCAGCATATGTTTTACACAGCGGATGCCATTCCAGCTGCAACCCATCTCTGGGAAATATCCATACACCCATTCACACACATACACTACAGACAATTTTAGCTTACCCAATTCACCTGTACCGCATGTCTTTGGACTTGTGGGGGAAACCGGAGCACCCGGAGGAAACCCACGCAAACACGGGGAGAACATGCAAACTCCACACAGAAATGCCAACTGACCCAGCCGAGGCTCGAATCAGCGACCTTCTTGCTGTGAGGCGAACGTGCTATCCACTGCGCCACTGTGAGGCCCTATAGGTCAATTGGGTAAGCTAAATTGTCCGTAGTCTATATGTGTGAACAGAAGTGTATGGGTGTTTCCCAGCAATGGGTTGCAGCTGGAAGGGCATCCGCTGCGTAACACATATGCTGGATAAATTGGCGGTTCATTCTGCTGTGGTGACCCCAGATTAACAAAGGGACTATGCCGAAAACAAAATGAAATGAAGACAATGAAAGTGTTTTTTGACCTTGCATGCATATCAGCCTGTTGTTGGAGACCCCCAAAACTAAAATATGACCTTTTATAATGCATAATAGGGGCTCTAAAAATCATATTTTTATTATATTATACAATTATTATTTATAATATAATATAATATAATATAATATATTATAATATAATATAAGCAGCACGGTGGCGGAGTGGATAGCACATTCGCCTCACAACAAGAAGGTCGCTGGTTCGAGCCACGGCTG
Source organism: Danio choprae (assembly GCA_903798125.1). Classification (NCBI taxonomy): domain Eukaryota; kingdom Metazoa; phylum Chordata; class Actinopteri; order Cypriniformes; family Danionidae; genus Danio; species Danio choprae. The sequence continues at coordinate 235,466 of CAIGQW010055714.1, read as the reverse complement.
GGTCAGTTGGCATTTCTGTGTGGAGTTTGCATGTTCTCCCTGTGTTGGCGTGGGTTTCCTCCGGGTGCTCCGGTTTCCCCCACAATTCCAAAGACATGCAGTACAGGTGAATTGGGTGGGCTTAATTGTCCGTAGTGTATGAGTGTGTGTGTGTGCGTGTGAATGAGTGAGTGTGTATGGATGTTTCCCAGAGATGGGTTGTGGCTGGAGTTGGCGGTTCAATCCGCTGTGGCGACCCCAGATTAATAAAGGGACTAAGCCGAAATGAAAATGAATGAATGAATAATATAATATAATATAATATAGCAAATAAACAAACTAAATCCTAATAATATTTCACACATTTCTATGCCACAGCATAATATATGATATATACAGCCATACATATTTAAGAAGAGGGTCCCTTTCGGGCACATCATATGTTTTATGTTTTTTTTATTATATTTATTTGTAAAAACATTGCTGCAATGATGCTAGAGCGGATTATATTTTTTTCACATGCTGCTATGCAATTATTCATGTTTTAAAATGTTCGCAGTGTTGGAGTTAGGTTTTTCAATTTTTCAGTGCTAGACTGAAAAACACAATTTAAAACCTTTCATTCATTCATTCATTCATTCATTCATTTTCATTCGGCTTAGTTCCCTTATTCATCAGGGGTATTCGCCACAGCGGAATGAACTGCCAAGTTATCCAGCATATGATTTACACAGCGGATGCCCTTCCAGCTGCAACCCAGTACTGGAAAACACCCATACACACTCATTCACACACATACACTACAGCCAATTTTGTTTATTTAATTCACCTATAGTGCATGTCTTTGGACTGTGGGGGAAACCAGAGCACCTGGAGGAAACCCATGCGAACATGGGGAGAACATGCAAACTCCACACAGAAATGCTAACTGACCCAGCCGGGACTCGAATCAGCAACCTTCTTGCTGTGAGGCGACAGTGCTAACCACTGAGCCACCGTGTCGCCCTCCATGGTGGTCACATTGGTTAAACTGAAAATGTAAAATCTTTCATATCTATAATTAAAATAGTAATTTGCATACATGTACGTTGGTTTGTAAACCTGTTTACCTCTGTCCAGCGTATGAGCTTCCCATTGGCTCTGAATTCTAAGCGCTGATGGGTCTTGATGTTGGTGAGAGACTCCATAGACTTGCCATCAATGGGGCTGACGATGCTGTGAGATGCAGAACAAAATCAGAGGAAAACAACACAGGCTTAAAAGAACACTCCACTTTTTTTTGGAAATAGGCTCATTTTACAACTCCGCTAGACTTAAACAGGTGAGTTTTTACCATTGTTTAATCCATTCAGCTGACTTTCCGGTCTGGAGGGAGCACTTATAGCTTAGCTTAGCATAAATCATTGAATTGGATTAGAAAATGATTCACTCAAAAATGACTAGAGTTTTGATCATTTTCCTATTTAAAGCTTGACTCTTCTGTAATTACATTGTGTATTAAGACCAACAAAAAATGAAAAGTTGCTTGTTTAGGATAGTTTCTTGCCTTATCAGCATAGAAAATAGCAACTTTTCATTTTCTATTGGTCCTAGTACAAGATGTTACTACAAAAGAGTCAAGCTTTCAATAGAAAAGTTATCTAAACTCTTTTTTTTTAATTATTTGTTTAAGTGAGATGCTAATGGTCTAATCCGATTCAATGATTTATGCTAAGCTAAGCTAAAAGTGTTCCCGACAGACCCAGAGATCGTCTGAATGGATCCAAAAATGGTACAACCCAAAGATGTATTTGATGCTCTCAAGGAAATCTTCCATTATGACATCTCTGAATAGCCAACAGTTGCTGTGCTACAGTAGGTGTATGCCCCGAGTGCTTTGATGGCAGATCCAAAATATACTTAATACAATTCTTCTTGCTGCAGCTGTAAAGTGCATCACATGCAGATGATGGAAACAAGTCTGAACCTCCATCCTATAATGCTCGGATTCAAAAAGTGTGGGAGCTGTATGAAATGGATCAAATATCATACGCATTGAGACGTCAAAAAACAATCTACCTAAAGAGTTATTTATATTGTTATTAACAAGAATAAAGAATAACTTTCTTTATCCATCTTTTTGTCTCTTTTTATTATTTATTTATTTATATTTTTGTTATCTTTATTTTTTTCATCCCACTTTTCTATGCTGTAAAGATGTTTTACTTATTATCAAGTATTTACTATCAAGATAGCTGGGAATTCATAGAGTAACATGTAAAATAATAAAAAAAAACTTTTACACTGTATTGTATTTTATGCAATGTTGTGTTCTTTGTTATAAAATACTGTTATAACTGTAGAGGAGTTGTAAAATTAGCTTATTTCCAAAAAACATGTTCCTTTAAACTTGATTCTGCTTGGATGAACACACTAACTGAATGTACGTTTGTTTCTAACCCTTTATTAAAGCGCGGCTCCTCATCCTGCCACTGAATGTGCACATATTCCTGTCTCTCTGCTGGGTGGAGTTTTCCACAGGTCACTGTGAAGTCTTTCATGTCCCGCAGGCATCGACGTAACTCAGCCATGGTCTCCATGGTGATCTGCACCATCAAACCATCTGTAATGAGGAACAGATACATGGAATTTTAGCACATGCACACATTCAATCACATGCATGTTAGAAACACTTAAGTTGTGTCCAAAAGATACACTAGCCACATACTACAGTGTTTTTGAACCATATACTCTAGTTTAGTGATCTATACTGTATATATTATAGTATTTTCAACTTATTTTTAATGAATGCTACATCAAGACAAGTCAAGTCAAGTCGTGCTTTATTGTCATTCCACTACATGTGTGGACATACAGAGGAATGAAATGTCGTGTCTCGCAGGATAATAGTGCTACATGGATTAATCATAAATACAAACACAACACTGGACATAAGAGCTATTATAAAAAAATATATATATATATGCATAACTAACATATATTATAAAATAGAATAAAATACTTAAACTATACACATAAGACAGGCTATACAAGTACTTTTTCATGAGACTGAACAATGTTGAGCAGGATATTGTGCAAAATAAGGTATTTAAGGTCTAATATTGTGCAAGAGGTATTTAAGGTTGAAGCAAGCATTGGAACATGATTGTGGTACATTTATAGTAAACACTGAGTCCTTGTAAGATGGAGTTTAGATAAAGTGTCAGGTGCATAAGAGAGAAGAGTGTTTCTACAGGTGGTTTGTCAAGCCCACTCACCTGAATGAAGCACAACTAAAATGCACAGTGTTTCCAATAGACATGGAGTGATTAGGAAAGTGTCTATAGTGCAAACGTGCAACCTGGTGCAAGAGTCAGAGAGCATACTGCAGTATTGTAAACTGAAAAATGAATAAATAATGTAGTATGCTTTAATTTTAACTACAGTAAACTATGGTGTATTGTGGTATAATGTACAGTTTAGTTGTAGAAACTTTAGTACAGTATTGAGTTCTTTACATTATTACTATAGTGGCTGTATTTCCATAGCAACTACATAATTACCACAACAAATTAATTCAAGTACTTTACTATTGTATACTATAGTCCCACTGTGAAGTTTTTCTATTTACCACATACTCAACTGTCTAGTGTATTGTGTATGTAACTATTTAAGGCTTTGACCTTCAACACCAGTGCACCATAATTTCATTTTTGGCTAATTAGGTGACATTTGAAGTGTATTAGTTCAGTGAACACACTACATTGTGATCTAAATTAAAGAACAATTCATTTTCATCTTTTTTTTTCAGAAATAATGTAACTGCCAATTGTGATTCTCTGCATTAGCTTGTATTCTTTCACTTTTTCTTTTGTGAACTTTTTGGAGGACTTAATGACATTGTAAAGATGCATTATTCTAGAAATTACAGACCTAGAACATACCAAGTTCTCTTGCTATGACTGAAAGTGTCCTCCCTTTGGCCTTCATCTGGCCAACCTTCTGTCAGAGGCTTTCATTTACTTTTGAATAGTTCACCATCTTGCAAAGTCAGTGAAAACTGTAATGTTCGGTTAATTAAAGGGTCTTGGGTAAAAGAAATTACCAACAGGTTCAGAATAACAAAAATAACTAGGGGTAATCTGAAAGTGTTTAAGAATTTTGTTATTCTTTAAATATCTAATTTACGTTTTATATACTGTTCTTCAGAAAATATGTAATTCATCAGCACTTTTACTTCTGCTATAGGACTAAGTTAGGAAGTAAATTTAAAAATCTTGGAAATTGTATGTTACTCTCTAATTTTGATATAATAAAAAATGGAATATAATAATACCCTTCTAAAAAAACACAAACATATACTGGTAAAACCAGCTGATGACCAGTATGAACCAGCTTAAACCAGTTAACCAGCATCAAAACCTACATTACCAGCATATGCTGTTTTGTTTTCCTTCAGGAAAGTACACAAACTGGCAGGCACCTGTGGACAGTAACATTAGATTTCTGTGACATGAATCAATGGAAATGCTCAGATAACAAATGTTTAACCTTCCACAATGCTGGACTTGGCCAAGTACCCTGAAGAAGGTTTGAGTGCTCCACTGAACACGAAAAAACATGAGCCGGTGACTGAAAGATGAACAGAAACAAAGATTCAGACGGAGTGAGAGAATTCCTGTCAACAATGAATAAAACAAACTTTGTGTGACGGTCAGACAGCGCCCTCGAGTGGCCATTCAAGACAAAAGCAAATATATATATCGGTATCTTGTTACCAAATTAAATCATGTAAAAGGCACAATAGATTATGAATCTATAAACATAATTTAGCATTATACAAGTTAACTGTAGCTGATTAAACGCAGGTGTAGTTCATCACGTGGCTGCATCTGAAATCTCTTTATTAGGTAGGCCTATTTATTTTGAATAATATAATATAATATAATATGATATGATATAATATAATATAATATAATATAATATAATATAATATAATATAATATAATATAATATAATATAATATAATAAAAATATAATATAATATAATATAATGACAGTATGAAGGGAATGTGACTACATTCACCATGTTGTCATTATCAGGTGAGCTACAACTGCCATTTTAGGGATATTGTATGATTTTACTGCATTCTGTTTTTCACATGCTGTTATTCATTTAATTATTTAATCTAATTGTCTTCTGAATGCACAAATTTGAATTTATAAAGAGGGCTAATTGTTCTATTAAATCTATTGGACTGTTGGCGGTCTGCTACATGATCTACTTTGTAGAAGTTATGTATTTTTAAAATCTCAATAATTGTATTACAAAACTGCTGATAATTGAAACTGTTTACAAAAACATTACCGCTGCTCCACTGAGTGAGTGATGTTAAAAGGTGAACGAATCATGTGCATTTTTAAAGATTAAAGGCAATTATTATGATATACAGTTTAATTTAGGTTATAAATATTCATTATAAACACATATGTAAATTGGGGCTTCCACACTTACTCATTTTACTAGTCAAACAAGTGGATGGGTTATATAACATGCGTGTATACAATTTGATTTTAAACCAGAAAGCCAAACTGCACGTCAGTTTTCTTGCTTTAAATTATGATATCTTAATAATAAAATAATAAATAGGGTATTATCTTCCTGTTCAATTTGAACTCACTATTTATAAACTGAACTGTCCAAGCAACGACAGACAATTTGCATAACAACATTTTGCTATGGACAAATGAAATCATGAGGCAGACCATGTGAATACTGCATTCCAAGTTTATAGGATCACAGAATTTGCTTCTCCACTGTGAATAAATCAACATCCAGTATGAGATTTTATGACTGAGGCTATACGCAAAAGTACTTTTACAGACATGGAGTTACTTGGAGAAACATATTCTTTTGAATTATGTTAAACCACAAAGATTTTTTGTTGTTGTTGCTGTTGCTTTGAAGAAGGCTGTGAAAAAATTGTCTTAATTCTTTTTCCATTTGATGATCATTTAATTTGATTGAATTAGATTGTAGTTTTGGAGACATTTTGACCCCAAACATTTGAAATTTTCCAACTGAGATCAAACTGTGGCCACTCAAACTATCCTCCTCAGTGCGTCTGGACAAGATCAACACACATCCTCTTCCACCTGATTTATAACACTTCCAGTTGACTAGTTTTTATATTTCTTAATTCCCTGATGGCGGAAGTGGCCATTTTCAGTGTTTCTGCCATTTCCCATGTTGTGAAGCTCAACAACCTTTTACGTCAAACCACAGCTCTATTCTTTGGTTTTCCCCATTGTATAATTGAGTGAGTTTGAGTGAGTAACTGCTTGGGTTTTTTTCTTCATATGTATCTCCCTGAAACAGGTCATGATTAAACAATCACTGTTGTCTGTTGCTCATCGCTGTGTGCATTAAAACAAGTAAAATATTAAATGCTTCAAAATTTCCCAGTATTGGGTTGCGGCTGGAAGGGCATCTGCTGTGTAAAACATATGCTGGATAAGTTGGCGGTTCATTCCGCTGTGGCGACCCCTGATGAATAAAGGGACTAAGGAAAATGAATGAATATACTTCAAAACATTTTTTCTCACATGAATTCACAGGGGTATAATTGTGGCCCACGTACTGTATTTAAGAATTATTTTGAAGATATTTCTCTGTTATTCCCAATCTTTTTATTAAATGTTGGAGGTGGTGATTTGAACAGAATTAGCCTCCTGGCTAGAACAGAACAAAAAGCAATAGCAACAGACTGGGATTTGCTAAAAATATTAGTTTTTGACAAAAATGTGCTGTATTTGCAATGGTTTGTTCTTAATGACAGATTTTTAGTTAATATTTTGAGCAACAAAAAAAAAAAGAATTACACAATTAAGATAAAATTTCCACAGCCTTCTTTGCTCATATTCACTAAAGGTACTAATAAAAGTGGAGGGCACTGTACAATCTGTCATTAGTTTTCATATGTTCGTTCTCACCTCTGCGTGGCTGGCTGTGAATGCTGATGGCCTGGGTCTGGTACTGTCCGTCTGCCGTCTGCACGCAAATGAGATGAGAGTCGGCCTGCTCATTAAAGCAGGCGCCCAGAGCCAGCACTCTCTCATTAGACTTATTCAGAGCCTTCAGCAGCTAAAACACCAGCAGAGAAACATCCAAGAGCCTCGTTAGATTGAGAAATGAAGGAATTACTCTTTACCTCAGGTCTTGCTAATCTGTTAAACTTCACTTTAATGATAATCCTTCTGATATTCCAGGCGCATTTAACAAAAATATCATGCTATTACAGTCTACTTTGATACCATGGTCTCGAATAAATTCATGGATCTACCATTTATTCAATTGTGACAACACTTGTGGGTTTTATTTCAATTATGGGTTGCACTTCTGGTTTGAGGAGCTACTATTTAAACGTACTTAAACAAATCACTTCATAATCCATAAACATATTGAAAACTGGGTGAGAGGTCATTTGGCTTTGTGTTTCATTTTTATCTGTCATGAAAATAATTTTAATATCACAAGCATATCTGTGGCTAAAGCTCTTTTTGAGTTTTGTTCCTCATTATTTTCACTTTGTATTCTCTGCAGCACAGTAATATTCAACATACGTCCATCATATTGCTGTGGAAAGACTCATCTTGAGCTTATAGGGTTATTCATGGTCTGTTGAAAGTAATTTGGTAGTATTTCAAACTTTAAGATTTGATGGATGAACTGAGGAGAATACCTAATGCTACTTCATTGTACAGTTTTAAAAATATACCATTGATTGTTTACAGTTTCATGAAAGTTCTTCCTTAATTCACACACAGCATCATGCAGCGTAGTAAAAATGTGGATATGTTAATGTAACGTTGTGGTACCTCTGGATGACGTGTTTTAGGTATTCTTATACAGGTGCTTCTGGCCTCTAAATCAACTACAAGCCCAGGAACTGTCGGCAATGTGTAACGGTAAAAACGAAAATCCTACAAGAGTCAACATATAATGGAAATCAATTAAAAGGGATTAAAAGAACTAAACAGAAAGCAGTACAACAGGATAGAGTAAATGAGATGAGTCCTACCACTAAGAGTCTCATTATACTGTTGTTAACAGGTCCAAATAGAGGCTCTCTGAAGCGCACACTGAACAGGGGACAGGGGTAGACTGCAGGACAGAAAAAATAATCAGTCAGTGTGGTTCTAGGTTTATAATTAGTCATTCAAATAAAGCACATAGACATTGATATAAGAGTTATATGATGATTCGAATGATTTAAGATGGGCAAACTCAGTCCTGGAGGGCCAGTGTCCTGGAGTTTAGCTCCAACCTTAATTAAACACACCTGCCTGTAGCTGTCTAGTGATCTTGAAGACACTGATTAGCATGTTCAGGTGTGTTTGATTAGTGTTGGAGCAAAACTCTGCAGGACACTGGCTCTCCAGGACCAAGTTTGCCCATCCCTGTTAAAGATCATTGAGATTAAGGTTTTTTACTATTGCAAGGTTTGGCATTGGCATGATGTTTTTAAAGGATGTAACTTTCTTTTAATTTCTTGAGCTCCTCGCCTCTAAGGGTATACCCTCCCTCCCTGCGAAGGAAGCTAATTTTGGCCATTTGTATTCAAGATTTTGTGCTTTTGGACATAACCCAAACCTCAAGACCATAGGTGAGAGTAGGAATGCAGATTGAACAATCATTGATTGAACTCAACTCCTTCATCACAATATACGGGTACACTGACTACATTGCAGCTGCACCAATGAGATGTGTTAAATCTCATGTTCCATCCCTCCTTCACTCGTGAACAAAACCCATGATACTTGAGATCCTTCACCTGGGACAAGGACTCTCCTCCAACCTGTAGATGGCCTCAGACTTGAGGTGCAGGTTCTCATTTTTGCCACTTCATATTTGACAACGAACTGTGCCTGTGGGCGCTGAAGGTACAGGTCAAATTAAGCCAACAGGACATCATCATTTGCAAATCATGTAGTCCCCAAACCAGACCACAGTTTAGAAATTCTGTCCATAAAAATAATGAACAGAACCGGTAACAAAAGCCAGCTCTGAAAGACTTCCAACATACACCACAACAAGCAATGCAAACCAATATTCTGCTCCGGTCATACAGCCCTTAACAGAGTGCTCCGGACCCCATACTCCTAGAGAACCTTACATGGTCTACCTGAACTCTTCTGCGACTGCTTGGGCTGCAGCACTCTCGGCCTGTCAGTACCCATCATCTGCTTCAGAGGTCCTACAAGCCAACCAGATCTGGTAGGACTCCTCCTTCAGCTTGACAGCATCCCTTACTTCCGGTATTCACCACCGGGTTTGTGGGTTACAGCTACAGCCCCGTCAGCTGTGTCTACAATGGAGTCAAAGAACAGGAACCACTCAGTCTCATGCCTCCAGCTTTCCTCGGGTCTGATCAAAGCTCTTCCAGAGGTGAGAGCTGAAAAGCTCTGAGTTATGGTTCAGCCCGACATTCCCAGCAGACCCTCACAATATGTTTGGGCCTGCAGGGTCAGACCAGGTTCTGCTGCCAGTGGATCCAAGTCACAGATAGTGATCAGTTGACAGGTCTGTCTTTCTCTTTACCCAAGTGTCTAAGACAAACAGTCAGAAATCAGATGAAACTACCACAAATGCACTGATGTTCATTATGGACGAACTGTGACTAGCGCAAAAATCCAACAACAGAAAACCACTCAAAGTGAGATCAGATCACATGACATCAGAATAGATTGGCCATTCTTCCCAATCATGTCTCTCCAGGTATCACTGTTGTTGCCCACATGGGCATTAAAGACCCACAGTTGAATGATAAAGTCCCCAGTTGAAGCACCTTCCAACAGTTCACCCAAGAACTCCAAGAAGAACGGGTACTCTGCACTGCTGTTTGGCCTGTAAGCACAATCTACAGTGAAAGACCTATCCACAACCCAAAGGCACAGGCGCAAAGAGAAGATAAATAAACATTTTTATTTAAAATTTAGAGGAAATATCATTAGTACTTTACAGAATAAACTAAATTATGTTTTTATTCAAAGAAACTGGGAATTTTCAATTGGTACCAGCATTGTTTCCATAGCCAAAAATGCAGTAACTTCTTTCAAAAACATTTTTTTTTTTAAATCTTACCAAAGCCAAACTTTAGAACAGTACTGAATATGAATTGTAATTTCTTACATCTATACTCGGCTCCTAAACGCAGCATGAGTCTCAGGGGAAAGGCTTTGGCCCATGGAACCTCTGCACGGAGCATGAGCAGCCCGAACAGGAATGGTGGTGCAGGTAAAGGCAGGCCCTCCAGAGACTGGAACGTCGGACGCACGTAAACAAATCCAGCATGCTCATTATTACCCAGAAACCCTCGGGACACCAAAGAGTGACTGAGGTGATTCAGAAGCTTCCCTGCTACTTGGAGAAACAACAAGATCAAGAATTTTCAAGCCTTTGTAGATGTTTTGTTTAATGTTGAACATCTGAATCAAGTGTCACCTGTTTGGGCGTCCCAGTAGATCTGAATGAAATGATTGAAAATATCCGTCGGGAATCTCTTCTCCTCCGGCAAACACTGCAGCAGAATGACCACCTCAGGCTGTCCAACAGCATGCATGCCCTTCGACATTACACACCAGCACCGACGGTTCACATCTACAGGAACACAAAAACGCCACAGTGATCCACATGAACACACCAACATATTGTTTTACATTACATGCACACACATTCTCAGAAACAATGTGATGATTTGGATATGGTTGTGATGATTTCAAAACTGGAATCGAGTTTCATGGCCAACTCTGTTGCAGTGTATCACTAACTTGTTCACTAATTCTTTTATCTTTATGTAGTACATGGTTCTTGAGTGCACTTTATCAGTGTCGAGTGAAGGAAATGAGCCAAGGTCACTGCTGTTTTTTTCACAGAAAAAAAAAACTATATCACAAACACTTTGGATGAGATGTGTAAGGAACTTGTCCTACACACAGGAGTTTGACAAACACCTGACAAATGTCTTGAAATACAACATCTGAAAGTGCCTTTAGGTGTGGTAACCAAAGTAGAAGCAGAAAAGTTTACGTCAGTCTGTTTAATTGTTTACAAATAAATGCATTAGACCTCCAGTGTGCATTATTATCTAATAATTCAATAGCCCAATTGTTCATTACCTAATACACAGGCAGTTTCAGTCAATTTTGATTACAGTTTGCAGTACCCTCAAACATTAGTAGTAACTATAGTAACTCAATGACCATTGCTTTTCACTCAATGAGCTTTTATGAGCATTCGAGCTAGATTCCTTATGTAATGTATTAAATGTGTTATAATAGCTGCAATCTATAATTCCTGACCCTGGTTTGATGTGAAGTAAATGGAGTGAAAGAGCTGACTCTTTGAAAACCCATATTGACTGAGAAGACTGACTTCAATCACAATATAATATACCATTCCAGTTCACATTGGCTCCACATGCCAAATCGTCAAAACCATAATTTCGTCAAGATTAGGAACGTACAGCTGACGATCTTCACCACGGCCAGAAGGTTTGCATTAAGCACAAACACCAAAGGCTCTGCAAGACCTCTCTCCAACTCCTCTAAGAGCGACGACTCTGTTCTCTTCTCCTCCAGAGTATAGTCTGCAGAAAAATACACAAGAAATGGTCTCCAAAATCCCATAATCATACACAAACTACAAATCAAATGCTTTAGACATATAAATATTTACCACTCCCATTCTAGGGAAATAGACTGATCATTTTCTTTGGTTAAATTGTGTTCCAAACACGCCTCTAAGCTAATGTTGAGTTTTAATGATAATGATAGTGCATGAATGGGTGCCAGTTAAAGGGTTATCAAAATGCTACAGAAATGTATTTTGCCTTGAATTAAAATTTGCTTTTAAATCTAATTTAATGCAATTGTGGGAAACCATGCATACCTCCTTTGACCCCTGTTGACGTCAGAATAGGGGGAAGGTCCTTTGGTGGAGTGGGCTTCGTGTTGCTACTAAGACCACTGACTTCATCTGCTGCTCTAAGGTCAGACACATCCTACAGAAAAAAAAACAGTTACTGTGCTTCAAGTAATAAAGGTTGTTTTTTTTACTAAAGGTGACTTAAATATTAGAGGGAAAATGAAATTGAACTGACATTCTCTCAATAGGGTCATTATAAGGGTCTAAGAGGGTTTGTTTGAAGTTAAATCATAGTAAATAATAATACTAAAATGAAATTGAAAAGCCTCACTAAAGAGTTAAAATATTAATTTAAAAAATGTTCTTATAATCTACTTCATTAAGATTAAACGGAAATTAAAATAAAATGCATTATAAATTCTATCAGCAGGGTCATCATACCAAAGTTCAATTAAAAACAAGTATAACAAAATGAAATATCTTATATATTCTAAAATGAACTAAATTAATCAAACTAAAAAATGTTCTTAACAATGTAATTATAAAATGTAACTGTTTTTTACGTTACTTTGCAAAGATTAAAGAGGGAATGAAATATAAGCAGTGAAGCAGAAAGTTTTCACGTCATACCGCCTGAGCGAGTTCAGCGCTCTGTGTGTGGGTCCCACTCCTGTGTATAGGAGAACTGTTGGCACTTCTACTTTCAGTTTGGACATTATCTGCAAACCAAACCTTCTTTTGGTCCTTTCGAAGTGTGCCTAAACAAATTGCATAATTAATTACAACTGTATAATAAATAAACAGCACATAAGCATGCAAATAGGAGAATCCACACCAAATTCAAGGTTATTAAATGTGGAATTATATCATAACAACTGTATAATTAATGTGTAACAACAGTACATACATAATGGAAAAACCCAACCATTAATCGTTTTTTAATTAAAGAGCTAGTTTACACAAATAATGTGTAAATAAAATTCTTTCAATAATTACTCATTTCAATAATTCCCTCATGTCGCTCCAACCCACGGAGACATTTGTCTTCAGACATCATTTGTCTTCAGAACACAAATTAAGATGTGGGTAGCTGACAAAAAGCAGTAAAAATGTTTTTTGTTTTTTTGTAAAGACATTTTTGAAGAAAATGTAAAATATTTATGTAGTTTGAAATCTGATGTTTGAGAAAATATAAGGGGTCACTAACTTTAGCAATTCTTTCACTGCTTTTTTTTTTTTTACTCAATTGTACCTTAAATTTGTCAAATGGCGTGAGATCACTTTATCTTATCTTAATCTTGGACATTTATCTTTATATAGTGTTTTTTATATGAAATTCTCAATAACATTTTTATTTCTCCAAGACATTTTCAATATACAGGAGTACAAAAAAGTAATGGGCTTGCAGGGTGCTTCAGTAACATGAACTCAAATGGGGTCCTTCAAATAATTGAAGTTATCCTTAGAATTTACTAAAATAACAAACAGTAAAATTAGGACTGAGGTATTTATTAATGAGTTTATTGAACTATGCTTGAGACAGTCACACCATGACACTGTGTCCTAACTACATGCGACGCGGCACCATCACATGCTTATAAAACCTAATTTTAAAAAGAGATTTTGTCCCAACCATCTGAGACGGTGACGCATTCGATTTCTATTTTAGAAATGTTTTCTATTTCCACGACATCGCAGCGGAACAACATCATATACTACTATGACAAAGATCACCTCACGTACAGATTATGTGCTTTAATCAGTGGTAAATGCTCCTAATGTGAGTTTAAATACCATTTAAGTGACGTTATTACCATACTACTGAAAGAAGCAGCGGATCTTGAAAATAAAACAATTAGCAGACGTTTGAAAATGAAAGTCAAAACTGAAATTCAGAGCAAACCAACAACATTAGTCACTCGGTAGCCTATTAATAATGTAAAGAGGTTTAATATGTATTAATTAGATTAAAAGCCTTTACCATTTCATTAAGAGTGCAGTGGCTGGTATTTAAATGTTTGTTGTGTCTGTTTTGGTGCAGACAACCAAATTGCTTGTCGCTGGAATCTTGTCATGTGTTGTTAGGACATGGTGTATGACAGTTTTGAGATTTGCCTCAAAAAATGGATAAAAAAAATGTGATAACAGCAGTTTTTTTAACAAGAGGTCCATGGAAGACAAATAAATGTTTTACCATTTACTGCATTTTAAATTATTACAATAGTAGTTATATTCATTTTTTAATGAAAATGCAACATCATGTCAACAACCCATATTTTGGATGAAATCTGAGAGGTCCCCCATCCTCCATAGGATGGTCCAGCAACTGTCCCGATTCGATCAAAGTCCAGAAAGCTACCAAAACAGACTGTATGCCTTTAGTGCTTTAATCGGTTCATTATGAAGCTATAAAAATACAAAAACTTGTGCACATGTAAAACAAAAAATAATGATTTTATTCAACCATTTCTTCTCCTCAGTGTCAGTATAGGGCGCACGCTCACGAGCATGAGAGCACAAAATATACTCGTAGCTTAATATTTCAACTGAATCACTAAATGATCATCTAAAATATCTTAATTTGTTTTCCCAAGATGAAAAAGGTCTCAGGGGTTTAAAACGACATGAGGGTGAGTAATTAATACCATAATAATTTTTTTGTGTGAACTAACCCTTTTCATTTTGAACCCAACTGTGTTGTCCATATTTCACCCAAAGTGGGATAAAATGAACCCATCATTTTTTAAAGTATGCGACACTCACGATTAATCAAAGTTGAATGACAGGTGACACAAACACGACCCTCTTTCCCACCCAGGTGAGTGAGTTTGAATCTCAGATCACAGCACACCACACAAAAAACCTACAAAACAAACATTTCAAATTTCGAAGAACAGCAACTTTGCTTTAAATAATAATAATAAATTACAAGCGCACGGATTTCTCACCTTCCCACATGCTCTGCAGTGATGACGTCTTTTGGTGAAGGAGAATTTGGATCCACATTTCATGCAAGCTGGTGCCTGGGAATCAGGGACCCACTGAGGGGCCGTAGTGCCCAGGGAACTGCAGCGCTGCACAGGCAAAGCACCAAGAGAACCCTTCCTCCCAGAGTCAGTGTTCTTGGGGCCGGACACTAGAGACGCCTCCATCCCATCGCTCTTCTTCTGGTCCTGGCATGAGTCCAGTGTGGCGTCTGAGGGCTCTGTGGTGCCTGTTTGGTGTGTGTCCTCCACAGGGGACGATGGAAGTCCCAGCACGGCCTCCAGCTGCTCCTGCTCATTCTCTGCTCTCTCTTTCTCTTCAATAACAGAGTCTTCTTTCAGGCCAGGCCTCAGCTTGCGCTCGTCCAGCAGAGATTCGCTGGAGTCCTTGAGGGTGGAGTAGCCGAAACGCCTCTCGCCCCACACTGACAGAGTGGCGGTTACCGCTTGCCTCATCGCCTCAGTGGAGAGAGCTCAATGCCAGAGGGTTACTGATCATATTTTAGCCCACCCTAAGCTTTGTTTTACCTTCAGACCATCACAACATGGCCCACACAAAGTCCTGCCAAAAGATGAGTCAGATATTAATTCCCAGTAGCCCGGTAGATTTGTCAGGAGTGTTTGGCTGTGCTTGTTATAACCCTAAAAGGCCAACATTTCCCCCACACAATTATAAATTATAAATATGAAAAAGTTCTGCATAGAAAACTGCTGTATTTTCTGCTGAATGTTCTGTAGTTTAACTGACAGTTTAGTGAGATTTTAATATAGTTCTAAAATATTGTGGGGGTTTTTTGTTGTTGTTAAATCTATATATATTTTATGAATGTAAATGCTTATTGGGCGTTCATCTCTGAATCATATTATGGTTCATCTTTCTTCTAAGCCTTTTAAATATCAGCAGTGACAAATATGTTCTGGTTCAGAGTTTAGGGATGTAAAATATGGTCATGCAGAATAAGGCATTCATATGGGTTTATAAGTACTAATAAACAGTCAATGTTCAAGGCAAGTCAAATTGGTCCAGATCCAAATTTGTAAACAATATTTTGATAGTAATTTTTTTTCTTAAATGGAGATTATATATGGTTTAATTATTCACTATGGGGTGTCATGCATTTAGAAGGTAGATGGGATGACATTTTACTTAATATAAATATTAAGTTAACTTTAAGTTAATTTCAGCTAAACGTAAGGTTTGTAATTGCCAATTAAACTTAGTAGCCTAAATAAATATATAGTAAAAAGAAAGTAAAATGATAAACGTTAAATGTAAGAGCTTAAATGTTCTAAGAAACTTAATTCATATTAAATGTTTAAATATAATGTACAACTGTTAGGCTACTCGGTTTCTGAATAATGATTATCTTATGTTTCCAATATAACCATACAACTCCAATAATCAAGTGAAAGCCAATTACTTTTATGCAGTAAGTGCAGTAAGGCTCTATTTATTTATCCATAGGGTGCATTGCGTGGGAAAGGTTTAAGATCTTCTGTACTCCATGGTATATATTTGCATTTTATAATGTATATAAGTCAATCAATCAATAAACACACAAATTCATTTAAACATTTTAGATATTATTTTAGAGATATGATTTGTAATCAATGCTGTGCCACAGTTTTAGACACAGAGTCAGGTCCTGCATCACTATTTCACAGAGAGGATTTGCTGAGTGTGCAGAATAACTCGTCTGCATGGGTGTATATGCAGATGCACATAATCATAATGATGCATTTGTCCAAACACTAACGCATTTAACTATATATGAAGCATACGAATTAAAATGCACAGAAATAATCAATAGATGCAAAAACGTGCTTATAAAGATTGATTCTTATTAAGAGCCCGAGTTTGTCGCCTCACCACATCTCCAATGCCAGCGACGCGACAAACTAGAATGCGTCGCGCGTCCGCAACGAAGCGTTCAAGTCTGCGCGTCGCACTTAACGTAAGTGTCAAAACGTTCCAGCGTTTTTTTTTCTATTCTCTATTCCGAAAATGTTTCCCAAAAAGTTTAAAGTGTAGCATCTGTTACCGCAGCGGGTGACTGAATGTGCGTTTGGTTATTCTCTCAACACTGCATTGCAGACGAGCCCCCGCAACCTTCAAACAAGAAAACATCACCGCTATATGCAGTTAATATGGACACGCGGTTCTGTGGTGATTCAGCATCACTCCAGGTTCGCATCACATCTGCGCTGCAAACACATGTGTTCATATATGGCTGATGCACAGCACTCTCGCCTGTGGCTGCTGTGACTACAGCAATGCGACAGAGTACCGTCAACAAGAGCCAATTACAGCATCCTCACATACAGTAATTGACTAAGAATAAAGCCCCCGAAAACTCCCTCAGAAATTAGAGATTAATTTAGCGGTCGACACTGACACGTTGCTCGAATAAAGGTAATTAAAGAAAATTACCATGATCTCTGCATCCCATCTTCGCCGCTGCACTGTTGACTTGTGCTCGTCATCAGAGTCTGCGAGCGGCTGCACAGCGGCGCTGGAGATGAACGCGCGTTCACGGGGGCGTCGCAATAGCTCGAGAAGTCTGAGGGGACACAATGTTACGACCAATTCGTATCAGCGTTTATTTACTGACCCAGTCTGTTCATTTAATTTTTTGTCGTCTTGTCATTTTAATAGCTATATTTGCAGGCATGTCTTGAAAAAGCCATAGAGGTGCGGCCACAGTAGTGAAGTTTCGTCCTTTCACATTGAAAATTTACTTTTAATAGCTTTCTGTTAGTATGCAAATTTACTGAGCAACTTGAACCTGTTCACTCTTAGATGTAAATATTATTTGGTTACAATGATGGTCTATAAAAAACCATTATAGGTTTTTTTTAGACTAGTATAAACATATTTGTGAAATTTCGTTTTCACATTTTTCATATTCACAGTATAAAAAATGGTTGCAAGAACTTTTTTCTTTAACTAAATGGTTCTTTGGGAACCAAAAAAAGTTCTACATATGTCAAGTAAACTTCACCGTTCCTTGAACCTTTACTTTTTAGAGGGTTGTGAAATCTTTCAGAAAAAACTCTTTGATCACAATGATTGCTAATAAAATTTGTGGATTTCACCCATCTCAATTGACCAATTCATATACACAGACTTAGTATGCATTCAGATTATTATAAATAAAAGAGCTAATCGGTAAAAATGGTCATGAAAAAACTTAAAAGGTGTTAGTTCACCCCAAAATTAAACTTCAGTTATTAATAACTCAGCAACAGTTCAGAGACATTTAAAGTCTAAAAAAGGAACCAAAAACATTGTCAAAATATTCTGTGGGGCTTTAGTGGGTCAACTGCAATCATACAGATCTCCAAGAAAACTTCTGTGCGTCAATAGCTAATGGTAAAAATAATTGTATTCGCCTGTCTTCTTTTACCCATCAGGTCAGGGTGAATGTTTCCTACAGGAAGTATGACGTATTGCCATTAGAGTCAGTAGTGCAGCACAGAAGCATTAGATTGCTCGTAGTAAACACGCATTCTAATCTGGTGCAGCAGACAAATGCTGTTTGCAAATGTTGCTTTTGCTGTTTTGTATGATTGGAACCATTGAAGCGACACAAAATGTTCCCTTTTCTGGACTTTGAACATCTCAGAACCATTGCTGTCTATAGAAAATCAGAGAGCACTCAATTTATCTAAAAATATCTTTGATAATAAATTTGTATTTGGAAGATGACTGAAGATCTCAGTGGATTGGAACAATATGAGGGTGATTATTTAATAACAGAATTTACTTAGTACGTTAGTAGATGTTCTCAAAGAAGCTCAAGTTAGACTTTCAGTATATTCACTAGTAAAATCCATTCACTTCTTTATGAATCCATGTTATACAGAATTTCGTGTAATGGTTAAATATTTCTGAACCTAAATTTTGGTTTGGTTACACAAATTCTTTGCACTAAGCAGAAAGCTTGGTTTGAAGATACTTCTGTGTAAAACAAGATTTACTAAATATTGGTAATGTGACCACACTTTTGCCATAACACCATTAGGA
The DNA here is from genome assembly GCA_903798125.1 of Danio choprae. Taxonomy (NCBI): domain Eukaryota; kingdom Metazoa; phylum Chordata; class Actinopteri; order Cypriniformes; family Danionidae; genus Danio; species Danio choprae. The sequence goes on along the minus strand of CAIGQW010055714.1, from coordinate 216,571 downwards.
AGCTACTGTCATGTAAATATTGATATTGGTCACTTTAATAATCATTGTTCTCAGTTTAAGACTTGATAACAGACACGTTTGGTCAGTTTATTGGTGTCTGCCATGCAAACCAAAAGTCATCAAAATCATGAGTTTTAAATAGATGCTAAATTGCTATTTTCAGCCCAAAGTTGTACCAGACCAGTGTTTATAGCTGGTTAGCATTTGAATCTGTCACAATTCTCTTTCACAATTTCTCAATTAACAATTCTCTTATAATATAATATTCGCTTATTAATTACACTACTGACCACATAACAGAAAAACCAATCACCATATATAAAAGGTTTGAGTTTTATTTTTATTTAATTAACAGAAAACAAAAAATTAAGACTAATCTTCATTGCCGCAGCCGTCAAAACTAGTATTTCAACTAGCACTGTGATTAAGAATTACAACCGTGAAGCATTCCATGTAACCGTCTGTCTCTTTCTGTATAAATGCAGGCGAAAGCTCAGGAATGGATCTGATCTGAAACAGCCAATTTGTGATATAAAAGTCTCTGGATTCACTGAATAGTGTTGAAATGATATGTCTGGTCACTCTAATTTTAAAATACTGCAGGAGATTTCATCCTGAATAGCCGTTACTGGAGGTCTGATGATCAGTTTGCCTCGTTCTTTGATGCTTCGTCAAAGTTCTCTACAAGATCTGTGAAGAAAAAAATAAAAACACAAATAGTGAATAGCACAATTTACAGTTTGTACAAAAGAAAACGTTCAAATGACATACCTGGGACATCATCATCCTCTTCATCGATATCTTCTGCCTTCGGAGCTTTGTTGTCAAGAACTTGAAAGGCAATCATAAAATTAAAATGTCAACATCTGGACTGAACTGTATGTTACATCCCATTTCAATAGGAATTATGTAAAGTTTGAAAAAGTGCCTTCGTATGAAAGTGTACGATTTTTAAAGGCAGACGTGACCCCAAATACCACCTCTAACCCTACCCCTAATTGGGTGATGAACAAAGCGTACTAAAATGTACGAATGAATTCACGAATAGTACGAATTTGCTTTTGAGAATTGCTAAGATTGCGTTGGTTGATTCTCGTGTATTTCGAAAGCATGTAACTCACCCTGTCTGGGGAACTGCTCTGCAAGTTTGCGCAGACTTGTGAGACTGTCAGCACCAAGCTGACTGAGGATTCCCGGGAGCATTTCCGTGAGCTGTTTGGTCTCTGCGTGGCCAGTGATGGCAAACGTATTTGCAGACAAAGACGCCTGAACTTTGGGGTTGTTGAAATGAATGACTGTGCCATCATCTTTAATCATATTCACCTGGAAAACAAGATCAAATTCTCATTGCCCTCTGAAACGGAACAGAAGATGACAAAAAAATAAACATTTGGAGAGATACCGGTCTACCTCTTCAATGCCAGCTATGTTATTAACCACAAGTTTTTTTAACGAACTCTGCAGTTTCTTGTCATCGGCTGTTGCCGTTCTGTGCACCACCTTCTTCTTCCTGCGTGCAGTGCCCTAATGAAAACAAATATAAATCATTTCACGGGAACACCATAATAAACATCCAAAATCCTTAAAGATTATGGGTTTTCTTACCTTGCCCCCTATCCGGACCTGGGCTTGCAGTTTAGCCAATTTCTCTTGATTCATACTGTACTGACTTCTGAAACAAACAGATGCTTCTTTATGATCCATAAAATTTAGACGAGACCTAAAGGCATACTTTACCCAATTTATTTAACATACACACCCTCAAGTGGTTCCAAACCTTTATGAGTTTTTTCTATTCAAGACAAAAGAAGATATTTTGAAAAATGTTAGAAACCCGTAACCATTGAATTCCGTAGTAGGAAAAACAAATCCTATGGAAGTCAATGGATGCCGATTTACAAACATCTTTTTTCAACATAACTTTTTTTGGTTCAACAGGTAAAACAGGTTTGGAACAAGATATGACAATTTTCAGTTTTGGGTGAATTATTCCTTTGTCAAGTTAATTTATACAAATAAAATACATAGTGATGCGTAAAGTATTAATTTTGTGGTTCAAAAAAAAAGGATTGCATATATATTTACAAATGAAACACTGTATCATCATTAGACTAACATACCACACAAAGTAATATTAAGTTTTTGGCTCTCTTTAACCATGTTTTTTTTTTTTTAGGAAAGAGCACTGGGTAGATATTCCAACAAATAAACAAAAATAATTTTCACCTAAACATTTTAACCAGATTTGGTGGTGGAAACAAAATTCCATACTTGTCAAAAACAGAAAAGCATAACTTCCTTATGGAAAGCTCTATGACTTTTAAGACTTTCATTTCAATGACTTGAAAAGGTATGGTATGTAATTTTCTTGATTGAGTTCAATGGAATCATGGGAGTTGTGGTCTTCATCACATCCTTTGGGAATCATGCTGATGGATGAGCTATATTATTTAAAACTGATTAGGGTAGTATGAACCAAGGGTAGTATGAGTAAGGCTAAAAGCAACCAAAGCGAAATGAAAGATCTAAAACAATTGCTGATAAGAGACTAGGATGATGGCGCACGAAATCAGCAGAACTTTTATTATGCCACAGTCCACTGCTTAAGGTTGTGAAAAGTGGGGAAGTGGCAGCGCAGTTTAATCATACTAAATACATTGTAGGGTTCTGTTATAATGTTGATCTGTGCAGTCTAATAAAATGCACAACAAGTGTCTTTGGTATTTCCCCTTTTTCTACAAACCTAACATGGAAATCAAGCATGTATGATGTCATTAGCATGGTGACATTGGTGTAAAGCAGGTTTTATATTCGCACATTTGGACTTTCTCCATCATAATATAATTTCTTAGCAATTTTTAAAGAGTGAAATCATATTAGCAGCCAATGACTATCAAAGTACAACATTGTAGGCAGAGCCAAAGTCGTTTTGAATATTCAAAGTAGCGTCAACACATCTTAGTCTGTTTTTATTTGTTTTTATATTATTTGTTTTTGTTTTTTATACTTATCTTTTATTCCCGTTTATGTAAAGCACTTTGAATTGCCACTGTGTATGAAATGTGCTATATAAATAAACTTGCCTTGCCTAGCGTAATAAACAATATAGAGAGCAAGTCACAAGTTGTCACTGTTCAAAAATGAACGAATGTGTGAATATAAAACCAACTTTACCTCAATGATGGTGACACAGGAACTGTGCGTGTAACTATTTAAAACTGCTTATTCGAACATTCTTTAAAACATTTGAGGTAATGCAAGTATAAATCAGCAAAACATATACCAAGGTTCTAGTGATTTGGGGATTTGTTTAATTAAAAAAAAAAAAAAAGTATCATATTGTGCCTTTAATATGTGGAAATGAAAGAAGATTCAATATATTTACTTTCATTACTTTAAAATGAAGAAAATAAACATTTGACATATATATTCAACAAAGCTTCTATAAATAAAGTCAGTACTTCAATTCAGTATGGTATTACACAACAAACCTCTACATTCTAACTATAACCACACCCGCTCAGAATGTATTGTGAAACTGAATGTCCTTTTAGATTTGCACCGTGACATTCCTCACAGACAGAGCCACTGTCGATGCGCCTGTCAGGAGCCAACAAACCCTCAGATAAGATGGAAAATACCGCATATATTTAGAGGGTCTCATTAAAACTACCCAGTCATCGCGTTGAGGTATATTATAGGCTTCTTTGTCTTTAATATCGCTTCTTTCGATCACACATGACGTGAAGCCACATGCATTGATGGAGAATAAAGACAAAAATCCTGACGGTGCATAATCTGAGTGAGTGCATCACTCCACCATAACACACACGCGCACACATCTCACAATCCCATCATAACAAACACGCGGCGAGCTTACATTTCAGTTACTATTGTTGTAATATATTTAAAGTGAACACGTTATCTGTATCCATTACTGACCTGATAAACACAGCTGCTCAGAGAAGCATGCGTTGAATGAACAAGGCGGAAGTGGTCAGACTGCTGGATAAAAACGTCACGTTGTTTTTGTTGCTATACTTGGTGAACAACTGTGATACTGCCACCAAGCGGCTCGGGCTTAAATATTAGACATAATTATGCACCTGTTGATGGTATAAATGCAGAAATATGTTTATCAAATGGCCAGTTAAACAAAATGGATGCCTTTCATTGAAAAATATGTATTTTTTTTTCTGCATGGACTACAATACTTATATTTACTATGGACTATAAAAAGTCATATTTTGACAACATCACATTTTAATGTACATGATGTAAAAGACAATACAATACAATATACTTATTATTTTTGTTATCCCACTGCTCACAAATGTGACAAACTACATATTTACTTGCAAAACATGATCATAATTTAGTGATAGCCCATATGACATGGTTAGGCCATACCGACATGGTTACGGTAACTTTATTATGATATATTTATATTTTATAGTGCTTTGACACAAACTACTTACTTTAAACAACATTTTCCATATAACTATTTACAGGAAGTCAAATGTTCAATTTCCTTCTACATATTTAAAATACAAACATCACGATAAACTAAAGTCACTATATCTTCCTATTACTTATATGAAAACACCTCTGACAACATTTAAACAATAACAGCAACAACAAAGCTCAACAAAAAGCAGCTATGTACAGTATAATCTAAATAGGAGATCCTGTAAACTGCACTCTTCACGCATGCTTAAAGCTTTTAGCCATGATCATCTTTTAATTTCTTTCTAATAATTATTATTTTTTATATGGTGTGTATTTTCAAAAAACTAAAACCAAACCTTTTTAAAAGAGGTGGGTGGTAACAAATTACATTTACTTTGTTATATTTACTTCAGTAAACGTTTTGGGTAACTTGTACTTTTAGAGTACATTTAAAGATGTGTACTTTTACTCAAGTACATTTTTTGAGGGAAAATAAACATTACTTTTACTTTGCTACATTTGGCTGCATTTGGGATTTTTATTGTATGTTTTTTAAAGGAACTGCTCCTAAAAGGAGCCAATTAAGTTAAAGAGATAATCTTTCTTTCTTCTGTTAAACACGAAAGAAGATATTTTGAAGAAAGCTGAAAACCTGTAACCATTGAGTTCCATAGTAGGACAAATAAATACTATGGAAATCAATGGTTACAGGTTTTCAGCTGTATTCAAAAGATCTTCTTTTGTGTTTAACAGAAGAAAGAAACTTGTAAAGGTTTTTGGGGTGAGGCAGGCCCTATGACAGCAGCATTAAATAGGGACATGTTGCGGACGTTCAGTGGGGAGGGGGGGGGTAGAACGTGCCACGGAATTTTCAGTTTTTGGTGAACTATCCCTTTAAACAGTAAAATTCTGTAAAACTGTTCAAGAAAATGTGACCAAATAAATATTCACACACTGAAGCGCAAACACAAACAAATTTAGACTCTTGCTCTCTTTTACCTTGTTTAAATGCAGATGCTGACAAGTTTGTGTTGTAAATATAAAAAAGACCTTATTGCAAATCACTGGTTTATGGGATGTTAATGTGGCCATGAAAGAGGTATGTAAAAGCTAAGCCAAATAGTTAGAAAGTGATGGGTTTTCGCTAATGACATCAAAAGTAACTAGTAACTAGCTACTTGAGTAGTTTTTTATCTTATACCTTTTTTACTCTCACTCAAAATATTTTTCAAGAATGCTACTTCTACTTTTACTTGAGTAAATATTTCTTTACTTGTACTTTTACTTGAGTACATATTTTGCACGCTCTCCCCACCTGTGCTTTTAAAGCAAATACTGTTGTTAATTTAAACAAATGTCTTGTATGCTTTGGCACATTTTGTTACTGTTAGTAAAAACTATTCTTTGACTGACCTATGACCGAACTTTTGAATGAATGCAAATTTTCTCTATAAGTTTTTTTTGTCTTTGGTAATGATCAAATATCTGTGGAATTGAGATCTCTAATCCCCCAGTGAGGCTCGAGGGAGGTGAGTTGACTTAATGGCAGTGTCTGGTACGAAAGTTCCATCCAGGGGGATGAAGTCTGGTCTGCTGATCACCGAACTACTGGCCTCCATGGTGGAGCTCCCCAGATTGCTACCCTGCCACTGGAATGTAAATTTCAAGTGACGACTGCAAAGTCTCAACGCCACCTTAAAAAGTCTCCTCAAAACAGCTTTGCGTAGAAGGATGTAGACCCATGGATCGAGAATCTGGTTCCATGTTGCCATACGTACAACCAGCAGCATATGGGTGTATGATGTCTGATCCTCACCGCGATCCTGCAGGCTGAAGATGATGGCTGTTATCTGAGGAACAAATCATATAAAGGTATGAATTAGTGTGAAAGAATGAGGTTTTGTATATGAGGTATATTATATTATATTATATTATATTAGGCCTCACAGTGGCGCAGTGGGTAGCACGTTCGCCTCACAGCAAGAAGGTCGCTGGTTCGAGCCTCAGCTGGGTCAGTTGGCGTTTCTGTGTGGAGTTTGCATGTTCTCCC
>CAIGQW010055714.1:178265-205072 GCA_903798125.1 Danio choprae | reverse complement strand
AGAGAGAGAGAGAGAGAGAGAGAGAGAGAGAGAGAGAGAGAGAGGTATTACTGTAAGATTAATATTCATTGTTTAGTCAACATTGCGTTGTAATGTAGGCTACAGGTTTACAGTCAACCATTATTCAGAAATGACGTGGTCTGCTTAAACAATGCTATAGTAAACTTAATACACAGCATTAGACTATTCTAAAGCTTTCCAGAAACTTAGACAACTTTCTTTTTACTTTCTGGAACTGAAGCGAAACCTTCTTAATTCGCCTAATCAAAATTAACAGTTCAGGGATCGGATATATAAATAAAAAAATATATCATGATTTCAACGAACGGATTTACAATCAAAATCAAATGACAATCAAATCTACAAATGACATCTATCAACAACATTTTCCCGCCAGATTTACTCACCGACACCGTAATATATCTGACGAGTCTAAAAGTCCAGGTTCATTCGCTCCTACAGTTTGATTTACAGCAGCTGAGAAAATCCACCAACACTGAAATCCACCACCACTGACTGCTGCACTGTTGAATATCAGACTGTGATGCGCGCGCTCGGAAATCACCACAACAAATAGCTGCTGGAGATATGGTTTGTTCAACATTTCTTCAACATAACAGTATTTTGTGAGCGTGTTTTTTGAGTGTGTGATTCTTTAATAAGTAATTTCATCTCATTACAGACTCCATTACTCTAACAGATTACAGTAGCCTATCACCATGACAAATCCATTAAGCATTAATTCATTTTCCCCTCAAACCTTGTTTAAACGTTATTAATTCAAATGTCATTGTCCTATGCTTGACCATGTCTCCATGCCTTAATCACTGAGTTACAGACAAGCGATTTCCGATTATATTTGCATTTACAATGAAACTAATGCATTAAATAACAAGTAACAGACATTAATACATTTGTTAGTAATCTTAACAAATTAATTTTAATAATGTATAGCGAATGTTAAAAATACTTTATGAACAATATTAAGATAGGCCTATTTGAATGCTTGAATTGTTTTTTCATGTTCATTGTTTTTAGTCAGGGCAGCACGGTGGCACAGTGGGTAGCACAATCGCCTCACAGCAAGAAGGTCGCTGGTTCGAGCCCCGGCTGGGTCAGTTGGCATTTCTGTGTGGAGTTTGCATGTACTCCCCGTGTTCGCGTGGGTTTCCTCCGGGTGCTCCGGTTTCCCCCACAAGTCCAAAGACATGCGGTATAGGTGAATTGGGTAAGCTAAATTGTCTGTAGTGTATGTGTGTGAATGAGTGTGTATGGATGTTTCCCAGTGATGGGTTGCCGCTGCGTAAAACATATGCTGGATAAGTTGGTGGTTCATTCCGCTGTGGTGACCCCAGATTAATAAAGGGACTAAGCCGAAAAGAAAATGAATGAATGAATGTTTTTAGTCAATGTGTAGTATCTACAACTGAAACACAAGTGAAGCTTTAATGTAAGACAAGTGTGGCTTGATGTAAATCAAAACTCTGCCTGCCAAACAGTTATGCAAGTACTTTTTGTTTAAGGTACGACCGGTGGTAAAATTGTAGTTTAAGAACCCTCACTATAGTATTAAATACTAGCTTAAAACCTACCTATTAAAATATCGACTGTTTATTTGTACTTATAAAGTAAACATTCTGCACGATCTACATCCCTAATTCTACATAATACCTAAACCATGGTGCTTAATTTGTGAATGAATAATTTCCAAATAAAATCAAATCAAATAAAAGCCACTGTGATCAATGCCAACCACACATTTTCAGTTTTCAATATGAAGTCACAAAACAGTAATAGCATCAGTTCTGGATTCACACCAAACATTGAATTTATTCACATAAGTAATTTACACACAAAGTCAATGCAAAAAATCTCTGACATACTATTGCAAACAGAGGACAGTTATCGCCACTGGCACGAATGATGCGCACATGAGGGAAAAACATCCCATGAGTAATCCAGAGCAAGTGATGCGGTGTGATTATTATAGAATATAATGAATAGTCTTGACAGCTAAACATAACATCTAAATTAACCAACAGAACATTGCTCACTGTTTTTCACTCGCACCCATTCTCACACACACACACATGCACATAGTCTCCAGGCACAAGTTAATGCCAAATTGATTAAAACAAATACCGGAAAGCAAAACAAGAAAATCTGAATTTTTTTTGGAATATGATCTGGCTCAAATTAAGCACTGCCATAAACCCAACTACTACCACATTAACTATTAATGCGCAGCAAATAAAGAGTTTGTTGAGATACCTGAATCTTACCATGTACCTAACTGTATCCTAAAATAAAGTGTGACACTTTTAATTAGTTCTTTAATTAAAATGATCTAAATGATCTGTGATTGGTTCGGTTACTTTGTTTCTAAATCCCATTCATAAATGTTCAAGTACACTGGTAACAATTTCTTGTAGAATCAGCAGTTTGCCAGTAACTTACTGTAAATCATTTACAGCAAAACCACTGTATTTACAGCACCATTTGTCTTGCTGTAGTGTACTTGCAGCATTGTATATCTTTACTGTAAAATATACAGTAATTTTTACAATGCAACTTTTTTAAATATAGTAACTTTACTACAGTAAAATACAGTTCATATTACAGTTAAATACGGTGTAACTTCATGTTCGGTGTAAATCATTAACAGTGTAATATTTTAATTTAGGTCAACATTCACGGTATTAACAAACCATTAACTAACACTACTAGCTTAATAAACTACTAATTACTTTATAACTATTGATGAACAGTTAATAACATAATAAGTGGCAGGTAAAAAGCCAGTAGTTAATAGCATGAATTGTGACCTAAACTAAAGTGTTACCAATGTTCATCCCATTTTCATCAAACAACAAAATAGCGAGTCAAGGGCAAAGCATAGAAAGTAGCAGAAAGTGACTGTTCACCCATAAATAAAAATGATGTCATCATTATACCTTTCATTTATTTTAAACCTTATTGAATACTTCCTTGGAAGCCAGTAGCCACCGACTTCCAGCCATATATTTTTTCCTATATGGATGTTAATGGCTAACATGGTTTCCACAATTCAAACTGTCTTCTTTTTAGTACAAAAGAAAAATGCAACTCCTTAAATGCATTTAGGGGAAACAGTTTAACAATAACAATAAAATGAATAATGAAAATAATAACACCATTCATCCAAAATTGACAATTTACTCACTATTCACCTACTGTACCCTCAAGTGGTTTATAAGTGTTATATTTCCCTGGAATTAACTCCATACACTGATGTTTTTGTCTGATTTGTCTGGTATTATAACGAGAAAAATTCTCATTGTTTAGGTATTTGAAGCTAATGTGCTAATGCTAATGTGCCGCAGGAATTGATCAAACCGATTTAAAGACAAAAGATAAGATAATAAGACAAAAAAAAAGAGATTTATTATTTACTCCTACTCATTTATTCATTAATTTTCCTTCGGCTTAGTCTCTGATTTATCAGAGGTCGCCACAGAGGAGTGAACTGGCAACTATTCCACCATATGTTTTATGCAGCGAATGCTTTTCCAGCCACAACCCAGTACTGGGTAACACCCATACACTCTCATATTCACACACACTCATACACTACCGCCAATTTTGTTTACCCAATTCACCTACTGTATAGCGCATGACTCACCCAGAGGAAACCCACACAAACATGGGGAGAACATGCAAACTCCACACAGAAATGCCAACTGGCCGAATAAGCGACCTTCTTGCTGTGAGGCGACAGTGCTAACTACTGAGCCACCGTGCCGCTCGTACTCCTACTCATTCATAAAATAAATTATTCGACAAACTTTTTATTTCAATACTTTTAGCATTGATTTTGTTCCATAATACTGCAGCTATACATCAGTGGTTCTAAGAAGGTAGACAACCACTATATGTAATGCTTTTTTACTTTATTACTACCAATATCATGAGAAAGTAAATGCTGTTTAAGCCCTTTTCTATTGATTTATTCAAGATTAGAAAAAACGGAACATGAACAAATGTTTGAAAAGTAATTTGGTGACCTCTAGAACAACAAGTGTATCCAAGGACACAGCGTGTACCATTTTGTCCACATGAAAAAGCATAGTTGTTTAACCCCACGCTTCAAGTCTGTGTCAGCTCAGCTTTTAAAGAAAACAACCTGAATCAAAGTGTAAAATCCAAAACATAATTGCACCAAATTTGTGTGATTAGGCTGGAGAAACCTGTGGTGCAAATTGTTTTAATGGCTTCATAAAGATAGCAGGCCAGGGTTTAAAGAAGGACAAACTCACATAAAATGTTAGGATAGGTAATGTATTTGACTTGTGGCAGTTCGTTTAATGGAAACGGCTTCTAAATGTGGACGAAAGAAAATGCAAAAACAGAATGTAATGATATATGGAGGCCTCTTATCTTGTGAAAGTGAGGAAAGTAAAACATTGGCATGACTGCAAAAAAAAAAATAGTGTGGACTAAAAATAGAATAAATAAGTCAATTTAAAAAAGGCTGGGAATATCAGACAATAAAGAAACCCCTGGCCCTGGAATAAAGATGTCTAGTACAGATTTGCACCATAATAAAGGCTGAAAAGAGAATGTATACTTGTGCCCTAGCAGAGATTTGTAATGCTAAAATGAATTATGACCTGAACATCTTCGGGCTCTGTAAGTGAGAATGAAGAGTGTGTCTCTTTAGTGTGTAATGTAGCGAGGACATCTTTGTCAGGGCAGGTCAGAAAGAATCTCTGTGCAAAAGTACACACTGCATTACTTTTTGTTCAGATTATAAAAAGGGAAAATGGAGTATTTTTGTGGTGTTGGGTTTCTCCAAGCTCTAGTACTCTGGACTAGCAACCGTTGAGCCCTTTTTCTGTTATAAAATTCATTGGTCAGCTTTTTTTTTCTTCTCTGCTTAATGCTCTGTGATTTCTCTGAAGAGTAATTCAGACACCATACTATAAAAAATTTTGGGTTATTTTAGCCCAAATTTGGGTCAAATATGGACAAACCCGACTGTTGGGTTAAAAAGTGTAATAAGTTTATTTTAAAAAAAATTAACCCATTGTTGGGTTAAACAACCCAGCATTTTTAGAGTGTATGTATCACAACTTAAATAAATGCATTGAAAGTTACAATTTTAACTGAATATTTACATTATAAATAAATGTCAATCATTATTTAGAATTGTCATTTTGACATAATCATCATCATTACAACTAATTTAAAAAAGTGACTTCTTATGTGATTAAAAAAAAACATCTCCGCTGGTCGTCTGTAGTTAATTAATTTATTTTCCTTCGGTTTAGTGCCTTATTTATCAGCCACAGCGGAATGAACCGCCAACTATTCCAGTATATGTTTTATGCAGCGAATGGCCTTCCAGCCGCTACCCAGTACTGGGAAACACCGATACACTCTCACATTCACACACACACTTATACACTACAGCCAATTTAGTGTAAACCCACACCAACACAGGGAGAATATAAAAAATCCACACAGCCAGGAATCAAACCAGCGACCTTCTTACTGTGAGGCGACAGTTCTAACCACAGAGCCACTTTGCCGCCCTGGTTGTCTATAGTTAATACAGAATTACCCGGTTTTGTTGCAATAGTGCTAATGGTAGCACCTGCAGCACAAACACAGCTCTGTAATCTACCATTGTTGTTGTTATCAGTTGTTACACACCAGGTTCTTCCTTCTTCTTCTGGTCATGTGGTACTCTGATGTCATCATTTCCAAAAAAAGTGGCATTTTGACTGTCTATATGGCTATTCAGGGCACAGACTGTCACGGTTTCGGGGGTGAGGAGAGGATTGAGTCAAGGATTTATTTTACCAAAACAGAAACAAAACAACTAAAACAACCCCGTAGGGGAAAAACACAGAAACATGACTAAACTAACTGGACTTAGTTTGGCTAGACAGACTGGAACAACGAGTGTGATAAAACATCATCAAAAGATAATGAATGACAACATATGATGCTATTAAACAACACATGTATGAAGACAATGCACCAGCACAGGACAGAGCACACTAGGAGAATAAATAGGAAAGACAAACCAATGAACACAGGCAGACAGGGGAAAATAATAATTACAAACAGGATAACAAGGTGGGTGGGACAAGACTCTAGACAAAAGAGCGCATGGTACAAATACACAACACAAGCCATGTGCTCATATACAAACAGGATTAGAACACGCAGCCAATGGGAGAACTAATTGACCGCATGCTCACATGAAACAAGACACTAAAGCACATGGCTACAATGTAAACATGAAACCACGACACCAACACAACAGAACGCAAGACACGAGCACACGATAAATGAAAACACAGTGTGTACACACATGCGACATGTATGTTCCGAAACTGACTAGACTGGAGCGCTAAGAACGAAACACAACGCCACCAACAAAACAACAAACACACCAGGACAAGAGCACACATCTAGAGCATGCCCGGCCCGATCGTGATCACGACGGTGCTCATACAGAGACACACAATGACAGAAAATGAGTGCTCAACCCAAGAAAACTCGACCCGAGCACAACATAAGAGACATGACAGGACTAGTGTCTGGACTCTGCCCCCAAAACAAGAATTAAAAAGACCGGAGTGGCAGAATCCTGACACTAGCAGCCCCCCCCCCAAAGGGATGCCACCTGGCATCCCTAAAGGGAACATCCAACAAGGTACAAGACAGACAAGAAACACCACAAGACAAAACAGGCAACATTAACAGACAACACAAGGGTCAGGGGCCCCGGCAGGGCGCTAAGGTGGAGTCGGAGGGACCGTCCAGGGAGGATCAGTCAGGGACAGCAAGGCTGTAGGCCAGAGGGGAGCCGGCTGGGTTGGACGTCTTGGTGGTGGAGGCAGAACAAGAAGCCCGGCTGAAGCAGGCAGGGCAAGGCATCTGGGTGGAGCTGGCAGGGCTAGGAGCCAGGCTGGGGCTGGCAGGGCTAGGAGCCTGGGAGGCGCAGGTCTTGAGCCACGTTCAGAAGCAGGAACAGTCACAAGCGGGCCCTGGAGCCGATGCTGGCAGGCGCTCTGGGGCTGAAGCCAACGCTGGCGGGCGCTCTGTGGCTGGAGCCGACGCTGGCGGGCGCTCTGCGGCTGGAACCGACACTGGCGGAACTGATTAGACTGGAGCACTAAGAACGAAACACAACACCAACAACAAAACAACAAACACACCAAGACAAGAGCGCGCATCTAGAGCATGTCCAGACCTCAAGTGGGAGCGTGCACGGCCCGAGCGCGGTCACGACAGAGCTCATACAGAGACACACAATGACAGACCCAAGAAAACTCAAGCCGAGCACAACATACGAGACATGACAGGACTAGTGTCTGGACTCTGCCACCAAAACAAGAATTAACAAGACCGGAGTGGCAGAATCTTGACACAGATAACACTGGTGTTGTGTGGACAGAAGAATGAAATGTTACTAAACATTTTGCTGATTGACCTAAACCTATTGCCATATGTGTGGGGCCTAAAGGCCAGGACACATCAAGCCAGTGGTCGGCCTTTGGGCAGTTTTGAGCAGTTGGTCAGCATTGGTCGGGCTGGTTTGTTTAGTGTTTTCCATGCTTAGTTTCTCCTTGGGTCATTGTCAGAGAAAGTTCGCCCGATTCAACATGTTGAATTGGTGTTGGCTGTCGCTTAAAGAGAGCACTCTGATTGGTTGTTCAGCAACAAATCAGAGCACGAAAAGAGGACCTGAAGTGACGAAACTAAATTTAAGTCAAGAAGGAACACAAAGCAGCCAGCTGTAATTTTGCTGCATTTCTCAAATAATTGCAAATAAAATGGATTATTAGATTAACAGACATATTTGCACATGTAAATTCCTCCATGGTGACTGACAAGTTTGTTAAGACTTTGTATGTGCACACTTCATGTTCCGGTTTCCCTTTGTGGAATGAGCAAACAGAAACGCTTGTCACACCCTCTGCACGTTCCATCAGCCGCAGTCACCATTCACAGTCACCATCCACCACACACTGCACACAATCACCAGATTACTAATCACGTACACCTGTGCACTTAACAACACTCACCTGCTCCAGCCATCACCCACGCACTATATATACCCACTCCACTCGTTCACTCATCGGCTGGAATCGTCGTTGGATGGTCATCTTCTCCTTGTGCTCTTCCTAAATCCTCCTATGACTCATCTGCGCATCTACACTTCATCGAGGCTAACTCCTGTGACCAGTTTGCTCGACAAGAAGGGAAGTGACTGTTTGTTTCACCCTAAGACTGTGTACTCTTGTATTGCCACTCGCACTACGGTGTGAAGATTTCCTTTGTATTTTAAATAAACACCCTGAGCACTAATACCTGTCATCTCTTCCTTGTGTGACTGTGACAGAATTCCATGGAACACTATGGAAGCGAACGCTACCACTTCCATGATCGCTACCGGCTCATTCGCAGAAACAGCGACAATGAGCCAACAAACGTTTCCCTCTGCACCATTGGGTGCTTATGCCAATCCTCTTCCTATGGTCAACTCACCCCTGTTCCGTCCGATGAGTTATGCTGGCGAGCCCAGTGCCTGTGCTGGCTTTGTGCTGCAGTGCTTCCTGTATATTGAAGCCAACACACAGCTATTCCCGAACGAAATCACCAAAGTAGCCTTCATGATCTCCTTTCTCACGGGCCGAGCACTCCAATGGGCGGATGCCCTATGGAACGCCCGCAACCCGGTATTACACTTCTTCCACGCCTGCACCCAGTACTTCAAAAAAGTGTTCGGCATCGCACTCACCACTCTCACCGTTCACGATGAGCTCATTGCACTCAGTCAAAAGGACCTCACCATACACGAGTACACTCTACAGTTCCTCCCATCTCCTCTCAAGCTGTCCAGTTTGCCCGCCTCGTCCAATGGTGAGTGCATTTTCCATAACCCCTTCTGTGTCCAACATACCCCATATCAAAGCCTCTCTAAACATCAACTCTTGTACTTTTCCCATTAATGTCCTGGTGGACTCTGGAGCGGCAGGGAACTTCATCTCCTCAAAATTCATCACAAAACATCGCATACCCACAGTATTGAATGAAACCCGGTACCAAATATATACTATTCAAGACTCACCATTGGGCGATGGCAAAATCACCAGACGAACTCGCCAGGTAACACTCTTCACTCCTTCTCTACACCACGAAAAACTCTTTCTGCTGGTCTTACACGGGGCCAATGTAGATGTGGTGCTGGGTCGACCTTGGCTGATCCAGGACCAACCAACCATAGACTGGAGCACTGGAGAGATACTGGGATGGAGCGACGCCTGTGTGGACCACACTCATCACCCGCCTGTACCCAAGTCCACACCTACCCAACCATCCCTTCCCCTTCAATCTACCTTAATGGATCACCCAGCTACAGACCTCACTACCCACATCCCATCTACCTACCTACCATCGACGTCTTCAGCAAGGAACGTGCCACACAACTACCCCCTCACCGGCCCTGTGACTATAGCATCGACCTGCTGCCCAATGCCAAGTTACCGCACGGTTGCATCTACCCTCTTTCCCGTCCTGAGCATGAGGCCATGGAGAGCTACATCCAGGAAGCCCTTCACCAGGGGTTCATCAGGCCATCCACATCACCTGCCGCATCGAGCTTCTTCTTCGTCGCCAAGAAAGATGGAGGACTCAGGCCGTGTATCGGTTACCGGGTGCTAAATGAGGCCACGGTTAAGTTTGCTTACCCGCTACCGCTTGTGCCAGAAGCTCTTGAGGAGCTCCGGGAGGCATGCATCTTTAGTAAACTGGACCTCCGCAGCGCCTACAACCTGATACGTATCCGAGAGGGAGACGAGTGGAAGACTGCCTTCATCACCCCTACTGGCCACTATGAGTACCAGGTAATGCCCTACGGGCTAGCTAACAGTCCCTCTATGCTCCAAAATTACCTGAACAAAATCTTCAGAGGCTGCATGGTGGCGCAGTGAGTAGCACGATCGCCTCACAGCAAGAAGGTCGCTGGTTCGAGCCTCGGCTGGGTCAGTTGGCATTTCTGTGTGGAGTTTGCATGTTCTTCCCGTGTTGGCGTGGGTTTCCTCCGGGTGCTCCGGTGTGAATGAGTGTGTGTGGATGTTTCCCAGAGATGGGTTGCAGCTGGTGGTTGGTGGTTCATTTCGCTGTGACTACCCCAGATTAATAAAGGGACTAAGCCGAAAAGAAAATTAATGAATGAATGAAAATCTTCCGAGACCTCCTTCATCGCTGTGTCATCGTCTACATAGACGACATCCTCATATACTCTCGTAACATTCAAGACCACCGTACTCATGTGTGCCATGTGTGCAAGGTGTGCGAGTTCCATCAATCCACCATCTCCTTCCTCGGGTACGTGATCTCCGCTGCGGGGGTTCAGATGGAGACCACAAAGGTGTAGGCCGTGGCCAATTGGAAGGAACTCCAAACTGTCAAAGAGCTCCAGAGATTCCTTGGATTTGCCAATTTCTACCGACGGTTCATCCAAAACTACAGTCTCCTCTCTGCCCCGTTGTCATCACTCCTTAAAGGCGGACAACGCACTATCTCCTGGAGCTCTGACGCTCGCCACGCCTTCACGCTCCTCAAGAGTAAATTCACCTCAGCGCCTATCCTCAAGCACCCCGATCCTACACGGCCCTTCATCGTAGAAGTCGATGCGGCGGATGTAGGAGTAGGAGCCGTGCTCTCTCAGTGGTCTGGTGAACCCAAAGCTCTCCATCCGTGTGCGTACTACTCCAAGAAACTAAGTCCTGCGGAACAGAACTACGGGATAGGAGACCGTGAGCTGCTAGCCATAAAACTAGCCCTTGAGGAGTGGCAGCACTGGCTCGAAGGAGCTCAGTTTTCATTCACAGTCATAATGGACCATAAAAACCTACAATACCTCCGCAATGCTCAACGCCTGAATGCTCGACAGGCTCGCTGGTCCCTCTTCTTCGCACGATACAATTTCTCCATAACCTACCAACCCGGACATAAGAACTGCAAAGCTGACGCACTATCCCGTATGTACTCACCTAACCCCATTCAAGACACTCCCGAACCAGTACTACCTCCCTCTATCTTCCTAGCACCCATCCTTTGGCGAGTGGACGAGGAAATTCGTGCCGCTACCCTCGAGGAGCCCGCTCCTCCTGAACGTCCCCAAGGCTTAACCTACGTGCCCTCCAATCATCAGCTCTCACTCCTTGATAGTACGCACACATCCCTCGGCTCAGGACATCTGGGCATCAGGCGGACCCTCTCGCTCCTAAAAGAAAATTATTGGTGGCCGGGGATGGCCAAAGATGTTTCCCAGTATGTTCGGGGGTGTTCGGTCTGCGCCATCACCACAACTCCTCACCGTCTTTCGGAAGGAAAATTACAACCATTACCCATTCCCCGCCGACCCTGGACCCACATTGGTATAGACTTTGCCACCAATTTACCTCCCTCTAGAGGTTTCACCACCATATTGGTGGTAGTTGACCGATTCTCCAAACACTGCAAACTCATCCCACTCAAAGCACTTCCTACCGCCTTGGAAACAGCAGAGTCACTGTTCGAACACGTCTTCCACAACTATGGTCTCCCTGAAAATATTGTCTCTGACCGTGGGACTCAATTTATCTCCAGGGTCCGGCGGGCCTTCTTCCAACTCCTAAGAACCACCATCAGTCTCTCCTCCGGATACTACCCTCAAACCAATGGCCAGACCGAACGGAAGATCCAGGAGATCTCCCGTTACCTCCGGACATACTGTGCCCAGCACCAAAACACCTGGAGCCAGTATTTACTGTGGGCCGAGTATGCCCAAAACTCCCTTCGACAAGCTTCCACGGGACTAACCCCCTTTCAGTGTGTTCTAGGTTACCAACCCTCACTGTTCCCATGGACCGGCGAGTCCTCCGAAGTTCCCACGGTAGATCACTGGTTCCAGGAGAGCGAGAGGGTATGGGACTCAGCTCACGTTCATCTCCAGCAAGCAGTTCGGAGGCACACCGACGCCGCCAATCGCCGTAGGTTACCCAACCCTATATACCACCCTGGAGACAAGTTATGGCTCTCCACCCAGAACATTCACCTCCGACTGCCCTGCAAGAAGCTGAGTCCCCGCTACATAGGGCCATACACTATCCACTCACAAATAAACCCCGTCACATACCGCCTCAACCTACCTCCACATTCATGTATATCCTCAGCCTTCCACGTTTCACTGCTCAAGCCTTACACTGACCCTGTTCCTCCTCTTTCCACAGACCCGGAACCGCCTCCCCCTCCAGCACAACCTGAGATCCTGGGAGAGAACATCTACCGTATCAAGGAGATTCTCGACTCCCGGCAGCGAGACGGCCGCATCCAGTACCTGATTGACTGGGAGGGATTTGGCCCCAGGGAGAGATCATGGACACCCCGAGATGACGTTCTAGACCCCACTCTCCTCGAGGAGTTCCACCAACAACATCCCAACTGCCCAGCTCCCCGAGGCCGTGGTCGTCCTCGCCGCCGATCTAGGGTGCCAGGAGTCACCGGTGGAGGGGGAGGTACTGTCACACCCTCTGCACGTTCCATCAGCCCCAGTCACCATACACAGTCACCATCCACCACACACCGCACACAATCATCCGATTACTAATTACGTACCCCTGTGCACTTAACAACACTCACCTTTTGAAGTATTGGCACTTAATGTTATGCTTCCAGATATTATGAAAAAAACTATGTTATCTCTCGCTTTAATCACCATATATAGACCCCCAGGACCCTATGTAAATTTTCTAAAAGAGTTTTCTGATTTTATTTCTGACTTACAAGTTAAAACTGATAAAATACTAATTGTAGGAGACTTTAACATCCACATAGATGACGCTAATGATACATTAGGGCTCGCGTTTACAAATTTACTACAAGCACTTGGGATAAAGCAAAACATTGTTGGTCCAACCCACTGCTTAAAGCATACATTAGATCTAATTTTGTCCCATGGAATTGAGGTCATTGGTGTAAACATTATACCACAAAGTGATGATTTAACAGACCACTACCTCTTATTATATAAGCTGTGTTTACGTGAAAATTACCAGATCTGCACAGATATATCGCCCTGGTAGAACTATTGTCCCATCCACTAAAGACGAATTTACAAATAACTTACCTGATCTTTCTCTATTTCTAAATGCACACGCAATTTATTTCTAAACGCGAACGCAAATGACCTTGATGTAGTAACCAGCAGTAAGTATCTTTACTAACATTCTAACAACATACTAACACTTATATCTTTAATAACATCCTAGATTCTTATTTAACACCATTGGTAAATTAACAAATAATCGGTCATCTTTGGAACAAAATATCCCACCACAAATTAGTAGTGATGACTTCATGAATTTTTTCAGTAATAAAATAGAAGGCTTCAGACAGAAAATAGAAGATGTTAAACTTTCTGCACCACATTATACTTCAGATCCATTAAACATTCCACTGAATCAAAATAATATACAGTGCTTCAAAATGATAGAACATGAAGAGCTAGATAAACTTATAAATGGTTCTAAACCAGCTACATGTATGTTAGACCCAATCCCAAAATTACTGAAAGAGTTGCTACCTGTAGTAGGAGAACCTCTTCTTAATGTTATTAACTCTTCTTTATCTTTAGGCCATGTTCCAAATCCTTTCAAGCTAGCTGTTATTAAGCCTATTATTAAGAAACCACAACTGGACCCTAGCAACTTAGCTAATTATAGGCCTATTTCAAATCTTCCATTTATGTCTAAAATATTAGAAAAAGTAGTTGCTGTTTACGATATACATGCTACCCCTGGGAGACATTATTAGAAGACACAGGATCAGCTTTCACTGCTATGCAGATGATACCCAATTATATATTTCAACAAAACCTGATGAGACATCTGAACTGTCTAAGCTAACTGAGTGTATTAAAGATGTTAAAGACTGGATGACCAACAATTTTCTTTTCTTAAATTCAGACAAAACAGAATTATTACTTATGGGGCCTAAATCCTGTACACAGCAGATCTCACAACTTGACCTGCAATTAGAGGGGTACAAAGTTGGCATTAGCTCTACTGTAAAAGATCCAAGCGTTAAATTAGACAGCAATTTAACTTTAGTTAAATCATATCTCCCATGTCTTCTTTCAACTGAGAAATATTGATAAGTTACGAAATATGCTATTCATCTCAGATGCAGAAAAGCTAGTTCATGCTTTTTGTTCTAGGCTGGATTACTGTAATGCTCTGTTCGCTGATCGCCCAGCATCCTCTATTAATAAACTTCAGCTAGTACAAAATGGAGCTGCCAGAGTTTTTACTAGGTCTAGAAAATATGATCATATCATCCCAATTTTATCCTCCTTACACGCGCTGCCTTTTAAGTTCCGTATTAATTACAAAATATTACTTTTTACCTATAATGCTTTAAAGAATCTAGCTCCTGTTTATCTAACCAACCTTCTGTCTCGCTACAATCCAACCCGCTCTTTAAGATCTCAAAACTCAGGGCTTCTGGTAGTACCTAAAACTCTGGAATAGCCTTCTTGATAATGTCCGAGGGTCAGACACACTCTCTCAGTTAAAAACTAGATTAAAGACCTATCTTTTTAATAAAGCATACACTCAATGCATCGCATAACGGTTTGCTGCATGAGTGTGCTCCACACAGGTGAGCTGGCTTGACAACCACCTGTAGAACACACTCCTCCTGTCTTAATACACCAGACATTGTGTTAGAAACTCTCATATGCTTTACATGTTTGTTTCTATCTTTGTTTATATAACTGCTATTTTCATCTATAACAATCCATTTTTGCATCTCGTTTAAATACACTATGAACAGCAGCTACGCTAATTATTTTCTTTATTTTATATTTCCACCTGGGGATACTCATCTTGATTCCCCTACAGACTATGCAGCGCCATTGATGCGATCCAAGACCTGTGAAGAGTTGATCCCAAGGTATCCTGGACCAGGCCATATCCCGAGCTGATGCTGTGGTGGTCATGGAGGAATGGAGTGCACGAGACTGATTCCTGAAAGGCCACAGTAACAAACGAGTCCACGCATTGATCCTGTGGGCCAGCCTGACCTCCCGCTGGTTACCTACCAACACCTGCAACTTTTCCACGATGGACGTCCAGCTTCTCCAGCCTCCGGTGCCTAGACTGCAGCTCCACACAGGAAGTTTGGCCAGAAGAATAATGATCATGCCCAACAGAGCCTGGTTTCACTCAAGGTTTTTTTCCATTCACTTTGTCAATTGGTGAAATTTTTTTTTCCTCGCCACTGTTGCCATTGGCTTGCTCGGATCGGGACTTGTAAAGTTGCGCTTTGGTGGATTTACTCTTCAGTGTTTGAACTTTCAGCAGTCAAATTTAAACCACACAGAACTGAACTGAACTAAACTGAACTTCAACTCTGAAATCTGGACTTTACTAAAACTATGTTAAGCTGCTTTGACACAATCTACATTGTAAAAAGCGCTATATAAATAAACTTGAATTGAATTGAATTGAATATGTTTTATGTAGAGGATGGCCTTCTAGCCACAACCCAGTAATGGGAAAAACATTCAACTTACCAATTCAAATGATCTGGTTAATCAGAGTGAGTCTCAAATAAATTATAAATTTAATTTACAACTTGATTCATGAATGGAAAATGTATTTCAAAAATGGAAGATCCTCTCAGCTTAATTGGCAGTGATGTAAGTAACTAAAGACAGTGTTTCTTTAGAAAGTAACATTTTTCACTAGCATTAAAAAAAAAGAAAGATAGAAAATGTTAAACTTAATTTTTTTTCTTGTAAAAAACCCTAAGAAGTGTCAGCTAACGTAGACAAACAGAGCACAGAAAAAACAAAATTACAGAACTGTTAAATAATGTAACAGTATTATTAACTTATAAGTTCAATTAGAAAGAAAGATTATATTTGGCACTGCAATTGGCTCACGGTCACTTTCAAATATGTCAAAAAAGGTTTAGGAACAGCGAACACTGTATGATGTGTCTGTCAGGGACATCAGAAATGGTCGTTTATCATGAAATAGGCTTTGTAATTCACACACACTTATAGTGACTTTATGCATCTTGGTTTCCCAGTGCTGAAAAAAGAATATACACTGCTCGTATTAATGCCAAAATTATTATTATTATTATTATTATAGTATTACACGTAGTTTAATCAAGTCTGTTGTTTGGACATGATCAAAAAGATTTATGCAAACTGTTGCACTGAAAACATTTTAGAATGCAGACCTTAGATGATGTTTAGCATAATTCTGTCTAAAAGCATGAATATGACAGCAGTTAGGTCTATAAAATCTTTTTCATCTAATGATTTCCCTGTCTGTTATTACATTAGGCCTACACCATATGATCAGGCTTGTGTCAAAAACACAAGTTTCTTATAAAGCAAAAATGACAGCATTGTGATTTTACAATACAGTAAATGTGAAAATCTTACTCCGTTTCATTGACAAAGGTGGTAGTAAATTTTGTACATCTAGAAAACATCTGTGTATTCAGAAATGTGGCCAAAAGATGATTGCTAGGTCTGCTTGACACAAACCAGGCTCAAGACAATATAAAATACAAAACCTTGCTCAATAGAGCAAGGTTTGAATCACACATTCAAAAGACATCTCCCTTCAGACAAATAAAAGAAAAACATTATGAAGTAAAAAAAAATAGCAAAACTAATAAGCAACTAAATATACTCGTGGTGATGATGTGACATTAGTTTCACAGCACTTTGAGAATTGCAAGCAAACAATACTGTCTCTCCCAAAATATGCATGTCGTTTAAAAACCAAAAAAGATGAAATTATCAGAAATCCCTTTAAATTGCACCGTTATTTCCCTAAAGGTAAAATATGTTTTTCATTTGGTTGCAAAAACTATAACAGCAGGTCAATAAGAGCTCTTTTCCAGAAGGATGTTGCTTCGAAACCAAACGCAATTGCATATTGAAATCAATTTGTGAGTGATGTTGATTGGAAAAAAAGTCTGACGTCTGCCCAATTGCTTAGCAAACAAGATGAATGAGATATCTTTTTCATCAACTATGAACTATAGATTATATCCTGCTTAAGTTTGTTTATCTAAATAAATAAAAAAGATATAGATGTAAGATGTAGCATTTGCAAACTGAATCCAGAGACTGCTATTCATTTATTTTGACACTGCACCTGTATATATCTTTTCTTTTTGTGAAATATACTTGATGTTTGTTAATAATATTGATGAAAATGTTGCTTTACATTGGAAAGAGGTTCTTTTAGGATTTTTGAAAAGATAAACAAAACATTTTTCATATATATTTTTCTATTTAAATTGCTAACTTTCACATTCATAAATGTAAATTTACAGGGGGAAAAAATGTGTTATTGCATTAAAAAGCAAATTAAGTATGATGGTGAATTTATATTGCCTTAAAAGAAACACAAAGCTACTCGAGTAATTCAAGTTTGCACATTCTTTAATGTATTTCTGTGAAATTATTTGCCTCTGCCCCTATAGCATTTGAATAGTTTGTATGTTCTAATTCTTCATTGTTCAATTTAAAAAAACTTGGAAGCAAAAGCCTTCCGTCAGTACTGTAAGCGAGTCAAGAGCCACTAGAGGGCAAAGTCTGTCTGAGTAATTGTCAAGAAAGCAAAAAATCCAACCTTCTTGATCACATGATCACTACATGATTTCACACAGGTTTTGCAAAAGCATTCTAACATACTACTACTTCTGCCACAGTAGGCTAAACCATATGCCTACTACAGCATACAAACTTTCTGAATACATTTACCAAAATATAATATATCCAGCAGTACACATTGCACATTATATAAAATATATTTCAGTTCAGTAAGCTTGTCTTTATCTTTCATTTAACATACAAAAGATCTACAGTAGCATATTTGTATTAGCACCTTTTTAATTATTAACATTTAAAACCCTTTTGAACTTAATGTAATTCATGCTTTCTGTCCTCTAACTCATACTTATAAATATTATTTATTTTAATTCTAAACATATCCCTCTTTTGTTGTAAAATCTTTTCTGATTTGTATGAACTAAATGAGAGGGAGAAAGAGAGAGAGAGAGAGAGAGAGAGAGAGAGAGAGAGAGAGAGAGAGTAATATTTCAAGATGTACACTTGTACTAAAACAACTTTACTTGATTATACATTCATTCATTCATTCATTCATTTTCTTTTCAGCTAAGTCCCTTTATTAATCTGGGATCACCACAGCGGAATGAACCGCCAACTTATCCAGCATATGTTTTACGCAGCAGATGCCCTTCCAGCTGCAACCCATCACTGGGAAACATCCACACACACTCATTCACACACATACACTACGGACAATTTAGCTTACCCAATTCACCTATACCGCATGTCTTTGGACTTGTGGGGGAAACTGGAGCACCCGGAGCAAACCCACGCCAACACGGACATGCAAACTCCACACAGAAACGCCAACTGACCCAGCCGGGGCTCGAACCAGCGACCTTCTTACTGTGAGGCGATTGGCTACCCACTGCGCCACCATGCTGCCTTGATTATACATATATCATGAAGAAAAAAAATTCAAATGAGAATTTGAGAAATGTTTATTTTTGATATCTTACACTCAACTTTGCCTTAAATGTCATTGCATATTTTAGCCTCCAAAATAAATAAATTGATTGTTAAATTATCTCATTGATTTACATCACATTTACTATCATTAGTACATATTACTATTAAATGTATTTATTATATAAACTGCACAAAGCACAATTGCACCAAATGCAAAATGGCTTTTTCTGAAGTTTTAACAAACTAAGTTTTCAGACTTGTTAGACTTTGTTAGACTTTACAAAGTGTGATGCTCATACTGTAATAAACTCTGTTTATTTCTATCTTAAGTTTGTTTCTATTGCCAAATATATATTTACATATTTACATATTACATAAGAAAGTAAGTAATGTTATTTATATAGCGCATTTATCGTGTATGGCCATACACCCAAAGCACTTCACAATCATGAGAGGGGGTCTCTCCACACTACCACCAGTGTGCAGCATCCACTTGGATGATGCGACGGCAGCCAGAGATTTAGTAATCCGTTTTAATGTAAGAGCAGACATGAAGAGTTTCTTTCATGCTGGAAATTAGGTGGGGGTTTTTCTCTCGATGAAACTTGAAGAGGAGAACAGATGACAGCAGTAGGAACAAGTGCAAAATGAAAGACTAATAAATCACAACCACCAATTGTCAGTAATAATATTCCAGCTGCTACCCTTACATTCAGTTCACAGAAGAAATGAAAAGGCTCTTCCAAAAGAGCATTTTGAAGTTTTAATATAGCACAATGTAAGAACTAACAGCTAATAAGACAAAAAACATTCAATTTTGTCATTTAATTGAATCCGGCAGAAACCATACCAAAGAAAAATCATACAAACTTTTACCAATGAACTTTCAAATGAAACAGAATAGCTGTGGGATGTGCAGGTCTGTTCTGGAGCAGATATTGCTTTTGTTAAAAATACCATACTTT
This sequence comes from Danio choprae, assembly GCA_903798125.1. Classification (NCBI taxonomy): domain Eukaryota; kingdom Metazoa; phylum Chordata; class Actinopteri; order Cypriniformes; family Danionidae; genus Danio; species Danio choprae. The sequence continues at coordinate 185,491 of CAIGQW010055714.1, read as the reverse complement.
TGATCCGTGGGTGGCCAGGTCCTATCATCACATCTATTTCGGTTTCTTATTAGGGCAAGGAAAGGAGACTCTTGTCACCACTGTCAAAACCGGAAGCTTTTATTAGCACCTGTAGAAACACACCTACTCAAACAATGTCCTTCTCAAACCAAACATCTTACAAATCTTTCACTCTATTCGTCTACATATGTCACATTTTCTTGCTCTCTTTCAATTGCTCTTCCTCTTTGTTTTTTTCTATCACTTATGCCCTTGCTGGGTCATTACACCTCTATTGGAATCAGTTACATGAGAGCTCTGGTATTTGCTGACTATCGTCTGGCGGGATATTGGAGTCACTGACCCTGCAGATTCACCAGAGGTCATCAGGAAAACCCAAAGCTTTTTGTTTAAAAGAGCCAAAAATAAAATGAAGCTATAAGTGTAATGAAGGAATACAAATAATTATGTAGAGCAAAACCAGCAATTGGAAGCTCATCCATCACTAATAGGGTTGCAAATATTTGTATTTTTTATTTATATAATGATATATAATTGATCATAAGAGTACTTTAACGGAGACCTGCTTTCCTTGCCTTTGGCTCCTGTTATTTCGATATTTCTTCATACAGTATACAGCACAGTGCTGAAATAGATAATAGGTCTACTGGTTAATTCTGTTGGGGATTCATGACCATATTCCAGGGTTGATGTTAATGAGTCCAGGTGAGTTTGACAGATCCCAGCTGTCTCCAGCATACTGAAAGCAGGAATAATAATATGTACATAAAATAATACATCTGCTCATTCAGGCCAGATGGTGAACCTATTCACAGCATCTTCAAAAATGGTACGGGAAGCAGAATAATCTTAGTGTGTTTGGTATATACCTGACACAAAACTGTCTGTGACTTCCCTAATAAGACAGCATTTTTCCCCCAGTGTAAACTCTAAAATCGAAAATAACATTTTTAGGGCATACTTGCATAAAGTATACACAATGCGTCTCATAACTGTGCTCCAGTAAAATGCATCTCATCAAATGTATCCTTTCAGATTACCATAAATATCTCTTGTTTGAAATATTATGAACAGCCGCTACACTAATTCTCTTTCTTTTGCTCTATTTCTACCTAGTGACCCACCCCGATCCCGATAGAGATTGTGCAAAGATGATGCCAACCCTAAGAGGACTTTGAGAACAGCACAAAGTCTGAGGCAATCCACATTACACAAATTGTTTTTAATTATTTTGTTGATCAGATCCCTTCATAAGGGGGACGCGGTGGCGCAGTGGGTAGCACAATCGCCTCACAGCAAGAAGGTTGCTGGTTCAAGCCTCGGCTGGGTCAGTTGCCATTTCTGTGTGGAGTTTGCATGTTCTCCCCGTGTTTGCATGGGTTTCCTCTGGGTGCTCTGGTTTCCCCCACAAGTCCAAAGATATGCGGTATAGGTGAATTGGGTAAGCTAAATTGTCCGTAGTGTATGTGTGTGGATAAGTGTGCATGGATGTTTCCCAGTGATGGGTTGCGGCTGGAAGGGCATCTGCTGCGTAAAACATATGCTGGATAAGTTGGCGGTTCATTCTGCTGTGGTGACGCCAGATTAATAAAGGGACTAAGCCAAAAAGAAAATGAAGGAATGAAATGAATTATTGTGAAAAGTGCTATACAAATGCACTTGAATTAAATTAAATTTAGTTGAATGCATAATTGAGTGCACATGAATCATGAGCTTTGGCTTTACATCGCATGCGATCTTCCCGTATACTGTAAATTGGGCCTGTCAAAGACAATATCAGAGAAAGTTGCTGATGCCTGTCAAATATATGGCATGCTAAATACCTCTACCTGTTGCTAAAATCCTATTGTGTATAAAATATTCACTTACATTTAATGAGAAAGCAATATGCAGGGCAGCAGGGAGTTCAATGAGAAGTTATAGACCACAATATCAGGAACATGGATTTGGTTCCGAGAAAGGCTTCTTCTCTGTCTTTTTGATCCAAAAACTGAAGAAAGTTTGGAAAAACTTTGGCAGGAGCACACGAACACAGCAGCAGCCGAATGCTACCCCAGAGGTCATGCAGTGTGAAAACAACTGTAATCCGACGACTTTGAAAGTCATGCATCATTGTGAACTCAGCATTAGCTGTTATTCTTTTATTGAATAAAGTTTACAGGCTTGCCTTAAACATGCTTTCCAGTTCAAGTGCTCATTCGTGCAACTTATGCAAATATACAACCAAAAATTTACAAAAAAGCAACTCTTTCATGCATGTATTTATTCATAAAGACATGATCAAACATCTGCTGGAGTTCAAACTAGGGCAAGCATCACAATGGGCAAGAAAAGTCAGGTCACTTTTATTTCTGTAGTGTTTTATACAGTTGTGTCAAAGCACTTTGCAATAAAAATCCCCAAAACTAAGTGACAATTAAATATGAAGTTTCATCAGTTTGAAATAAGTTTCCCCAAAATGCTGGTTTTACTAGTTTGTTCAATGAGGCTTGAGCTCCGTTTAGTATTAATTTCATTGCTGAAACCTGTGATTCACTATATAGAGCAGCTGTAGGAACTTCACCAACAGAAAAACATGTTGTCCTCTGACCAAAAAAAACAAAGAGGCAAAGCTGTAGTTCTTTTTAGAAGTGGACGATTGGCTTATCACTGACCTTGAGTGCAATGAACGCCCTTTTTCAAATTCAAACTGCAAGTCACTTTATGCAATGTTGTTTTGTCAAAGCCACTTTACATGAATTTATGGGACAGTGTGACGCCGTTGCTTTTCTCGCTTACCAGCTGACCGCTTACCTCCGTATAGATCCACTGTTACCAGTTTGTCCGGTAGCTCGACATGTACGTCAGCGGGCTTGAGATGTAGAGCGGAGTTGACCGCGACAACAGGGTTCGAGTCCAATGAAGAACGGTTCCAGAAAGCAGGTAAGACAAAAACAAAAGCTAAAAAATAAAATAAACAAGTAAATAACAGGGTGAGAATATGGTAAAATCTGAACATGGTAAAAATCATGAGGCTTTTAAAAACACTGCAGTTGGGTTTAGGGAAGGGGGTGGGCGGGACAATCTGTGCTTTTTAAAACACTATTGGTTGGATTTACGGAATGGGGAGGGTGGGTCAGTCAATTGGTCAGTCAGTCATTCAGTCAATAGACAGTTGACTCTGGTGGATTTGCGTGAGAACAGCAGGCATAAATGGCACTCGCCAGAGAAATTTGAGATCTCAAAAAGCTTACACAGCGGCCTCTGGTGGATTCATGAAAACAAAAACTGCACAGCTAATCAGAATGAGCCTGGGTTGCAAGTGACTCTGCCCTCTTTTGGACTTTGGACCTCTTTTGGGCATTCTGTGTGTTTTGTCGACAAATGGAAAAATAATAAAAAGATTCAGTAAATCAAAACTTTTCTTATTTGGAATTTGGTTTGGTGATGCTAGTAATTAAAGTAAACAGTTCACATTTAAAGAAATGTTCTCTTACAAAAATGTTGTGTAGTAGCCTTTTCCATATGATGAAACACTCATAATATCCAATAAAACTATTGTGGTAAATGTGTTGGTAATTGTGCAGTATTTTGTTGTTTTTCAGTATATTTCACAACAATATTTTGTTGTATGTTATGTAATAATTATTCTAGTGGAACTGCTTTCATGTTTTTTATTATTTACCTAGGGATTTTGTTGGAATGTATGTACATAATATTCTTTACATATTCTTGTGATGACATGTGATATTACTTTTACATTTCTGTAGTATTTACCACAGCATTTTCCTGTACTGTATTTAATTTTCCTGTGTCTTCTTGTAATGTGTTGGTTTTACCAAACAAACACAACAGAAATACCGCATATGACATTTAAAGGTAAATTCTTTAGTACAGACAGTGCACAACAGAAAGTGCTGTGGCAATCCTGTCATATTTTGCTTGGCTCATTTGTTCTGTGGTAAGTTTATTACAGATGCATTTTTTGATAGTTATAACACCTGAAGCAGGATTTGACAAAATGTAACCGTCAGTATTTAGTCTATTTATCTGTTGGTTCTCATCTGTGGTGTTTGATCCAGAACTGTTTGCCTTGACTCTGCAGTTCGTGGAGACCTAGCTGTGGAAATCTGTTTTAGTAGCAGCAACACGAAAAAGCCCAGCCTCTCTGGAGATCTAAAACAAATATAAATTGCCATTATCAAAAGTGACCATCTGAATGAGAATTCTAAAGCCTATAATTTTGTTTGTCTGCACAGTCAGAACAGACCATGACGGTAATGACATTTGTCAAGGTCTGGAAAACATCCAAACTCTGCATAGTCCATCTGCAACAGCTTCAGAAAGAGCAACCGCTTTTAATATTTGGGTTTGTGGCTAATGCTTTAAGCTAAAGGTCTTAAGTCATGTATTCCACCAATTATCACAGATGTATTTTCATAAAAGTCCCGCTGGAACCATAACCAACATCCTCATCAATATTGCAGCAGGTGGCCATTTATACCATCTCATTACATGGAAAGAGAAGAAAAGAAAGGCATTTGTGACGCTGATGCAAATAATACAATCTGCTGAAACTGACTTGAAGGTATTAAACATTTATCAGTGTGTAAATCAAATCTAATATGTCTACTGAACCTAAAAAGTATCATTCTGTGCAATGTTTTATTCAACAGTTAGATGAAATAACAGCAAAAATAAGAACCGATCAAACAATGCAGGTAGCTCCTGAATAATGCAATGCTAATGAAATTCATCAATGTGTCAAATGTATTGTATGAACTACTTATTAGAATCAAAGCATCCAAATGTAATTATCCCATTGTATATTGAATGTTCGGATTGTATCCTAAGGAAAACCAGTTTCTATAAAGGAGCTCATTCATTATTTAAAACAAAAGTCCCCATAGCATTTGATTGACAGCTCGGTTATCATATAGATTTACTGATATCTTCACCACGGTCTTTGTGTGTGGTTAAACTACAGGGAAAGCTGTGTTTAAAAATCAATTTGTTTGGTGTTAATCCCCACAAGGCAAGAGAAAAGATGAAAAGCAAAGAGGCGAGATGGTGTTTCAAGAGCGTAAAAACTCATTTCCATCTTAGCGAGAGCAGAGAGACTGTTTTAACATAAAATCAATTTAGACTGGAAGGATTTATATAGTAGAAACAACCTTTCACACCCAAGTATTACAAGTCTTAGTTGGGTGTATTAATCTATTTTAAACCATTAGTCAGACTTTTGTACAATGTGGTCAATGACAAATAATTGTTAAACAATAAATTATTAATTCATAGGTTATAAAACTCCACCAATGAAAAGCCATTACTTGAAATATTGAGTAAACCTGTAACGCCCGGAGGGCAGAGGATAACATTACGAGAGGGAGACGGATGAACATTACAAAACGGGTTTTATTTAACACTTACGGGGAGACAGGCAGACACAGGAAGACACGACCAGACGAACCAAAATACCAGTCAACGAAGGACACAGACGAAAGGGTATAAATAGTTGAAAAGGATGATTACGTTAATGACACAAGAGGGATGAGTACAGGTGAGACAGATTAATAATGACGGTGGCGGGAGAAGGACAAAGAAAGCACATGACATAAACAAAGGATGACGCGGACGAACACTGACAGTACCCCCCCCTTTTGAAGGCGCGGTCCCCACGCCTTCAACAGGAAACAAAAAGGAGGATGGTAGAAGGGGAGGGTAGAAGGGAGGAGTCCAAGGGGGAGACAGGAAGGGAACTGGAGCAGGAGGACCCAGGACACAGCCAGAAGGACGGCCCCGGGCGGAGTCGAGGAAGGGAGGGACCATGGAGGAGGAGTGGCTGCTGACTCCAGGGGGCCGACCGAGGGAGACGCCGCTGATGGCGGTGGAGCCCAAGGAAGGGACGGAGAGCCGATGGGCGAAGGTGACGCCGAGGTTCCTGAGGGCCGGGCGAAGCAGGCGGCTCACCCGAGCAAGGCGACGGCGGGGTTCCGGAAGCCCGCGGCGTAGCCAGAGCGACAGAGGACCAAGGCGTAGCTGGAGGGATGGAGGAGCTCAACGCAGCCGGTGGGACGGTGCGATGAGGTGCAGCCAGAAGAGTAGAGTCCAGAGACGTAGGAAGGGCGACGACTGACCAAGGTGGAGCCGGAGGGACGAGGGAGCCTGGCGGAGCTGGTGGGCGGACGGCCCACGACGAAGACGAGGGAGGAGTGAGCCAACGCGGAGCCCTAGGGTCGAAGGGCCGAGGTGGAGTCCGCAGCTCGGAGGCCGTAGAGGCTGACGCTGGGTGACACCCTCCAGAGGGTGACGCAGACAGGCAGTACCCATAGGCGCGCTCCATTTCCGGAGCTGGAGCGTGAGCTGGGGGGCTGGCTGACTGCAGCAGTGCTGGAGCTGGATGACTGGCTGCAGTTCTGGGGGACCGTGGGAAGCTACTCATGACCCTGGAGCTGAGGGTTTTTTCTAGATTGAAGATTAAAAAACTGTGTAGGAACAGTTGGTTGCTGCCTGGTAACAGCGGACGGATATTGCTGCCTAAAAGCAGCGGAAGATTAAAATTAAAGCTCCAGAAGCCAATGAGTAGCCTCCCAGTGTCCAGCCGCTGTCCATCAGCATAGGGGGGGTGGGCGGGACTCTCGCTGGTTCCGCGGGTAGCCGCCAGGACTCCCCCTCTTGGCGGTGTTGCCGGCACACACACCTGGTCAGACGGGTGTTTAAGCCCCTCCATCACGGCGCAATTCCGCTCTGTCGCTCTAGGGGGCGATGGCTCATTGGCCGCGGGGGGCTCTCCGTCTGCGGTGGGCTCTGGCAAGCGCTCCCTGCAGGTGGATGGTGATGCTTGGCTGGTCACTGGGTCTGGAGTGGCACTGACGAGATCTTCCTCCAGAGAGGCGGTGAGTGGAAATCCTTTACTCGCCAGTGTCCACTCCATTCTTGCGGCGGTGTTGCCCTGAGGACCATCTTCGGGCGATCGTGCTCTGTAACAGATGATGGGCGCGCAGAGCACGTCGCCCGGAAAGCTGTTCTCAGTCGCTCGGATATGGTCCTCAGGGCTGCTTTCCCCCTGCTCCAGCAGGTGGTGACGGGAAACGGAAGGACGGACGGGATTAAAGGGAACACGGAGGGAGAAAAATAAAACACTGAGGGAAAAAAGGACTATAAAAAGAAAATCGGGGGAAAACACGCCGCTAACTGTGGGTCTGGTATTATGTAACGCCCGGAGGGCGGAGGATAACATTACGAGA
>CAIGQW010055714.1:152158-175928 GCA_903798125.1 Danio choprae | reverse complement strand
TTTGTGTGTGTGTGTGTGTGTGTGTGTGTGTGTGTGTGTGTGTGAGAGAGACAGATGAGGAAAGAGGATATCTCAGTCAGGTCTTTTCTCTCAGCACCTTAATGAAAGTCTGGTTATTGCGACTCAAGGTTGAATTCATTCGCGCGGAGGACAACGTTCTCTGTGGGCATTCGCAAATGGCATCTGATGAAACAAATTATGAATGCTGATGACCGCGGCCACGTTCGCAGCCAGAAAGTAGCTCTTCGCAGCTGGTTTGTGTCCAACAATTAGTGTGCGTAGGTAAACAAATAGGTTACACGGTCGTTCTATTAGATAAAGCGGTACGTCAGCTGTCAGCTGTGACAGAAAACCCCCCCACATCTTAGTGTGCTTTATATTGTGAAAATGTATTGTTAGCTCTGACAGCATGTCCAGTTCATATCTGTATTATTCATAAGGAAATTGTGGGTCATCCATGGCTGATTTATTGCCTCTCCAGACAGATGGTTAATCAGTTTCTTGGACAGGCTCTTGGTGGATTGCAGGTGTGTGCTGGAATGGAAACAGCACGGATAAATATTTTATTTACTTTCTTTTAAAATGCTAATATTTGCCTGATAGCAGCTTTCGGGGGTTACTTCTCTATAGAGGCGTGCACATCTTATTGTGCAATATTAATGCAAAATGTTTGGCATGCATAACTTGAGCTTGTGTTTTTCTTAAAGAGACGGTTCATCCAAAAATAAAATATACATTTAATTTACCATCAAACCATCAAAGATGTAGGTTTTTTTTTCTCAGTTGAACATTAAACAAGATTTGGTTTTACAATAAGGTTATACAGTAATCATTAATGTTAGTTAATGCATTTACTAATGTGAACAAACAATGAACAATACATTTATTATAATATTTGTACATGTTCATTCATTCATGCCACAGGGGAATGAACCGCCAACTTATACAGCCTATGTTTTACACAGCAGATGCCCTTCCAGCTGCAACCCAGTACTGGGAAACATCCATACACTCTCATTCACACACATACATTACAGCCAGTTTAGTTCATCCAATTCACCTATAGCGCATGTCTTTGGACTGTGGGGGAAACCGGACCACCCCGGAGGAAACCCACGCCAACATGGGGAGAACATGCAAACTCCACACAGAAACGCCAACTGGCCCAGCCTGGACTGGAATCAGCGACCTTCCTGCTGTGAGGCGACAGTATTAACCACTGAGCCACCATGTCGCCCCTATGTTCATGTTAGTTAATGATAATCAGTGAAAAGGACAAAGTTGTTCATTGTTAACTCAAAGTGCATTAGCTAATGTTAACAAGAATGAATTTAGATTTTAATAATGCATCAATGAATGTTGAACTATCATTAATAAATGCTGTCAATGTATTGTTTATAATTAGTTCATGTTAGTAAATACATTAACTAACATGAATTAATTAAACCTTATTGTAAAGTGTGAAACAAAGTTTTTAGCTGAATCTTTGGTGTATAACGGTGACCCATTTTTTCAATTTAAAATACAAGTTCAAATGAATCCTGTGGCTCCTGATGATACACTGAGGTCTTATGAAGCAAAATTTGCTTCCATACAGTAAATATTGCTGCAATTATCCGGTCAACTGGAGCCAGGAACACTTCCCAAAAGACAGTGTCTTTCAAATTGCATCTACACTCATGTTAGTCTGTCTGTTTCTGGGAGGTTCACATAATCTTGGATCCAACCAATATCCGGAGCAGATGGTCATCGGTGAGTCAAGAGCACAAAACTGATTCCCTCAAAGACCCCAGCGACAGACAAATCTCTGTCACTCGATGAAAAAAAGTCAAGACAACAAATATTTTTATTTTGCTTTAACTTATTTAAATAAGTAAATCAGGTTTCTTGCCACTGTCGCCTCTTGCTTGCTTGGTTGGAGCTTGTTAATACAAGACTTTTGAACTTATTATTATAACATATTATAATCTATGTAAATGAAGTTACCATATATGGTTCTTCACCCCATAAAGGGTTATACATACCCTGTAACTATAAGAAACAAGAAGATAACAGGCGCATTTATAATGCAATAACACAGAACACTAAGTTTGTGCAAAGAAAATGACAGAGAAAATGTTGCTTGATCCTGCTTTCTCTAGTTACCTTGCCTATTTTCAGTTTTGCTCATATCTTCTAATTTTTGTTGTAAAATCCAATCAACCGAAACCTCATGCGAGTGTTGTGTTTTTAGTGTTGTATCTGGTTTTGTGAGAAGTGCTGAAAAGACATTGTTTTCAGCTGCATTGCACTTTGACTGTGCGTTTTTAATTACAATAAAGAGACACCAATTTAAGCCTTTATAACAGAGAAAGAAATGTAACCACCTAACAGTGCAGGCTCATGCTATCAGGGACGAACGCTGCGACGGAGCGTCTCTTCCTGTAATTAATAAGCAGAAAGCATCCTGGGTTTGGCTGCCACTGCTCATCTGCACTGTTAGATCACTTCCAGACATATTTCAGTCTGTTTATGTCTCCTTCCTTTGACTTTCCATCCTCTCGCTTGCTTGCACACATACATACACACACCTGCTTGGTCTTTTTGATCCTGGATTTTTTGCTATCTTAAACTTCTTTAAAGGCTAAACATGAAAAATTTCCATTAAACATGCAATTAAAGATGATCATGCTTTTTTAAATAAAGTATTTTGCCACATCATATTTAAAAATTTTGCCCTCAATCAATACCTTTTGGTTCTCTCTCTCTTTCTCTCTCTCTCTGTGACACATTCTCATGTAGAAGCCGCAGCCTCCAGCGCATAACATCTACTCAGCGTAATAGGCAGAGATTGGAAGGTGGAGCGGCCGGAGAGGAGAGATACTGAGAGAACACAGATAGAGGGAGAGAGAGAAAGGGGGAGGGAAAGAGTCTAATGACAGCTAGAGAGGTATTCTGAGGGACTCCTCACTTTTACAAGAGGTTTGGGCGCTGAAAGACTTTTTGTGGCCTTATTTAACACACTTTTGACTCAGTTTTTGAAGTGATGATCTACTGGTTTGTTTCGAGATTTTTTTATGATCAAAACTGGACGTAGATTTTTATTCTTTAGTTCCTGTGCCAAAATTCTTCCAGAGTTGAATATCATCTGACATGAGAAAATGAGAGCAGCGTGGAAGGTCTTCTTTCTTGTGTGCGTCCATCTGCAGCTGGCGTATGGTAAAGTCTGACCTTCTCTTTTAACTTTACGAGTAACTCGCTGCAGTTACACAATGGCCAGTTTCCTGTTTATGTATTGATGCAGTGTGAACGAGGGGGTGTGAATGGCTCCGAGGGCGTTTTTTGCCAGGATATGATGTTTAATGGGTGCTGTAAAAGTGACAATAAATAATTATACACCATGCCAGAAAGAAGCTGTGTTTGTAATAGTAATAGTAATATTTTACTACATATTAAATAATTTTATATTATTATGTCTGGTATACTGAATTTAATTATTATTCAGAATAATATTTTCATATTAATAATATAAAAGAGTCATTTAAAATAATTAGCAGCTGTTTCTAATATTTGTATACTGAAGGCATAATTGACCCCCCCAAAAATCTAAATTCTGTCATCATTTATTTACTCTCCTGTTAAACACACACACCAAAAAAAATTGAAGAATGTTGGAAGCCAATAGCTATTGACTTCTGTAGTATAAATATTCTGATTACAAGATGATTCATTGTATTTACTAAAACATTTTAAGGTATGTGGCTGCAAACAATTTATATGGGCTGAATTTAAACAAACAAATTAAATTTAGTAATGTTCAACTTAATTTGTTTGTTTAAATTCAGCCCATATAAAATGTTTGCAACCTCTTACCTTAAAAAGTTTTAGTAAATACAATAAATCATCTTTTTCAGTGTATGGACATAAATGACTTCCAGTTTTCAACATTCTTCAAAATCACAAAGAAAAAAAACTCATAAAGGTTTGGAATCACTTATGGGTGGGTACTCAGCCAGCACAGGACATCAACATGACGTCAGATTGACCTTGTACCCCAACATCAGGGACGTTGCATTTTGTTTGGAAACAAAAGTCAGGTTGACGTCAGAACCCAACATCAGGCCAACGTCAATGTCCAACATCGGACAGACGGATTTTGAATTTTGGATTTTGGTCACTTTCCAACACAACCTAAAATCAACCAAATATCAACGTCATTTCATGTCGTTATTGTACGTCAAAATAACATTTTCCTTAAATGCTGGCGTCCTAAATCTAACCTTATATGAAAATCTTATGATGTTGTGTGTCTGATGTGAGCAAATGTTTATTTTGGGGTGAAACTATCCCTTTAATGATTGTGCTTTTCAAACTTTAAACAAAAATCTTTGCTTTTTTAGTGTTTTCCATGAGTCCAGCTCATGCCCATGCGGAAGAAAGACTCCTCCAGTCTTTGTTCATCAACTACAACAAGCTTTCTCGTCCGGTAGCAAACATCTCTGATGTGGTTCTGGTCCACTTCGGCTTGTCTATTGCTCAGCTTATTGATGTGGTGAGTCTCAGATATCCTACTTTTTTCTTTTCCTCTAAAACCATGCAAACACATTCTCACCATAGAGTCACTTTCCTTTTTTATTACTCTCTTCTGTATGGAAACCTCACTTTGCTTCATAAAACCAGGATGAGAAGAATCAGATGATGACCACAAATGTCTGGGTGAAGCAGGTATGTTTTCATTCAAAAAAAAGAAAAAAACGCTCATAATTAGACATTAATGAGATTTTTAATTGGAACTGGGCTCTTGTTGCTTCACTCTCCACCCCTGTCATACCTGCTGGTTGTGAGCGGTGATGAGCGCACATGTTTCCCTGCAGGAGTGGAACGACTACAAGCTGCGCTGGAACCCAGAGGAGTATGAGAATGTCACCTCCATCAGGATCCCCTCCGAGATCATCTGGAGACCGGATATTGTGCTCTATAACAAGTGTGTGAGGCTTTTAACAAACCCGGAATTCAGCCAAATCCATTTCTTAAGATCGACATCATCAAACACTGTTAACCTCCCACCGTTCTAGCATCGTGAAAGGTTTCTGCAATTCGGTTTGATTTCACTCTTTCACTTTGGAGGTCTGTTAATGGTCTTTTCCCAACTTAATCTCACGGCAAATCATAACTTTTTGATTTACTGGATAATAATTAGTATGAATTTGTATGATCTCATTCATACATTTTAGTAGGATTTGCTTATCCTCCAATGACCGGTGAGGTTAGCGGGAACACATTATTTTAAAAATTCTATATGTTCATAAGAATGAAATTGTATGAATTAGCCACTTTTCTGACAATATGTAAAATATGTTAAGATGTTATCCTATTTTAAGAATGGTGATTTGGTTCTCATAGAATATATGGGGGATATTTTTTGTAATATTTAATCATCTTTTGATCTTAATTCTGTATGTCTTTTCAATACATAAAGACTTGCCAATTAAGCTGTCCTCTATTATGAGGGTTAATATAGATTTTGATCTTTGTTGTTCCATAAGAGACCAGGCAAGTGAGTGAAATCATACAACCATTACTTTAAGGTGCATTATGCAGCCTATTACCTTTGCACAAAAAAAATAATTTGGGATATATCCGAAAATGGGCCTCACGGTGGCGCAGTGGATAGCACGTTCGCCTCACAGCAAGAAGGTCGCTGGTTCGAGCCTCGGCTGGGTCAGTTGGCGTTTCTGTGTGGAGTTTGCATGTTCTCCCCGTGTTGGCGTGGGTTTCCTCCGGGTGCTCCGGTTTCCCCTACAAGTCCAAAGACATGCGGTATAGGTGAATTGGGTAAGCTAAAATTGTCCGTAGTGTATGAATGTGAATGGGTGTGTATGGATGTTTCCCAGAGATGGGTTGCAGCTGGAAGGGCATCCGCTGCGTAAAACATATGCTGGATAAGTTGGCGGTTCATTCCGCTGTGGCGACCCCAGATTAATAAAGGGACTAAGCCGAAATGAAAATGAATGAATGAATGAATATATCCGAAAATGCCCCTATATACCCTAAAGTGCAATATTTGAGGGAGCAGCCATTTGAAGTGGTGTCCGAGACCATAGTGGACATTCTGGACTGCATTCAATCAATACAACAATGCACTCACAATGCACACAACCAATGTACACTTAACAGCTAGATAATACCCATAATGCACTGGGAGAGTTCACACATTGGATATCCACATTGAAGTTATATCAATGAGTTTATAAAGTTCTAAAGTTTCTAAACAAAGATTTGAATTGTTAAATTAACAAAAACCTCATGGTCTGACCAAATTGTTTTAAATCTAATCTGTTTGAGGGATTTATCAACCAGGGAAGCACAAACATAACAGCATCCCTTCCAGCGCACTCAGTGCTCCAATTCACTCACTCGTTTCATTCACTCTTTAAGTGGACTATATTAGTGGACTAATGTAGGGAATAGTGAATAAGGGTATGGGGGTGTTTTCTGATACAGCCTAGGTGTAAATGAGATTAAGTCCAATGGATTTTCTTTTTTCTGTTTGTATCTGAACTTACAGTAAGACTTACAATAAAATGCTATGAAGGTAGTGATTTTCTTTTTTTTTATAAAGGCAGTGTTTTCTTTCTTTTAATTTAAAAAACCTACACTATTACTTTATCCTCCTGTCTCTCCATGTCCATATGATTGTGTGGAGTTTGCAGTTTGAATTGAATGACATCCGAAAAAGAAATAAAACACACACTTTAGTTTTTTTTGCAAGCAGCTCACTGTCTGATTCACAAGCAGCTCTTAGTGTAGGAGGCAGTTCATTATGGTAAAGGCAAAATCAGGGAGTTTTTGAATCAATCTAACAATTCATTCTCTGAATTAAATCAAGATCTGACTCAGTTCTCTACTTTTACAATAGTGGAACTTAAATCACAGTGGATTAAACACCATTAATCATTAACAAAATAATATTTTAATTAAAATTCTTTCAGTTAATAACAACTACTCACATTATGAATTTTCAATTCAATTCATCAAGTTAACAATGAGGCGGCGTGGTGGCATAGTGGGTAGCTCTGTCGCCTCACAGCAAGAAGGTCACTGGTTCGAGCCTCGGCTGGGTCAGTTGGCATTTCTGTGTGGAGTTTGCATGTTCTCCCCTTGTGTTGGCGTGGGTTTCCTCCGGGTGCTCTGGTTTCCCCCGCAATCCAAAGACATGCGCTATAGGTGAATTGGGTAAGCTAAATTGTCCGTAGTGGATGTGTGTGAATGCAAGACTGTATGGGTGTTTCCCTAGTGATGGGTTGCAGCTGGAAGGGCATCCGCTGCGTAAAACATATGCTTGATAAGTTGGCGGTTCATTCCGCTGTGGCGACCCCTGATTAATAAAGGGACTAAGCCGAAAAGAAAATGAATGAATGAAGTTAACAATGACAGAATTTTCAATTAAAGCATTCCATGAGTTGAGCTCTGATTGCATATAAGTAAATATTGAAGCCAAGACAACAATTATATACTCTCAACAATTCTCTTAATCCAAGAATGGAGTTAAAAGGATCTCTTAACCTAAGCACGTCAACGACGTCTCATGTTATTGATGGTTTGGCTCACTGTGATGTACACGGACACCACTAAAGCTGTCTTTCACGCTGCTCCACAGATATTTCATCGCAGATCCTGTCTGACAGTTTTTTCTGTTTGATCTGCAGTGCGGATGGAGACTTTGCAGTGACTCACTTGACAAAAGCCCAGGTGTTTTACAATGGGAGAATCAAATGGAAACCTCCTGCCATCTATAAAAGCTCCTGCAGCATCGATGTCACCTTCTTCCCGTTTGACCAACAAAACTGCAAGATGAAATTTGGCTCTTGGACATATGACCGGGCCAAGATTGACCTAATCAGCATGGCCAGTGACGTTGACCAGATGGACTACTGGGAAAGCGGCGAATGGGTGATAATAAACGCAGTTGGCACTTACAACATCAAGAAATATGAGTGCTGTACTGAAATCTACCCAGATATCACCTACTCTTTCATCATCAGACGCCTTCCTTTGTTCTACACCATCAATCTCATCATCCCCTGCCTGCTAATCTCCTGCCTGACAGTCCTGGTCTTCTACCTCCCCTCAGAATGTGCAGAAAAAATCACGCTGTGTATCTCCGTCCTCTTATCCCTGACTGTTTTCCTCCTGCTAATCACCGAAATTATCCCATCCACCTCATTGGTCATCCCACTGATTGGCGAGTACCTCCTGTTCACTATGATCTTCGTCACTCTGTCCATCATCATCACTGTGTTTGTACTTAATGTGCACCACCGTTCGTCCCGTACGCACAGCATGCCACATTGGGTCCGCCAGCTTTTTCTTCACCTGGTGCCCCGTTACCTGTTCATGAAACGTCCACCAGCCTCGGGCAAGAGGAACTGCGGGAAGCTGATTGAGATGATGCACAAACAGGCCGATTCGCAGTCTATGTTTCTGCGGAACAACATTCTGGATATCACTCCGCAAAGTCCAATCCCGCATTTGGGACCTACTTCGGCTGCCCAGCTGGATCAAGTTCAGCAGGACTCAACTTCCCCCAAACCCCTGTTTTTCTGCAGTTCCCCCAGCAGCCAGTATTCAATCCTTCAAGAGGAAAACTCACAAACCCCCCAAACGCCGATTCTCGGCTACTCGTGCGCATACACAAACAGCATCTTTGCCTCCAGCACAACTTCATTTCCAGATACTCTCCTTGGCACCCTGCTGCACACTATACCGCAGGACGGAGCCAAGTGCACAGAATGCGATTTCCAAGGCCACAGTGCTGAGAGTGTCTTCATGGAAGCCAAGGAGAGTGTTCTGGGAGCAGGGAATTGTCAACACTGTCTTACGTCTGAGGGTACGAGTTTACAGAAGCTTGATCTTGATGAGGCAGGGAGGTGTACCAGACATAACATGTCCAGCGCTCAGATCTTCAGCCCCAACTATGACAGCTCCACTGATCTGAATGCAGCAGAGCCGGTCAGCAATCTGTCTCAGTCCCTTCTCAAAGCATTGGAAGGAGTTCAGTACATCGCTGACCATCTCAGAGCTGAGGATTCAGACTTTTCAGTAAGTTTTACCATTGAAAGGCACAATATGTACAATTTTTGGTAACACCTTACAATACATGAATAATGATGTACGACACTGAAAAATTATTCATTGGATTTACATTTTTTTAAGGTAAGTTGTTGCAAACAATTTATATGGACTGAATTTAAAGAAACAAATTAAATTTAGTAATGTTCAACTTTATTTGTTTGTTTAAATTCAGCCCATATAAAATCTCTTACTTTAAAAAAAACTGTAAATACAATCAATATTTTTTTTTCAGTGTAATATGTCAATTAAAACATTACTTTATTATGAACTAAAGATAAGTTAAGGCATGCCCTAATCAAGAAGTAACTTAAACTACAACACAGTCACATGAGTTCATGTGTGAATAATGACTACCTTACTTGTTATACATGGTTTTTAAACACTTTTGTTTAGGCTATATGTAACCTAAATGGGTCCCACTTTATATTAGGTGTTCTTAACTACTATGTACTCACATCACAATATAAATACAATGCTTAATGTGTTTATAATGCATTGCAGAACACTTCTGGGTGGGACACAAGTAGGGTTAGGGATAGGTTTGGTGGTGTGGGTAGGTTTAAGGGTGGGTTAAGTTGTAAGGGAGGGTCAACTGTGTAATTACTGTGTAATTAGGGGCTGAGCACCAATGGCGCGTAGGCCCTATTGGAATTGCTCCGTTCTTCTTCATCTCTAGAATGAATCGCATTTTTAAAGGGCTAAACATGCTCAAAAAGTCACAAAACTTGCACACACATCAAAAGTGGTGAAAATTTACATTTGTTATATAATTCATATCATATCAACACCAAAATTGGGTATTGTCATATAAAGGCCTTGGCAATGTTAAATTACGAAGATTTTTCATCGAAAGGATAAATGTATAGAATTACAATAGAATTTTCGTCTGGGTTCTGCCATGTCCATGGCAGCCTCACAAACGTTGATGTTTCGCCACGAAACACGAAGTTCAAATTTCATCAGATCAAATCCAAGTCCTGTTAGTCTCTGAAAATTCATATGTTCGATGAGATTCCTCTCCTGAAGACATCTACATGCCAATATTGATTTACATTCATAGGAAGTTTGGCATAAATCAGTAATTTTCTTAGATTGTTTTTATATATATCAGCTTAAATTATTATTGTCCACTGTTCTCTGTCATCCTAAGGCCCCCGGGCGGCAGTGAGCCCGGGTGCGAGGTCCCTTTCATTGCTGCTTGCAGCTTTAACTATAAATGTAATTACAGAAATTAATTACAGATGCAATTACATGCAGGTATTTATTCAAGCATAAGTACAATATAAAAACATGTATTTACACAATAAGTACAATGTAACAAATGATTAATTTCAGTGTAATTACATATTAATTAAGGCCAATTAATATAAAGTGGGACCCCAAAAGGACCTGTTAATGTATCTTTATAGGCTTTGTTTGTTGTGAACACATGACCACTAGTGGCAAAAATGACATACTGTGCATTTAAAGGAGCCCATCATATTGTTAAAAGTAGGTGTTGTTCCAAACTCAACTGACTTTTTTACACAAAGATGTATATTTAGAAAAATGTTGACTAGTTGTGACAAAGTAAAAAAAAACAACAACATAAAATTGTGTTGTCTAAAAATGTTATATACAGTATTACATAGAAAATAACTTTTTTTATTCAGTTTCCAAACCTTTTAATTCAGGAAAAAACTAAAACAATGGGGAAAATATTATTTTGAACTATTGTAAAAACAAACAAACTATTGATTCGGGAATAAGACTATACTATACTAATGTAGGCCTCACGGTGGCGCAGTGGATAGCACGTTCGCCTATCAGCAAGAAGGTCGCTGGTTCGAGCCTTGGCTGGGTCAGTTGGCGTTTCTGTGTGGAGTTTGCATGTTCTCCCCATGTTGGCGTGGGTTTCCTCCGGGTGCTCCGGTTTCCCCCACAAGTCCAAAGACATGCGCTATAGGTGAATTGGGTAAGCTAAATTGTCCGTAGTGTATGAGTGTGAATGGGTGTGTATGGATATTTCCCAGAGATGGGTTGCAGCTGGAAGGGCATCCGCTGCGTAAAACATATGCTGGATAAGTTGGCGGTTTATTCCGCTGTGGCAACCCCAGATTAATAAAGGGACTAAGCTGAAATGAAAATGAATGAATGAATATACTAATGTACGTATTTACAGTATAATATAGCTAAGTTAACTCATAACAGCAAGCTTTTTATCAGACTACTGATTATTTTATATGTTTTCTTGTTTGTTTGTTTGTTTGTTTGTTTGTTTGTTTGTTTGTTTGTTTGTGTTTAGGCTAGGAAAACTCAGTAGCCATTATGTCAAAGTACAGCATGCAGTCTATTCAGCATACAATGTAAAAAAGCCATTAGTTGACTTTACTTAAAAAGTGAGTAAACCTGTTGCCTTAAAAGTATTAACTAAACGAACTATGTATAATTATAAAAATATAACTTAACAGTCATATATATATTATATATATAA
This sequence comes from Danio choprae, assembly GCA_903798125.1. Lineage (NCBI taxonomy): Eukaryota > Metazoa > Chordata > Actinopteri > Cypriniformes > Danionidae > Danio > Danio choprae. The sequence goes on along the minus strand of CAIGQW010055714.1, from coordinate 164,341 downwards.
AAATGTAACTTAACAGTTCCGAGTTACAATGGAATTACTTACATTTGTTTATGTAAAGTTTCAATTCCTCAAGATGCAATTGCTCTGATTGTATATAATGGAAGAAGCAAAAGTCATTTGGAGTTGGAATGGCATGAGGTCTATTTTTGTTTTTGGATCAACTCCTACAAAATACAGTACAGATAAAAGTAAAAAAATAAAAAAGGAGCACAAAAGAGTTCTAAAAGTAAATGGTCTGTTAAAAGGATATTCAGGCTTTAAAATGTTTACCTGCTTAAAAGAACTTTAAAACATGTCTTTAGAAAGAGATTCTCCTCAAGTTCTTCCGAGACACTTTCAACTGGCCTTTGATTCTGGTATTATTTTTTTATCACCGCTCTTGCTATACTACAAAAACCAGAAAGCACTGTGGTCTCACAGGAAGGTAGTCATCCAAAAAATCAATTCTGAGAGGCAAAGACATGAGTGGAAAATATATCATGATATCTGAAACGAATGAATCTCCTTTTTCTCCACCAGGTGAGGGAAGACTGGAAATATGTTGCCATGGTGATTGATAGAATATTCCTCTGGATGTTTGTGCTGGTGTGCATTTTGGGAACCGTCGGACTGTTCCTCCCGCCGTGGCTCGCTGGAATGATCTAGAACATCATGCGGAGTCTTTGATTGGCCTTGTCAATCACACTTAACTGCAGTGACCTCATTTACCATCCGTTGGCGTGCAAATTAAGTGATGTTTAATGTCAGTGCTTTTTTCCCGATGTAACAGGAAGTTATTTATGGGATTCTGTTTTGGGTTCAATTCGAGTTAATGAAAAATTAAATGAAAATTGATGTGATGATTTACTCTCCCTCCTGTCTTTTTAAGATTTTCTCTTATAGATGCAAAATATGGAGATTCTGAAGACAGTACTGGTCTCCCATGTCTATGAACAAACATGCAAATACTAAGAAATACTAAAGTTAAATTTAAAAAGTTTAAGTTTTTTTTTTCTCAATGAAATTCAAGACATTACACTTAGACATGCTTGGCATTAATAGCAGGTTTGGCATGCTGTCCCGGGAGAGAACCCTGAGCACGGAGATAATTGAGCCCAAGGCTCTCGCCTGGTCAATAAGCATATAAAGGGGGTCCGAGATCAGGTAGGTCTCGAGAGCTCCCCTTAGAAAAGAAAGGAAAAAGAGGAGATGGGGTGGAAAGGGGGATTCTTCCAAAATGAAAATAAGCCAGTAGGGTAAAATCAGTCCATTTATTGTAAGTTTGGATCAATCTGATTGGATTATTACTGATTACAGATGAGAATTCAGCCGTGCTCAATCATCTCACGTGCTCCTCTCGAAATTAGTTTATGAAACCTCACTTAAAAATACTGTAATCCTTTAACCATCCTTGCGCACTCAAAAAAGGATGTTTGCTGTTTGTTTAAGCTACTTTTGGGGGGGACAACCTACAGTAATTGTTTCATGTTCTATTCACCTAAATTTGTAAAAAACGAAAAAGTTAACTTAATTCAACCCAGGCTCATTCTGAAAATGTACCGCTATATATATTTCTGGAGAGCGCCAAATATGTTCTAGGAGCTACGTTTTTTTGCAGTTTTTGTTTTCGCGAATCCACCAGAGGCTGCTGTGTACGCTTTTTCAGATCTCAAGTTTCTCTCGCCAGTGCCATTCGCGCCTGCTGTTCTCGTGTAAATCCACAATAGGCTGCTTTCGACGTACGACGTTCGACGTACAGCCATACGTACTTCTGGCTACATAATTCGCGATCTCCAGAAATGTATATAGGACTGCCTTATCAGAATGACCCTATGTTGACTTAATTCCTTCATGTTTTCCCAACACTTCCACCCAATTGTGTCTGTTCCAACCCAACATTTTTACAGTGTGTCTTTATAGATTTTTTTTGTACATGAAAAATTTGACTAGGCCTCACGGTGGTGCAGTGGGTAGCACGTTCGCCTCACAACAAAAAGGTCGCTGGTTCGAGCCTTGGCTGGGTCAGTTGGCATTTCTGTGTGGAGTTTGCATGTTCTCCCCAAGTTGGCGTGGGTTTCCTCCGGGTGCTCCGGTTTCCCCCACAAGTCCAAAGACATGTGCTATAGGTGAATTGGGTAAGCTAAATTGTCCGTAGTGTATGTGTGTGAATGAGTGTGTATAGATGTTTCCCAGTGATGGGTTGCAGCTGGAAGGGCATCCGCTGCGTAAAACATATGCTGGATAAGTTGGCGGTTCATTCCGCTGTGGCGACCCCAGATTAATAAAGGGACTAAGCCGAAATGAAAATGAATGAATGAATGAAAAATTTGACTAAGAAATGCAAAGATAAGTGAAACTTTCAATGAAATAAAATGAAAATACTATGATAATCAGTCTTTTGAAATCTACAATTTTGGAAAATATGTTTGTAAAATTAAATGTATGTAAAATAAGGAGAATTTTGGAACACACTGGTAATATCATTAGACCATCAGCCTATGCACTGTAAAAAATTACTGGCTGCCTTAATGTTTTTAAGCTGAATCAAATTAACCTTATGAGTCATTTGAACTATATTAAACTGACTTTATAAAGCTTGCGTAACACGATTACCTTTGCTTAATAAGTTACAATTAACTATAAACATATGTTGGCATGACTTATTGATCATATAATCATATAATTTTTTACAGTGTGGGCATTTACTTAACCCATATTTAACCTGGAATATTCCTTTAAACAAAATATTGGTTGAGCTAATACAATCTGTCATCTTAAGTAAAGCAAGTGCAAATTTAATGAATGCTAAACCTGCTGACATTAAAAAAACAGACATCAACAGTAAAGAATAAAGTCTAACTTTAATGCTTTACACTAGGACATATTTAAATTATTTACATGAATTGCTTTGCCCTGTTCTGAGCACTGCTTCACAGCGCCTGAATTTCATTATGTGAAAATTACTTACAGGAGATTTCAGCTGTGAAAGGTAACAGCAGATAAAATTGTGCAATAGTCTGTCCTGAAGGTGATATGAATTTATAATGATCATTTTTTCATGGTCTTCTTGTATTACTGCTTTTCGCCTTTACAGACACTCAATATTGATAGCAAAAAGTCCTTCATAATTTGTGAAATTGTTCCAGCCTATATTTCAGCATAAACAATTTTGCGTATCAGCATAAAGATTTTTTCAGTCAGCTAAATTAAATGTTTGCAAACGGTAATTATGGCAGTTTTTATAACAAAAATGTATTAGTACTTTTAAATTGCGTTATAGGACCTTCATTTGGGAGCTTGTTAAACGTTTTATGTTGAAGAGTGTGACTTTTATTGACCTTTTCATTAGTTTAAAGCAATGTTTTGTCTGTGTTGGTTATGGAAATTATAGTACAAAACCAGTTTTAAATATATTTTATGGATATTTTACAGATTTATTTCTACATACCCGTAAATTAGCAGTTTTACATGTTTTGTGATTCATGTTTTTATTTTTTTTATTTTTCCCCATTTATTTATTGATTTATTCATTTTCCTTCGGCTTAGTCCCTTATTTTTTAGGGGTCGCCACAGGGGAATATGCCGCCGACTATTCCAGCATATGTTTTACACAGTGGCTGCCCTTCCAGCTGCAACCCAGTACTGGGAAACCCCCATACACTCATTCTTTCTCACTCACACACACACACACACACACACACACACACACACACACACACACACACACATACTCATACACTACGGTCAATTTAGTTTATTCAATTCATCTATAGCACATGTCTTTGGACTGTGGGGGAAACCAGAGCTCCCGGAGGAGACCCACGCAAACACAACGAGAACATGCAAACTCCACACAGAAATGCCAGTTGGCCCAGCCGGAACTCGAACCAGTGACCTTTTTGCTGTGAGGCAACAGTGCTAACCACTGAGCCACCGTAACTCCCTATACCCCATTTATTTATGCTTTTGAATTGTATTATGGGACCTTGATCTTTCTTCCAACCTTTCTTTCTTCTTTCTTTCAACCTTGAAACGTTTGAAAAAGTGACTTTTATTAACATTTTAAATAGTTTAAAGTGATATATTGTCAGGGTTGGTGTTGTATATTATGGTACAAAACCCTTGTAATAAACTGCCAGTACATTTTCTGTCATTTTACAGACTTATTATATGTTATTTCTTATACATTATATTATTTCAAACTACTAAAATGTCAAAAAAGTCACTTCGTTGAACTGTAGAGTTGAATTTTCAACATCAAATGTCCACAGAGCACAGATCAAGGTCTCATAATGCAATTCACAACCGTAAATAAACAGAAAACCCTTGACTTGTGAATCACAAAATACGGAAACCGTTAACAGGTATTTTTACAGTGTATATACTATGTCTTATATATTATTTCAAACTACTAAATCATTTCAAAGGCCTCACAGTGGCGCAGTGGGCAGCACGTTCGCCTCACAGCAAGAAGGTCGCTGGTCGCTGGTTCGAGCCTCGGTCAGTTGGCGTTTCTGTGTGGAGTTTGCATGTTCTCCCTGTGTTGGCGTGGGTTTCCTCCGGGTGCTCCGGTTTCCCCCACAAGTCCAAAGACATGCGGTATAGGTGAATTGGGTAAGCTAAATTGTCCGTAGTGTATGAGTGTGAATGGGTGTGTATGGATGTTTCCCAGAGATGGGTTGCAGCTCGAAGGGCATCCGCTGCATAAAACATATGCTGGATAAGTTGGCGGTTCATTCCGCTGTGGCGACCCCAGATTAATAAAGGGACTAAGCCGAAATGAAAATGAATGAATAAATCATTTCAAAATCAAACGGTATTGAAGCAATGAATGTCACATAATGTAATTTGATAGTGTAAATAAACAGAGAACACCCATAGATCAACTATTCTTTACAGTGAGGAAGAAGTGTTTAAAATACATGAAAACCTTTAGGTGTCTGGGATGATTTTAGGTCTTTAGGTGTCTGTGAGGATTTATGGTCTGCTTATAGAACTACAATTATAACTAAAATCTAACTTTTTATGCATTTTGGCCATTCATTTGCAAAGTTTAGAATTTTTAAAACAGTGATAATATCATCATCATCATCATGAACATGTAAACTACAAAAAGGTGATTTGGTGACGTCAAGTGCATACATACTGAACATGCTCATTCTACAAGAGTAATAATTAATAATAATAATAATCCTTACATTTATATAGCGCTTTTCTAGACACTCAGAGTGCTTTACACATTGGGGGGGATCTCCTCATCCACCACCAAAGTATTTAAAGTCTGTGAAATTAAAATTGACAATGTTTATTTTGCTAGTGCACTTTGGGTCATGACCGAAAGGACAAGATCTCAGATACAGGCGGCCGAAATGAGTTTCCTTCGCAGGGTGGCAGGGCGCACCCTTATAGATAGGGTGAGGAGCTCTGTCACCCGGGAGGAGCTCGGAGTAGAGCCGCTGCTCCTCCACATCGAGAGAAGTCAGCTGAGGTGGCTCGGGCATCTGTTTCAGATGCCTCCTGGACGCCTACCTAGGGAGGTGTTCCAGGCATGTCCCACCGGGAAGAGGCCTCGGGGAAGACCCAGGACACGCTGGAGAGACTATGTCTCTCGGCTGGCCTGGGAACGCCTCGGGATCCCCCCGGAGGAGCTGGAGGAAGTGTCTGGGGAGAGGGAAGTCTGGGGTTCTCTCCTAAGACTGCTACCCCCGCGACCCGGCCCCGGATAAGCGGTTGAAAATGAATGAATGAATGAACATTGTAAATCTGAAAGTGAACTAATAACCCATACAATAATCCACTGGAAACAAATCCACTTTGTTTTTTTCACTGCGTTTGTTTTTCATCAAAGTCTGACCATTTGCTTCTGCTCTGGCAGTCCTTCTTTGATGACATCAGTTTGACGGCTTTGGCGAAATAAACTTAGCCGTGCATACTACTATTACTAGGCATAAAAATAAACCCTGCCCCCTACTCGATATTCTATTTTAGTAGATAACAAGCCATCTGACTGATATAAAAGTCTGCAGTAACTTACACCCAGAGTAACAATAGTAGAGTACAGCACAGACAGTTTTGTATGTTTGGCATTGTAAATTTGTCATGCAAAATAAAAATGCAATGTTTAGTTGTTATGGGGGATCCAAGGAATGGTTTTAACAAAGAGTTTGCATGTTCTCCCCGTGTTTGCGTGGGTTTCCTCCGGGTGCTCCGGTTTTCCCCACAAGTCCAAAGACATGTATAGGTCTATGGGTGTTTCCCAGTGATGGGTTGCAGCTGGAAGGGCATCTGCTGCATAAAACAAATGCTGGATAAGCTGGCGGTTCATTCCGCTGTGGTGACTCCTGATTAATAAAGGGACTAAGCCGAAAAGAAAATGAATGAACTGCAAATGAAAAAAAAGTAGCACTAGTAATTGATTTTATTCATTCATTTTCCTTCTGCTTAATCCCTTTAATCAGGGGTCACCACAGCAGAATGAACCGCCAACTTATCCAGGATATGTTTTACACAGCGGATGCCCTTCCAGCTGCAATCCAAAACATCTATACACACTCATACACTACGGCCAATTTAGTTTATTTAACTCAACTATAGCACATGTCTTTGGGGGAAACCAGAGCACCCGGAGAAAACCCACGCCAACACAGGGAGAACATGCAAACTCCACACAGAAATGCCAACTTACTTAGACTGGACTTGAACCAGTGACCTTCTTGTGAGGCAACAGCGCTTACCAAGGGGCCACCGTGTCGACCCTAGTAACTGACTTATTCATTTTTTTTAGATTTCAAATAAAAAGCCAATATGGTTGAGTGATGAAACATCTTCAAACGAACTTGCAGCAAATGAAAACCAAATTAAATTTGTGTCTTAAATCTTGTCTTTCAAGTATTTCATAATGGATTTAAGATTTCACCATTAAACATGCTGACATACACTGAAAGCTTTAGTTCGACACATTCTGTTGCCTTCCTCGGCAATAGCGAAACACCTGTCAAGGAAAATCAGCAATAATCCCCGTCTCCTGCAGCTGGAGGATGAGTTGACCTACAACAGACGAGGTCACAGGTTGAGTTAAATCAGTGCCTCGGGCAGATGGAAAAGCTGAGGCTGTCAGAGGGAACCAGTCCTCGTCCTCTTCAAGAGCGTCACCTCACCAATCACACCTCCAGCTCCGATATTGGATTTCTGCATTCACACCACAATGAAACCTGTCAGGGAAGTTAGGTTACAAACTTGTACTTTTTGTTGTTGGTGTGTTTTTTATATAAATATTCGATTAGTTCAGTAAGGTCAATTCTCTGTCGATGTCATGTTCCATATGAACACGTTTATAAATTTAGCATGCCTGTTATTGAGATTCAGTTTAAAGTCTGTGTGAAATACAAATTGACAGTGTTTATTTTGCTAGCGCACATTGTTATTCTTTAGATGAACAGTTAATCTCTGTTAATCCACTGAAATTTTCTTCAGAGGATCTTCAATCGAACTCTGACCATTTGCTTCCATGTTTGTAATGGCAGTTCTTCTCTGTAGACTTCAGTTTGACACAAATAGTCTTAACCCTAAAATGGGTAGTTTTGGTATGAGGGAGTGATTCAGAAAAAAAAAGTTCCGTCCCCTACTTAAAATTCAATTTCAAGTTAAAGTACAATTAAAAATAGGTCTCAGCAACTTCTGGTTCACGCGGCATTTAATATACAACTATTCAAAAAATGTAAAAAGTTTTGTCTGAATTTATGATTCTTACTGTACTAAGGTGTTTGAGTAAAACATTTTTTGTGTTTGATTATGTAAACTACTGACGACATTTCTTCCAAAATTAAAATAAAAATGACATTTGGAGCATTTTTTGCATCAAATACAAAAAGGTGTTATGTTAGACAACACAACAGCAATGTAATTAATTCAGAAGTTCAGAAGTTCATTTTCTTTTCGGCTTAGTCCCTTTATTAATCTAGGTTTGCCACAGTGGAATGAACCGCCAACTTATCCAGCATATGTTTCATGCATCACTGGGAAACATCCATACACACTCATTCACACACATTCATTCATTCATTCATTTTCATTTCGGCTTAGTCCCTTTATTAATCTGGGGTCGCCACAGCGGAATGAACCGCCAACTTATCCAGCATATGTTCTACGCAGCGGATGCCCTTCCAGCTGCAACCCATCTCTGAGAAACATCCATACACACTCATTCACACTCATGCACTACGGACAATTTAGCTTACCTAATTCACCTATACCGCATGTCTTTGGACTTGTGGGGGAAACCCACGCCAACACAGGGAGAACATGCAAACTCCACACAGAAACGCCAACTGACCCAGCCGAGGCTCGAACCAGCAACCTTCTTGCTGTGAGGCGACTGTGCTACCCACTGCACCACCGCATCGCCACCCCAATTTTCAATCACAACAAATGGAAATGTTTTATTTTGACAAAATACTATTTTTGGGAAAAATAAATGACAATATTATTTAGTTAAAATTTTGAATTTATGTTATCAGACCTTTATAGAATACAATTAGTAACATTTTACTCAAATCCAGCCTACTGCTATGAATCCGGTAAATCCCAGGAGGCTAAGAATTTTCTCTATACAGTATAGTTTTTCATAATACAGTCTCAGAGAAGCTTTTCAGAGAAAGATTGGATGAATAAAACCAGGAATGAAAACTCAGCATGTAGAGCTCGGCCTGTTTTGGTTCATACATATTTAAATAAATATCCAGCAGGCACATATAAGTTATCTGCAGAGTACTTCATATAAAAGCCATATTAATGTATGTGTTTGGTATTCATTGAATGATTAATGATTTCATTAAGTATAATTATTTGTACGTTTTGATATGATACAACTGGAAGTAATGCTGGAGCCATATTTTTACCATTGAAATGCTGTGAATGTTGTTGCTTCTAAACATTGATGCATTTTCAAAGTGACCTCTCAGATCAGATTCTAGAAGATCACTACCTTCTACCATGGAGAGACTGGATAATCCTCAATTTCAAGAAAGAAATCCCTGTTCATCTATTGAAAAGAGCCATCTGCTCACCAGCATATGCCATGTTTTGGATGCTTGTGTGCTGTGGGTCTTTAGCTTGGTCAAATAGTTATTGTTAGTGGAAGGTTTTGATATTTAACAGCATGACAATGCTGGTGGATGAAGTAACCTTAAAACCATGAAAACCTATAATTAAAAACAACTAAAACAGAAAAGCACATGGCTTCACAGCTTAAAGGTCTTGTAAAATTAAAATAAAGTTGTTTAGATGTTAGTATCAAGATGTTAGTTTTAAGGATATCTATAAGCTAGTGTGCTCCAAAACAGTGACATCATTTGCGTTTAGAAGATATAAACCTGATATAAACCTCCAAAGCTTGCAGTTTGTCACTTCCACCTAAATCTTGACCAATCAAATGCTCTCTAGTATCTGACATGCCCCGCCGCCTTCAAGACGCTTCTCATTTGCTTCTCATTTGATGTGCTTGATCTCAACCACTCTTACTGGCAGAGCAGTGATGAAACAAAACACTATTGGCTGTTTTTTAAAAGGGGACTATATGTCCCACCCTCTCTTCATGCTTCAGCTGAGATTACGTCAAACATCGAATTAAAAAATGCACATTTCAAAGCACTTCACTGGACCTTTAACCATACAATATCACAATCAACTGGGTTTCCATCTATGGTAATGCGCAATGTGAAAAAGTGAATGAGAAACAAATGGCAAATTTCAAATAAAAATCCAGTAATTCACAACATTTTACACTTACAGGTGGTTTTGGAAAAAGGGTTAAAGCAAATATGGAGATGGAAAAGCATTTGCCGAATAAACTCTGACATAGTTAACATTACATCCACATGACTCCATTATACATTTAGCACGATCGCCTCACAGCAAGAAGGTCGCTGGTTCGAGCCCCGGCTGGGTCAGTTGGCATTTCTGTGTGGAGTTTGCATGTTCTCCCCGTGTGCAGATTTCCACTCATTAGTGAATGCCATATATGTCCGTTTCCCACAAATTTGCCAATATTAAAGCTATTTACATATGTAAAGGTATATATTAAACAGTATTTTACAAGCTTCAGCTGTCTGTGTATGTTTATGACAGTCTTTATTATATAAGCAGTAAGAAACTGAAGGGTGTATAAAGTGACACTCAACAAGTAACGCGCATCAGCCAAATATATTGTTATTCTAGAAGCCAGTTCTGACCCAAACGCTGTGGTAATACAAATAGAGGCGGTGCGATAATCATTTTTCAGGATGCAAAAAAAGAAGAGCCCGTGGGACTCTGGTGTCTGCCGAAGGACAATGTGCTAGGTCAGTGTGAAAAAAGAGGGCAGTGGTTCATTATTTTCTTCCATTCACAGGTGAGACTGTGATCATTTGGAATGCAGTCGTCTTCTGCTCCCGAGCCTTCAATCTGCAAACACAGCACAATCCCATAGGAGAGAAAAGAGGGAGAATAACTCATTCGATAGTGTGAAAAGGAGGAGCAGGCCGAAGAGGAACTGGAAGAAATAATGAGAGAGTGATAAAGAGAGGGAAGAAAGAGAGGTGTAGTTTGCCTTCCATCTGCTCAGCCCTACTCTCTCTCTCCACCTGAGTGACCTGGAGGAGTGGAGTGTTAAGGGAGCGTCTGGTGCTGTTCTGGTCTTGCAGGAGTCCCAGCCAGTAACCCATGAGTTTAATGAGTAGGAAAAGGCTGTTCAAGGTTTATTGCCAAGTTCAAGTCACTGGGTCTCATTCTACTAATTTCATACTAATAATTGCATTGACTCTTTGTCAGTCACATTTATTTCTATAGCACTTTATGCCATGGCCTGTTTAAAAACTTGATTCCCATATAGTTTTGATTACATTCATTCATTTATTGATTTTCATTTCGGCTTAGTCCCTTTATTAATCTGGGGATGCCCTTCCAGCTGCAACCCATCTCTGGGAAACACCCATACACACCCATTCACACTCATACACTACGGACAATTTAGCTTACCCAATTCACCTATACCGCATGTTTTTGGACTTGTGGGGGAAACCGGAGCACCCGGAGGAAGCCCACGCCAACACGGGAGGAGAACATGCAAACTCCACACAGAAACGCCAACTGACCCAGCCGAGGCTCAAACCAGCGACCTTCTTGCTGTGAGGCGATCGTGCTACCCACTGCGCCACTGTGAGGCCCAGTTTTGATTACAGTTCGATGTAAATGTGCCTCAAACATTAGTAGTAACCATAGTAACTCTGACAGCTGCTGGAGCAACCTTCTTTGTGTTTTACCTGGACATCAGTAATCAAATTATTTGCCTTAATCTGAATGAGACAAGGGGCAGCATGGTGGCGCAGTGAGTAGCACGATCGCCTCACAGCAAGAAGGTTGCTGGTTCGAGCCTCAGCTGGGTCAGTTGGCATTTCCTCCAGGTGCTCCGGTTTTCCCCACAAGTCCAAAGACATGCGGTACAGGTGAATTGGGTAAGCTAAATTTTCCGTAGTGTATGTGTGGGAATGAGTGTGTGTGGATGTTTCCCAGAGATGGGTTGCAGCTGGAAGGGCATCCGCTGTGTAAAACATATGCTGGATAAGTTAGCGGTTCATTCTGCTGTGGCGACCCCAGATTAATAAAGGGACTAAGCCGAAAAGAAAATGAATGAATGAATGAATGAGACAATAATATGATTAAGGTGTTTAGATGAGTTGCTTTTCGAATGTTTCTTTTTATGTTCCTGTTTTACATGTTATAGCACATACTGGAGAGAGAATTGTTTCGTAATTCCAAACAAATATAATACGATCCACAAATAAACGTGAAGCGATTGACGAATACCAAGCATATTCACAAAATAAATACAATGAGATCCACAAATAAATCTAAGAGTTTCACAAATTATATTCTCAAGTAAAATTAGACTTGCAAATAAAAAACATACTCACAAATATATTCTTTTATTCTACAAACACAACTTTGCCTGACATTTATATGTGAATTGCGTCCTGTGCATTTGTAGATTAGTGTGCATTTGTGGATAGCTCTCTGTGCATTTGTGGATCGCTGTAGGTATTTGTGGATAGCTTTCTGTGCATTTGTAGATCGCTGTGGGTATTAGTGGATAACTCTCTGTGCATTTGTAGATCGCTGTGGGTATTTGTGGATAGCTCTCTGTGCATTTGTAGATCGCTGTAGTTATTT
>CAIGQW010055714.1:131663-144847 GCA_903798125.1 Danio choprae | reverse complement strand
ATATATATATATATATATATATATATATATATATACATACATACATACATACATACATACATACATACATACATACATACATACATACATACATACATATATATTTATTTATTTATTTATTTTGTGGATCATATGTGGTTGATTTATGCAGTGTGAGATTTACCTTAAAATTCAAACAGTAAAGACTGATCTCCTTGTTTTGGATGTGGGCTTCATCTCTGATAAGCGCTGCCAGAAAGCCTCTGGGATTGTGAAAGGCAGCCAATCGATAAACATGAGGTGTAATCCTGGATGACTCTTCCCACAGGTACGACCTGAGCAGCTCTGCTCGAGTCTCCAGACGTGAGAGAGCTGATGCTGTTAGAAGTGCAGCAGCGGAGCTTGTCATGTTATATTTAACCGGTTGAAAATTGTCTGAGAGCAGGGAAGACACCAGTGAGAACAGACGTTCCCACTCTGCCTGGAAAAAACAATGCAACGGCCCAGAAGAAGAAGATTCCATTCCCATGACAATCTCCATTTTTCTTAGCTTGTCTTGTAAAGTCAGCAGCCTCTCCCAAGCTGTCCGATAGTCTGGAAGTTCTTGGGGTTGCAGTACAACATTGGTTTCTCTTCTGGCATCCACACAGATGTTTTGTGATTGATGCAGAAGAATGCTAAGGCTATAACTTTTTAGTTTGACCAGTTCACCTGCCATTCCTGGACTAAAGCCCAGAAGTAACGGGAGTGTGTCTCTGCTGATGGACTGAATGTGATGTCTCAATTCTGTCAGCAGGTCCCCACCTTCTGCAAAAATTAAGTGAAGCATTAAAGAATAAAGTAAATGTTTTGTCATTATAGGATGATTTAAAAAACACAATGAAGCAGTTGTTCTCAACTTTTTCTTTCTTCAAGGACTTTCACTGACCACAAAAATGTTTAAAGCCCCGCTTAACATGTAGGCTAATATGTTTGTATATTTACTTGTGCTTACTTAAGGAAAAGATTCATTTAAATGATAAAAAAAATTTTTAATGGGACCTATCATGCAAAAATAATTTTTAAAAGCGTATTAAACACAGTTGTCTGGCAACAGTCTGTGAACATAACCAGATTCTAATGGTAATGTATTCATTTTATTTTTTATAATCACACTTTATAAAAACAGCCTGCGGAAACACTTTGATTGGCATTCTCCCTTTACACGTCATCAGAGGGGGAAAGTCCCACCCATTAATGACGATCTCTATCTCATTAGCATAGAACGTTAAGTCTTATTTTTGAATCTGCCACTATGCTGACACATAGGCATTTGTAGCTCCACCCTCTTTTGAAATCTCATTTGAATGTAAAGAGAGAGGCACAAATATGGTCAAAGTCAAAAAAGGGGCAGTTTCAAAGAGTTTTAAAACATTATTTTTGAGGTATGTTGAGCTGAAACTTCACATACACACACTAGGGACATCAGATACTTATTTTACATATTGTAAAACATAGCATAATAGGTCCCCTTTAAGGACGGAATATGAACCAATAAATTATACCGTTTTAAATTTTAAGGCTATTACAAGGAATTTACAAGTTTTTGATTTATTGTGATTAATAAAACAATGTTTGTTGTTGTTGTTGTTTTAATCACAATATACTTAAACGTATTTTCATTATGTCTATAGCTGCCAAGATTTAAATTAATACATGACATATTCCAGGTGTAGAAATATTAGAATATATAGAAGTCTTGCAAGCTTAAACTACTTCATCCAGGGTTTTTTTAAGACAGTGGGAAAGCTGGTTTTAATCAAAAAACAAGTACATGTCTTATCATGTTACACACAATCACACAGAGAGACTCTGGTAAAGTTATTTAAAAAGTAAAAGAAATAAAAGCAATGTAAAATTAAGCTAAATCTACATGGTTGCAGTGCATATTTCCCTAACATTTGCTTCTAAAAACACAATTGGTTGGATTTAGGTTCACTGGTCTAGGTGATCTGTACGACATCCCCAGAATGGATGTGTACAAGGACATCTATGTAATGTACAATAAAATGTACTTCAGAGTAACGATGGATCACGGACTAAGCCAAAGAAAAGTGAGTAAGTGAAAAAATGTATACAACAACCTCTTGTCATCTAAATCATACAACAAAACATACTTGAAGCAACGTATTTTAGATTATGCAAAAATGTATGATGAGACACATATTTACAATGAGCCTGGGCTGGTGATAGTGTGTTTGCATACCACATTTTCTTGTTAAGTTAATGATATCTGAGAGAATGCATTGACCACGCTCCCATGAAGTAGACGGCTGTCTCAGACAAGCTCTAACCACACTCCGCACAGCTGCTAGATCAGCATGGTCTGACACGTGGTTCCCATAAACCAGGTGACCTGTTGAAAGAACAGATTCAAATAGATCATAAAATAATTTTATAGGGTCATGAAGTGAGAAATCAAAATTCCATTTATCCTTTGACATATCACTGTACAATAAAAAACATCCTGTAAGTTTCAGAACATTGTCATTCGTCTTAAAACTATGGTGGCCGAGAGAGCTCAAATGTTCTGCAAATCAACACTGACGCAGTGAGAAAACATATATTTAACAATATACATTCTCACAATACATGAAAATATAGAAACATGCTGCAAATATCACAGACCCCAACGGAAATGTGTCGGGGACCCAAAAAAGTGATAAACCTGCTTCTTGTTTAAGGGTGGGTGATACTGCAAAATTTAGTATCAATCCAAGCGATTAATATATAATGTTGCTACTGTTCAAGTCAAGCATCTAGCACCTACAAAGAAATCAACAGCGCAACTGTGTTGTATTGTATGTTGCCAGATTGTGGTATGTTGCCAGATTATCAATTGTGTGAGATGATCTTGCAACTTGACTTACATGTCCAAAAATTGACTAGATTGGGCCATACAAATTACAACAGTTTCCCAGGAAAACTAACAAAATGTGAGTGTGTCCGCAGATGGGTGTGAAATACGTGAGACTCCGAAGAAAAAACAGGAGTGTTGGCAGGTGTGGTTCAAAGATATCCACAAGAGAACAGGCAGCAAACACGTACAAACATTCAATGGCTAACAAACACAGACTGAAACACAGGACGATGTAAAGTGTGTGATAATTGGCTGCAGGTCTAGTGTAATCAAAGAAACATCAGGTGTGAGGTGCAGAAGATTATGGGGTGTGTAGTCTTGTTCAGTGGCAGATGTGATGTGTATTGTGCTCTCTAGTGTGTCTGGTGGGCACTCTAAATGGTGACTCTGACAGATACCAAGTAAATACAGGGTTATCATCGTCTATATTGATACAGATAACAACACTTTTCTTTTTTTTCCAATAAAATGTAATAATAGTTATAGAAAATAGTTTTTTTATATGCATGTGTTTTCTTAACTTGCAGTGCATTTGAGTTCTTTCAGCCACAGTATAATACAGCTTGCATTGAAGCCAATCTGCCAAAACAACAGTTTGTGAA
Source organism: Danio choprae (assembly GCA_903798125.1). Lineage (NCBI taxonomy): Eukaryota > Metazoa > Chordata > Actinopteri > Cypriniformes > Danionidae > Danio > Danio choprae. The sequence goes on along the minus strand of CAIGQW010055714.1, from coordinate 141,367 downwards.
ATGAACCACTTTATTACACAATATTGTATATATGTCTGTATCTACAGTACATCACAGTCTGTCTAGCTCCGGTGTCCAACCAATCAGATTATGCTACCAACACTGTATTTGAATGATTCTGAGGTTAGGTTTAGGGATTAGGGTAGGTTAGGGCGATATCACAGCCTCATATCACACCATTCCACATCAAAATTTATGGAAGTAGCACAATCTGGTACGTAGCATATTTCGTCATCAAAATGCGTAACCTACTTTTTGAATGTGAGGTAGGAAAATCTGACAGGGTAGTACAAAAATAGACAGAACACCACCTAAATAACAGAAACCAAACAACAATGAAACTCCAAAGAAAATAAGACACTGTGCAGTGCCAAGCTGTGGAAAAACACTCACATTGCCTTCCTTCTGATCATACCATTAGGAAAAAATTTGATGAACTTTGTTTTAATGAAGGTTCAAGCAGCATGAGTAAGAACTTCAATTTACAGTTGATTTATTTACAAAGACAGAACAGTTCAATGCTGCATTTTAAGAAAGATTAAATGTAAGACTATATTGTATCGACTATGTTAGATCTGACAGTCATGTGGCACCACACATGTTGAGTAACTGCTTTTATTATTTGTTCACTAGTGCCTTGTCTGTTATTACAGATCATTTCAAGAGTTCACACTTAGCTATTGCTTGATACTAATTGCAGGTTTGGCATGCTCTCCTGGGAGAGAACCCTGAGTTCAGAGATAGTTGAGCCTAGGGCTCCCGCCTCAAGATCAAGTAGGTCTCAAGAGCTCCCCCTGGTAAAGACGAGGGGATTCTTCAAAAAACGAAGATAAGGGAAGTAAGACAAAATGGGCTATTTATTGTGGGCTTGGATTCAACTGATTGGTTTGTCAATGATTGTTGATAAGAGACCAGCCACGATCAGTCATAGCATGTGATCATCTAGAAATTTGTTTATAAATCTTCACTTAATATGTACTGAGTCACGACAGAATCCATCTTTGAAGGATTTGGGCTATCAAGTATAACTTTTGAAAAATAAATTTAATGTGCCAATTATACTAGTGGGCCTTTACTTTTGAGTCTGCCACACCTATTCACATAATGTGCTCCAATAACAGAAATCAAAACAGGTCCGAAAACCGTCTATTAATTCTAAACATAACATTATAAGTAGATCTCAGAGAAACAAACAAAATAAAAAAGCAGTTCAAGACCCCTTTAAATAATTCCAGCTGTACCTGCTATGTATTCCAATGCTCTAGAGGCATCACTGCAGTGTTTGGCTATGTGGTGATATGTGTCAATCAGAGCAAGTAAATCTTCCTGAGTCCTATAAATAGAATAAAGATTAGCTAGATAGATTACAGATTACAAATTAAAATATAATAAACAAGTGATGGTGCTCTGAAATGTGCTCAAATCCCCACCAAAAGTAAAGCTGCGCTGGGCCAGTGTGTTTGAATGTTTGTCTGTGCAGCAGGACAGAATGCAGGATGGCACATTGAATGTGCACAGAGGCTTCAGGAGAGAACATGGGAATTGTCTGCTTTATTGAGGACCACAGTCCAGTCTTGAGGTCCCAGGAGGAATCGCACACCAAGTGCAGGGCTCTAATCCTAACAGAAACTAAATCAGATGAAAGGTTATACATATATTATTATCAGAGAACATGTGTATAGTCCTGACACTAGACTGAATGTGAAATCAATTCATTTACTTACTCCTACATTTAGAGCCCATTTAGATCATTCAATATAGACTTTGGCATAAGAATTTTTGGCAACACTCTACAATAAAGTTTATTACTTAATATTTATTAACTACAGCTACCATTAAAAAAACAAAATGTATTTTTAATAACTAAAGTTATCAAAGATTAATAAATAGCAAATGTATTTCTCATTATTAGTTGTGAAATTTCAGATCAGATAACTCAGATAACTCATTCAGCTATTTACTCTGAAATTTCAGTTGCTGATAACTCTTTCAGCTACCTTTTTACATCTGTAAAGATGCTATTACATAAACTGAATATACAAACATCACAAAAATGATGTCAACAAATTCACCTCTGTTGCCACGTCTAAAAATTTAGTGCTAGTGGAGTAAAAGTAGCTGTTCTAAATACTACTCAAAGTACAATTAAAAAGTAGGCATTCTAAAAGTAATTAAGAGTAGTGCGTAGTGAGACTACATATAACCTGTGAATTAAAAAAGTAGCTTACATCAGTGCAATTTTCTTTTAAGGGTGTTTCTAAGTGAAAGTTAAATTATTTGTTATTCATGGACTATAATTTTAAAATATAAGATAAATTTCTCATGAGAACACATTATATCCACCTATAATAAGCTTACAGAAAGCAGGTTAATGCGTTTACAAGCAGAGCAAAATCTGTGTAACCTAAGATTCAAAAATCTAGCTGTGACGTCGATATGTTAGGTTATGCACTTTGAACTATATACTGATACATGCAATTCAAGAGTTCACACTTAGCTGATGATTGGTTATAAAGCTTGTTTGGCATGCTGTCCCGGGAGAGAGCCCTGAGCTCATAGATCCTCGAGCCCGGGGCTCCCTTCCGTTTGCAAGGCGAGAGGGGAGTTTGAGCTCAGGTAGATCTCGAGAACTCCCCTGCTGTAGTAGCTAATGAACGTAAAGTGATTGCACTTGAGATGACTACTTACTAGGAGCATGTCTATGATTCCGATTTGGATTAGTCAATTAACTTAAGTTGCATGTTTTTGGACGGTGGGAGGAAACCGGGGAACCCGGTGGAAACCCACATGAGCACGGGGAGAACGTGTAAACTCCACACAGAAACGTCAACTGGCTTGGTAAGGACTAGAACCAGTGACGTTCTTGCTGTGAGGCAACAGTGCTAACCACTGGGCCACCGTGCCACCCATCTAGAAAAGGAGGAGTAGGGGTGGAAGGGGGGATTCTTCAAAATGAAGATGGCTGTGATATGAAACTTAGGGTATTTATAGTGGCTTAGGAATCGTCTGATTGGTGAGTCATGAATTGGATAATGCGGGACCAGCCGCAGCAATAATAAGCACGTGATCCTCTCGAAATTAGTTTAGAAATAAACTTCACTTTGTGCATGTGTGTGAAAACGTAACATTTTGTAGTGCATTTGTTTACTGTTTAAGGCCATTCCGCCATTTACATCGAAACAGAGAAATGCCTAATTCAATGTCTAATGTTTTACTTTGTTTTAGTGACCTTTTTTGCATTATTTATAGAATCTTTATTTGTTGTTGTTTTCTTGCTGTGTAATTAGTTTTATTGTTGTAAAGCACTTTGGTCAACTTTAATTGTATAGTAACATGCTATGTAAATAAAGGTTGATGTGATTTGATTGTGTGTAAGGATTATGTGTCTTGGACACTATCAAAGCTTCCAAATTGTACATGTTTGCTTCACTTATAAGGTGTCCATGCCTTGAGGTCGGTTTGTCTGATGTCATTTTTCTATGCATGGTTTGACTGGATGGGACTCATGGGACTAATTGCATAGACAAGAAAAAAATTTATGAAGTAGTACAAAAGTAGCACAGATACCACTACAAATGTACACATTTGTATGTAATGTACACAAGAACACAAATAATACAATTCCTTAGAAAAACTACTCAATTATAGTAATTTGAGTATTTTTAATTCCTTACTTTACACCACTGCTCATCTCAGCAGTTAAATAATTATGTGGACAAATCGTTTAATTTTTATACTAGATTTTTTTTTGGAATGAAAGTTGATTCATTCACCATACAACTAACCAGGAATATGCAATATACATAAATATGGTAGTTTTTTATTTCACATTGACTCAATTATACCACTGTGCAGACCTTTTGCCAATCATTATGTGTAATGAGCAAAGCACTGCCTACCTGGGACCGAGCGAGGTCTGTCCGCTTTGGTTATGAGCCACAATCTAAACTGGGGATGCACAAATCGTCCTGCATTGCCAGCATTTAGACGAGGCCCACCATCTGTCTCCAAATCTGTCAAACACTCAGGTGTTTTAGAATGAAATAATGAACTCTTGTAGGTGTAGTGTGTATGGTCATTAGAGTCACCTTTTGTAGTGAAGGACACTACTTGTGTTAACTTGTTCACAACTCTGACATCCCAACAGTCCAGCAGATGACAGTTGTTCAGCACTAACCAGTGGCCGTTTTGGACAGCGCTGTCCAGTGCAGAGAGAACAGCATCTCCATGACAGCCGGACCCGAAAGAAATAACACTCACCTGTTGACATTAACGACAGGCTGATGCATAATTTAAAGCTAAACATATATTTTTCACCTATTGAATCATAATGTTCATGATAACTTCTTTAAAGAAAACTTTCTTTTTACATTAGACATTTATACCACTTTTACAGATATGGAAAGAGAAAGGTCAGGAAATAATGAGGAGAAGAGGGAAAATGTCACAAGTTGGATTGATCAGCACAGAGCACATGTGTTAACCACTAGTCCAAAGCTCTGACTTTTATAATTAGATTTTATTTATTTCCACATGACCAAGCCAGTGAAATATGTTTCCATGACATCCACAGAGCAGTGCCATGACCTTATATACACTCGAGCAACCTACGAGTAAGTGTCTTGCTCAAGGGCAAAATGGTGGCTTTTTGAAGGAATCGAACCAGCAACATTTTCAAAGTTTCCAGGAGCCTAAACTAGCCTAAACACAATACAAGCCATACCACGATGCTTACTTTTGTACTAAGCAGTGTTATTTTGGTATTATTTATATATTATTGTAGCATGGGGGTGGCACGATGGCTCAGTGGTTAGCACTGTCGCCTCACAGCAAGAAGGCTGCTGGTTCGAGTCCCAGCTGGGCCAGTTGGCATTTCTGTGTGGAGTTTGCCTGTTCTTCCTGTGTTCACGTGGGTAGTGTAGTGTAGCGTAGTGTATGAGAGTGTGTGAATGAGTGTATGGGTGTTTCCTAGTACTGGGTTGCAGCTGGAAGGGCATCCACTGTGTAAAACATATGCTGGAATAGTTGGCAGTTCATTCTGCTGTGGCGACCCCTGATAAATAAGAAAATAAGCTGAAGGAAAATGAATGAATGAATATATATATATTTTTACAAGTATTTTAGGGTCCATATTATTTGCCCCCTTAGCCCCCAATATAACTAGTAAAATCATTATGGCAAGGGAGAACATGTAAACAAAAAAATAAATAATAATAATAAAAAAAATATATATATATATACCTATTTAATATATTAAATATGAATTAATTTAATATTAATTTTATTATTTGTTCAAACCTTACAAAAATTCATTTCAAACTGTTAAAATGCCAATAAAAGTCACTTTGTTAAACTTTTCAACATCAAAAGTTTATGAACCAGAGATCAAAATCCTATAATGTAATTTATAACTGTGCAATTGTCAGAAATTTCACTCACTCATTCACTCACTATCCTTTGGCTTATTCCCTGCTTTGTCAGGGGTTGGCACAGTGGAATGAACCATCAATTACTCTGGAAATTATTTTACACAGTGGATGCACTTCCAGCCACAACCCAGCACTGAAAGTCCAATTCTCAGTGCTGGGAAACACCCATGCATTCTCCCATTCACACACTATGGCCAGTTTATGCAATTTACACGTCTTTGAACTTTGGGGGACACCGAAGCACTTGGAGGAAACCCACACAGACATGAGGAGAACATGCAGAACCATGCTACCACTTAGCCACCATGCCACCCATCAGAACTTTCAATTAAATGTTAGAAAAAAAAATACAAAAAAAATCTTAATATTGACAAATCGATTGATTTACCACTAAATCAAATCACACTGTATCACAGAAATTATGAGGTATCTCCAAAAATAATTTTGTTGACTTACAAAGTCAATAACAGATCGTATAGTTACTAGACATCCCAGTTACACCTCTATACTTGATCTCAAAAAACTTACCACTTTGTTGTCCACTTGGCACTGTGCAATTTGTTTAATCAAGTGGAGAGGGTGGATGCTTACTGCTGCTTCTCTGGTTATATCTGGTAAACACACAACTACAGGACCTTCATTTTCAGACAGTAGGTTGGAGATGATTTCCACAGAGGTTACTGAGGGGTCTCCAGTATATGATTGAGACATATGTCCATTCGCACAGGCCATAAGGTCTTCTTCCACTGCTGCTAGCCAATGAGGACAAAGAGTCTTCCAGAGAATGGCCCGCTGTATTGTGGACAAATGAGAGTGAGATTGACAAGGCACTAGTCCAATCACCGTGGAGGAAGGAAAGCGCAGGTATTTCTGCCACAGTTTGGATGAATTTACAAGGGAGGACACAAGACCCCTGAAGGGTGCAATCGTCTCTAACAGATAAACATCATCTGGAGATTGTGTTTGAATCCAGCTTGGCAGCTCGAGGATAGACTGTGTTGACGCTGATAAAAAACGCTCTGAAGACTCCCAGTTGCTTAATCCTCTGAGGAAAATTACTCGTTCTGCCTCAGGGCAGCCCTCATTGTGCTCAATAATGGCAAAAGATACCAATAATCTGAATAAAGCGGAATGGGTCTGGAACAAGCGGGGTTTATACTGAGAAAAGATACGCGAGACAATCCTGTAGGTAATCTCAGATTTGCCTGCTCTGGGCTCCATCTCTCTTTGAGACCTCCCGTCTGGGCTCTCCAGGGCTAAAGCTAACCGCAAAGTGAGCAGGAAACCATGAAGAGTGAAAAGATAACAGGGTGAAAGCTGGGCCACATCTTGCAGGGCATTGTAAAGGGATGTGGTGAGCTCTGCTATTTGATAAAAATCAGTCATCAGGGATTTATACTGATCTATCTGTTGAGATATCGCCTTAATTTCTGTTTCAAGTCCAAGAGAGACACTCTGACACATATAGACCTGCGGAAGAAACTGAGGGTCCTGGAGAAGTGGTGTAGAGGCGTGCATGACATACTCCATCAAGGAAAGCTGCAATCATCATAAAAATTAACATTAGGACCTCTGCTTTTAAAGCTTAACATTCCAAAAAAAAAAAAAACTTTTTGACCAGCCAACCTTGTTTTCAGAAAGTTTATGCTGAAGTGTCTGTTTTTTTGTTTGTACTCGATGATGTAGAGTCCATAGTGCTGAACATTCAGTCTGCATCAGTTCTGTCAGAATCAGGTCCTGAACTTCAGATGTGCTTGGAGAAAGATCAATCATTTGAACCTCCTCGAGAAATGAAGGATGAATTTCTAGCAGAAAATGTGGAGAAAAAAGTTTTAAAAACTATACATCTTACAGTATACTGCTTGCAGCAGGGGTTTTCAAACTGGACTGTGGCCAAAAAGTGTGAGGGGAATATATATATATAAATATATATATATTTTATATTGTAGCTATAAAAGTTCATATTTAATTAAGATATACATGTGGTTCCAGACATTGAAAATCAAGAAATTGAACTTTTTTGACGAAGTCAGGGAATATCAGGGACTTTTATTTTTTGCTTTAAATTGTAGTTGTCACGTACAAAAATGTCATTTATTGTACCGCATCATGATTTTTATACATTGTTTTATGCCATTTTATTATAACGAACATGCCAGGAAAGCATACATTTTAAAGACTGGGTGCTGTTGTTTTGTTTAAAAAATCTAAGGTAAATTCTCCATTGTTTCTATCATGATGGCTATTCAGTTAATTAACAATCATATTCAAGCTCAAACTATTTTAATATTATGCAAAGCACAAGAGCATTCATTATAAGCCATGGAAAATCAGCTCTTTAGTCAGTGAAAGTCAGGGAAAAGTCAGGGAATTTGACATTTGGCTAAGAGTAGGAACCCTGTCAGCTCTCTTTCGAAATTTATTGAGGGTTTTTGACAGGGTTGATCATGACATGCTTTTAAAGAAAGCTGCTCTCCTGGTTTCTTAGATAAATTCTATGTCATGGTTTGCCAACTACTTTTTATAATGAAATCATTGTATGCAGAGGGTTGTACTTTTTTGCCCGCTTCTAATGGTGTTGCTCAGAGGTCAGTCTTAGGACCATTTAAATGTGTGTGTGTGTGTGTGTGTGTGTGCGTGCGTGCGTGCGTGCGTGTGTGCGTATAAATAAAGTTTTTTTATAAAAATCTTGATATTGTGTCTTCCAAAGGCAAATAGCAACTTCGTCTGCAACTGTTTTATCATAGCTGGATTATGGAAATTAGCTTTATACAGAATGAATGCAGTATAAAAAATTAATCAAACATACATGTATACTATTTTCTTAAGTCAAACGATTTAGCATATCTCAGTGTTCCATGAGTCTTATCAGATTTTAAAAAGTCTCCAGCTGTTTTTGAACTACAATATAGTTTTTTTAATTGCATTGAACTAAATATGTTGCTCATCAGAATTATCTAACGCGAAATGGAATTTAAAAAAAGGATCACACAAAAAATCATGATGTAACATCCACAATCACTTACCCTGTATCAGAGTTCGGATTGGAAGGGAAGTGTTCATAACAAGGTGAAAGCCAGGATGAGCAGACTGAACTGTGCGGCTATGACCACAAGTTTCTGGTGTTACAAATGCCTGAAGGACTTGCAGATTTGATATTGCTCGTTCAATATGCTTCACCAATACTCTTAGACCTGCAGGAGATGGAAGCAAGTTGCACTTAAATCATTCACAGAGTAGATTTAAAAATGAATCTAAAGATCAAAGTCAGGAAGACTTTGTAAAAGACTGACCTTCTTTCGCTCCATGATTCAGTTTATCAAGTAACTCTGGATCATCAGCAGAAAGTGTAAGTCCATATTTAGCCTCTGCATGACTTTTAGACTGACCTAAAAAGAAAATGTAATGACATTTCTAAGCTTACATATACAGTTGTAATCAAAATGAACAATATTCTGAAGATAAAATAATCATTCTTTTAAAAATATTTCCCAAGTGTTGTTTAATGGAAAAGATTTCAACACATTTTAAATATAACAGCTTTAATAGCTAATTACTAATAACTAAATTCTTTTGTCTTGGCCATGATGACAATGCATAATATTTTCTAGGCATTTGCAAAATACTACGTAGTAAAGTGCAAGTTAAAGGATTAACTTGATTAATTAGCTTAGGCAAGTTAGGTTATTGGACAACAGTGGTTTGTTCTGTAGCCAATAAAAAAATCTTATGGAAGCTAATAATTGTTACGATCACCAGCGATCTAGTGGCTACAGATTGCTGGAGAACTACAATTCTGTCATGATTAACAAACTACAACTTCCAGCATGCACCAGTTTCCACTGATTACACACACAGCTGGTAACCCATCGTAGACTGATATCCTGGACTATTTATACACCACACTTGCACACACACAGTGCTGAGTCTTGTTAATCTGTAAACATTACGTAGCATTTACCTTGCCTTTTTTTTTTCCATGCCATGTTTCCAGACCCTCACCTAGTTTATTTATTTTTGATGTTAGAACCGATCTCTTGCCTGCTTTTGACTACTCTTTTGGCTTGCCCTTTATTATTCTGTTTGCTCCTGTGATTGACCCTTGCCTGTCTGACTAGTCTCTGTCAATAAAGACACTGCAAATGGATCCTCCATCCTGAATGTTACAATAATATTGATCTTTAAATTAGTTTAAGAAAATCCTTCCAGAAGGGAAAATATTACTGGAAATACTGTGAAAATGTCCTTGCTCTGTTAAAAATCATTTGGAAAATA
>CAIGQW010055714.1:114574-131263 GCA_903798125.1 Danio choprae | reverse complement strand
TGTGTGTGTGTGTGTGTGTGTGTGTGTGTGTGTGTTATGGTGTGTTTAACCAGGTTAAAAAAAAAAATGTAGGTCGAGATCTCATTTACAAGGGTCACCTCGGCCAGAGGTCTGCAACACACAACTTTATGAAAGAAAAGAAAAAAATAATAACATAATAAAAGAGTTTAGTCTTTCGGCAATACCAAATTACAATATTTTAAAAACACATGCATTATGAAATGGATTCTTGATGTTTGGTATATAGGATAGAACGAAATAATTAAATTGGGATCAGACATTTTCAGTTTAGACTGAGTGGAATATTCCAGGATGAGGGGGCGGCATGACTAAAGGCTCACTTCACTATTTCAGTCCGAACTTGAGGAACAGTCAAATGATAAATGTCACTTAAACGTAGGGCACATTGGCTTTTTGACCTTTAAAAAAGGGAACAAATGTATAAAGGTGCCAGACCAAGATATAGACCAGATATTGCTGCTCTTTGGTGATTTGAAGTGCTTGTTTTATTCTCATTTGTGAGTCACTTTGGATAAAAATGTCTGCCAATCGAATAAATGTAAACAATATACATGAAAATTGCACAAATGTACAACACAAATTTCACCCACCTTTCCTTCTGATATCCAGTCTTTAATGTGATGTTCAGCCAGTTTAAGAACAGTACATGACTCCCTCTCTCGAGCCTCAGCAGTACTGAGCTGGGCCTTTAGCAACTCCATATCTTGTCTGTTGAGCTTCTGCTGTCTCTCCAGTTCATCTAGTCTTTCCCGCTCCGACTCCATCTGTAGCCTCAAAACACTTAGCCTTTCTCGACTCTCAGCCATGGAATTGTCCAAATCACGTTTTTTAGCCTTTTGAGGTGCTATGTGGCGCTGTATGCAAGCACACTGGTATACCGCTCTCACCCAGCGACACAAAGACTCACAAGCCCGACTCATATCTCGCACAGAGTCTGGCTGAAAACTAGGTGCCTGTATGATGTGACCCAACTTTTGAATCGTCTCATTGGTTAATTTAGAGTAGTCAAAAAATTCCAGTTCCTGGTGCAGAGATAAGAGGAAAAGCTTATGCAAAATGTTAAAACAAAAAACAAACCAAAACAAATTATAACACTTTCTAAGGAGTTGGTTTACAACTCTAAACACATCTATGTCTGCCACTTTTGTCGAGTATAATCATAATTTAATCTATATTTCATCAACAACACAACTCAGGAGCAAACTAGGTTTCTCTGGTGGCATAAAGACAGCTCACTCCTAGCTAAAATAAAACCTCTACCATTTGAGTTGAAAAGATTGTCATTTAACAAGGAATCTACTAAATTTGTGTGTGTGTGTGTGTGTGTGTGTGTGTGTGTGTGTGTGTGTGTGTGTGTGTGTGTGTGTGTGTGTGTGTGTGTGTGTGTGTGTGTGTGTGTGTGTGTGTGTGTGTGTGTGTGTGTGTGTGTGTGTGTGTGTGTGTGTGTGTGTGTGTGTGTGTGTGTGTGTGTGTGTGTGTGTGTCCAAATATGTTCCAAACTAACCATAACATATTAGGGCAAATTCCTAGGTTTGGGAATTAACCTGTAAAACCATTTCTGGACAATTTAACTTACCTTAGCCACATGATGCATGCATTTTAATACATTGAAATACAAGAATACCCGTATAAAAGATTAGAAATACAGGCTTCATAGAAAATGTTACCAAATTCTTTCTTAGGGTCCAATGTTTTAATTTACTAGAACTTCATCTATGTTAAGCTGCTTTGACACAATCTACATTGTGAAAAGCACTTTTAAAATAAAGATGAATTAAATTGAATTAACCTGAAAAAAGCTGGACTGCACCATAAGTTGTCTGCTACTGTCCCAGCCACATGGACGGTTGAATAACATGCATATAATATCTATGACCATGACGACTCCATCAGGTGGCATCCTGTAGTGTCGAATCTCATCCAAATCAGACTGGCTCAAAGCCTGCAAAGCCTCCAGAGCTGCTTGGTACAGCGGACTGACCTGCACACAACCAGCAGCAGAACCAGCAGAAGTCTCATGTGAGGAAACCGATTCCCTTAAAACCTTCGACTTAGTCCCTTTATTCATCAGGGGTTGCCACAGAAGAATGAACCGCCAACTTATCCAGCATATGTTTTACACAGCGGATGCCCTTCCAGCTGCAACCCAGTACTGGGAAACATCCATACACACATACACTACGGCCAATTTAGTTTATTAAATTCGCCCGAAGGAAACCCATGCGAACACGGGGAGAACATGCAAACTCCACATGCCAACTGAAGTGCCAACTTGCTGTGAGCCACCGTGTCGACGTACAAACTAATATTTTGGAGTACTAATAAGTTTAAACAATTACATTTGAGTACACAAAAGCATTTAATCCAACCATACCTGTTTAAAAGCGTCTTGAACTTGCTGCTGAACTTGGAGCGAATGATCTTCTAGATTAGAAAGCCATTTTTCTTCCTGAACACTTTGGTAGTGCTTTTGTTCCCAGATTTTCTGTGCAGCATCCACCAATTTCTGCAGCTGGTCGAGACACTATAGATACACGGAAACATACAATAGGGAGAAATAAAAAATAAAAAAACATAATTAAATAGTATAAAAAAATTGCTTATTTCACAAAATTATTATTTGCCATATTGAATTCAACTGAACCAAAACAGCTGAACAGATACACCATTGTCTTGCTAAAGCTTGTTTATATCCAGCCACATTCATCATTTTTTGATGTTTGCCTCACTGATTCTGTTACTATCCTCTTTAATAAGAAAAGCTGCTTTGAAGTAGCCTCTACTGCATAAAGTGCTATAACAATAAAGATGACAAGACTGAGGCGTACCTTCTGTTTTTCTTCACATTTGGCCCTAAAGGTCAGAACTTCCTGAGTGTGCCTTGCAGCTGTGTCAGTCATGTCCTTCACATGTGCAAGAACCTTTGCCAACCTAAAATGTGAAAAAAATGTCAATAAAAAAAAAACTCCAGAAAAATGAATCATTCAATGTTTGAACATTGCATATAGTACTGTTCATTTTTTTCTCTTATGCTGGGTACATACCAAAGGTGGAGTATTGCCCTAACTACACACAACACAACGTTGCGACTAGTGTTGGGGGTAAAGAATTACAAGTAATGCGAGTTATTTAATAACATTACTTTACTAAGTAACGAGTAAAGTAACGCATTACTTAAAAAAATAAAGAAATAATAACTGAGTTAATTTTTTAAAAATGTAACTCGAGTTACTTGATAAATTAATACGCTTTTAAGAATAGTTTGCTGAATTAAAATGAGTGTAATCACGTTGAATCACACTCAATGAGAAAATGAGCTCTCCGTGAGAACAGACAAAAAATGAAGATGGCAGAGCCTTACATTTCTATGATGAAAGTATACTCATTATTTTGCACACATGGAAGAAAAGGGGATACTCTCCATGGACCGTCATTTTACTGAACTAATAAGAAAAAAATACAAAAGTAGCAAACAGATTGCTTTCAACTTTCATTAATCTGTATATACTACATGTATAGCGTCAGGAAGTTCTCAGAAGGTAATGTTATTAAAAAAAAATGTATAGTTTTTTTTTTAATGGTAAATGAAGGTGGAGGTTATACAGTGTGTCATTAAATGTTCTGAACGTTCTGAAAGAGATCAAGCCTCAGGTTGCAGGGGGTTTTTTTTATAAAAAAGTAACTCAAAAGTAATGTTACACATTACTTTCCATAAGAACTAAGTAACGCAACTAGTTACTTTTTTGGGGAGTAACTAAATATTGTAATGCATTACTTTCAAAGGTAACTTTCCCCAACACTGGTTGCAGCATGCAATAAAAGCCATCTTTTACATCTTAAAAGTTTCTATTTTTAGTTTCTATTTCTGCGACATCACTGCTGAACAACAGCATTAACTAAACTACTATAATACTAAATTCTCCCGATAGTAATTTACCTCTATTCACATGTTTGTATAGTTTTTGTATGTAACTTAGTCACATGAAAACTTAATTCCACATCTGGTATAAACCCAGCATAATGTTCATTAAGGCTGTATTTATTTGATCAAAAACAAAGTAAAAACAGTAATGTTGTCAAATAAATATTCATTCATTCATTCATTCATTTTCATTTCGGCTTAGTCCCTTTATTAATCTGGGGTCGCCACAGCGGAATGAACCGCCAACTTATCCAGCATATGTTTTACGCAGCGGATGCCCTTCCAGCTGCAACCCATCTCTGGAAAACATCCATACACACCCATTCACACTCATACACTACGGACAATTTAGCTTACCCAATTCACCTATACCGCATGTCTTTGGACTTGTGGGGGAAACCGGAGCACCCGGAGGAAACCCACGCCAACACAGGGAGAACATGCAAACTCCACACAGAAACGCCAACTGGCGAGGCTCGAACCAGCGACCAGCGACCTTCTTGCTGTGAGGCGAACGTGCTACCCACTGCGCCACTGTGAGGCCCGTCAAATAAATATAACAATTGTTTGTCATTTATATTATTATAATAAATATTATCCTATATTTTTGGACGGTAGTGAATGTATTAATACATTAGCTGTACTAATACTCCTCTTACCGGCTATCCTGTACTCTGTTTCTCTCAAGCAGGTGGTGACAGAGAAAGAAGAACTGAACCATCAGCTCTATGTAGGACTGACAGCCAAACGGTTGAAGATGGAGCAATGTGACAGCATATTGTGAAGCCGATAAATGTATCCCTGCCATTGCCTTAGAAATACTAGCTACTAAGTTATCCTTGACAACTAGGAATTCAACAATACACAGGCAAAAACAAATTTGTTAAATCAATTTGTTAAAATTAGGAATAGAATTAGGATTGTATTAATTAGATTCACCTGTACCATCTGTCTCAGGAAACTGCTGACTGGATTTTAAATGATACAAAGCACTTTCAACTAAAGCTTCAGAGGTCCAAGGTTGAAACACTTCTACACAGCAGCAGAGACTCAAAGCCTTGGTGATATGTGGAAGAAAGCTGTAAGATATCCCAGGGATTTTTTCTTCACATTTGTCCCGGAGGAAAGGATAAAGGAGAAACACATGCGTACTTCTTTGGATGTTTCTCAAATACCTGCAAAAGAAAATATATTACTATGAATACGCATGCTGTATTGGTTATCCACTATTTTTAAATTAATATGAATTTATGAGTTGATTTTCACTATTACCTTAATAGTCATATTTACAAATTCTGGCAAATTCTGACTTAAAGTTACTCTTATTCAACCAGCAGGTTTGTTTTTACCGGAAATGACACAGGCTTCTTCTAAAAGATAATAAGACAATGTACAAGAGGTATCAAAAATTTCTGCTTTTATCTACATTTGAACAAAAACTTTAAGTCAGAATTTGCCAGGGGTGTAAATAATTTTGGGCTTGACTGTATATTTAATTATTTGTAATAATTCTATATTGGTGGTTTCAATATTTTAATGACATTTCAATGGCAAAATCTAATTAAAAAATCAAAAAGATTTCAACAATACAAAAACGGTTATAAGAGCTGAAAATGAAAGCATAATTAAAAATTCAGTTGAAACAACAGTGAATTATATGAAATTGTTGTTAAAAAGTAAATAATTTGAAAACAAATGCATACTTATAGCCTACATTTCAAGAGCTTGATCATCCTTCAAATAACAATGTGTATCTTTCATCAACGCTTTCATCCGCATAGTCACATTCTTCAGTTCTTCTTCTGAATACAGTCCAGGGAAGCTTCCATTGGCCATCATTACCAGCAGCTGATCTTTTACAGCTTGGCTGGTATTCTCGTGAACCAGTAGAACCAAATGTCCAGCATTCACCCCAGTTTGGCTCCAAATGTCTTTCATCATTCCCCATAACTTCGTCTCATTTCCAGACTGAACCTCGACTAGTTGATATCCCGTCAGAGCAGCTGCTAGACGCACAATGGTCTTTCTGCCTGTTTTCTTTGCTCCTCCAAAAAGAGCCCCATGTCCACCAGGAATGAGAACAGCTCGGATGACATGCACAAGTTGATGTACATTCTGGTGATGCACAGCCCATTTTGGATTATAGTGAGTGGTATCAGACTTTTCATCTTTATTTTCTTCTCTGATTTTAAGAGTATGAACCAGCTGGTTAACCAACATATCAACATTTCTTTCTTTATACACACAGGTGCGTTTGAAATTATGATGCAGGAGAATGTTTTTTGACGTTTCACAAAGTTCTGGACTGAAAACCACATTCTGGATGGAAGAAGCTGTTTCTCGTAGACGTTGTAGAAACTCTTCATTTAATGATGGTTTTTGGTTGACATAGTTTTCAACAGAATGAGAAGAAAGAGAAGAAAACAACATTGGAAATGAACAACTTGAAGATTCAGATTTCAACTCTGATGTTCCTGGATCATTCTCAAAATTTCCAGCATTTTTTATATTTTCATTAGTGTATGAGAATCCATCTTCATCAATTCCTGTGCTGTGCAAGCTGGAGTTGCTTTCTACATTGGTCTCTTCGCTTTCTGTCTGAACTTCTGCTTTTACAAGCCAAGGAATCAAATTTTCTTCCATCTGCGAAGAGCTTGAATCCAGTTGCTGGTTTATATTGTATGTGCTTGTTACAGATAATACGTCTGTAGGGCTTGAGGTATCTGCTGGAAGTGTTTGAGATTCAGTTGACAACATTGTGCCAAAGTTCTTCTTAGAAACTTCAGCTATAATTGAGATAAGTTTTCGGCATGCATCTTCTGAATCTAGGCGATCACCAAAAGTGCGCAAACACTCATGCATCCACAGGCGGACAATGTTGAGGTCAGGTTCAATAACAGATGGAAAAGAGACTGATTTCTCAGTTAAAGAGTAGCTTCTAAAACCAAAACTACTCCAAAGAGCCTGCTGGCCATCAAGCCTTGACCTCCAGAGATACATCCCTTGAAACACTTTATGAATATCATGCAAAGAGAAGATGAAGTTTGGACTCGAGGCTACAGTATAGCATTCACGCACTGCAAGGTATACGTCAAGAGTTGAAGTAATAATGCAGTTTGCTCTGTCTGCAAGGCTCTGCGTTGGTTGTATTTCTTTCAGCCACGGTTGCAGTTTTGAGGAATGAATAGAAAAAAGGGTTTCAGAAGTCATGCTTGGGAGAGTCAAGATGACAAACAGTCGAGAGAGCCGTGGAGAAATCCAGTAGCTGTCGCTTGCCTCAGGAACACTGCAAGTGGCTAGATAATTAATGGATCTCGATTGAAATAGCTTGAAGTGAGAGCCATCTGATACCAACACTTCACCTCTAGAAATGCACTGACGCAATGTCTCAAGAGTCATGGATGTCTTTCCACAAGCATCTGCAAAGAAGAGAAAATTCAGCTGTTGTTCATTGCCACACAAGAGACTTAACAACTACTAACAGAACATAGTCTTAAGTCTTAAGCTCTCTCTAAGATAATGCAGAGTTGCACTAAAGGACGTAATAGCCAATCAGAAGCATTCAAATTGTTAAAGAGGAAAATAGCCTGAAATGCGTGTGAAGTGAACATGAAGTTATCAGAATCAAAGTAGTAAAGGGTTAGTTGACACAAAAAAGTCTATTCTGTTTAATTACTCTCTCTCATGTTGTTCCTTTGATCATTTTCAGAATACAAATTAAGATATTTTAGATGAAACCTGGGAGCTCCCTGATTCTCCATATACAGCAACGGGCCTGACTCGTTCAATGTCCAAAACATATGCCTTCAATCAAAATATTATACTGGGTTATATCAGGTTCAATCAAAATATTATACTGTTTGGCACATTAAACAAAAATAACAACTTAATGAAATTTTTATTCTCCTCAGTGTCAGTATAGGGTGCATATTCACGAAAGATATGTGCTCTTCATGCTTAGTTGGAATACCTAAGATACACCTGTGCTTTGTTTCAAACAGAGGAAGTTACGCACAGGTATCTGGGCTTACATCAGTGCACGTATCTCATGAACGTTTGCCCTATACTGACACGGAAGAAAAGAAACTGTTGAATGAGGTCCTTATTTTTCTTTTATGTGCACACAGATAAATTCTTGTAACTTCATAATACTCAGATTAAACCATTGAAGGCATATGGTCCTTTTTTATTATGTTTTTGGGAATTTTGCTGGACTTTGAATGAGCCAGGACCATTTCTGTATATACAGGATGCGAGAGCTCTTGGATTTCATCCAAAATATCTTTATTTGTGTTCTAAAGATGAATGAAAGTTTCGGTGGTTTGGGACAACATTAAGGGTGAGTAACTAATAACATAATTTTCATTTTTGGTTGAACTAACCCTTTAAACTTTCACTCATGAAGAAATTTTAACTTTCCTTGATGGACACAAACAAAACAAAACACTCATTTATTCATTCATTTTCTTTTCGGCTTAGTCCCTTTTATAATCTGGGGTCGCCACAGCAGAATGAACCACCAACTTATCCAGCATATGTTTTGCACAGCGGATGGCCTTCCAGCTGCAACCCATCACTAGGAAACATCCACACACACTCATTCACACACATACACTACGGACAATTTTAGCTTACCCAATTCACCTGTACCGCATGTCTTTAGACTTGTGGGGGAAACCGGAGCAACCGGAGGAAATACACGCCAACACGGGGAGAACATGCAAACTCCACACAGAAATGCCAACTGACAGAGCCGAAGCTCGAACCAGCGACCTTCTTGCTGTAAGGCGACAGCACTACCCACTGCACCACCCCTAACAAAACACTCCTTGAAAGAAAATTAAACTCTTCTGTCACAAAACTGAAAGTCTTTGAGACTGTAAGATTTGGCAGGTCATAAAAAACTAAAAAAAAAAAACAAATGGCTGTGAGCAAAGGGAGATGAAGGAAGTGGGAACTTGTGGCTCATCATTATCAATCACAAGCTCATCAATGTAATCTAATCTTGCTGTCATCTCTTTTCTATCATTATTAATGGGCAGAGGCTTCCTTAAATATTTGACTGTATCAATGAGATTAAACTAAGTGCAACGATGCAACACAAAACTATTTAGTAGTTCGTCCATTTAACTTAGTGTCCCTCTATGTCACAAATAAGTGAAGTTTCTTTATAAACTAATTTCGAGAGGATCACATGCTTATGATTGAACACAGCTGGTCACGCAATAGCCATTTATGATTCACCAATCAGACGATTCCTTAGTCACTATAAATACCCTAAGTTCCATATCACAACCATCTTTGTTTTAAAGAATCCCTCCTTCCACCGCTACTCCTCCTTCTTCCTAGATGGGTGGCACGGTGGCCCAGTGGTTAGCACTGTTGCCTCACAGCAAGAACATCACTGGTTCGAGTCCTTACCAAGCCAGCCGATGTTTCTGTGCGGAGTTTACATGTTCTCCCCATGCTCACGTGGGTTTCCCCCGGGCCCCCCCAGTTTCCTCCCACTATCCAATTAACTTAAGTTAATTGACTAATACAAATCGGCATCATAGACGTGCTCCTAGTAAGTAGTTATATCTTATGAGTAATTCCTATCTGTTCCTTAGCTAGTACAGCAGGGGAGTTTTCGAGATCTACCTGAGCTCAAACTCCCCTCTCGCCCTGCAACGAAGAATGGGCTCGAGGATCTTATAAGCTCAGGGCTCTCACCCGAGACAGCATGCTAAGCGCTTTATAATCATCAGCTAAGTGTGAACTCTTGAAACTACATTTTAACTTTTGGACAGCTGATGCAAATGGATCTTCCAGGATATCAGCATTCTGAACATTTAATACATGCAATTTCTAAGTGAGGTTAGCACTGCTTTTATCCATGAATCAGGTAACGTTCTTTGCACTGTCACTGCACATTGTAATTTATATAAGATGTGGTTTGAGTGGAAAATGTCAGAGCAGAGTGACATATAAACAGAATATAACATGAAGAGAAATAGGTTACATGTCGTGTTTATTGTCACTAATACCACAAACCTGCAAATAAGGACCTTGACCCCAGGGTTAAGGAATATAAAAGTGTTAAACAGCCATTTATGAATACCAAGATTTAGACCCAGATTAAGAATTCAGAGGCCCCTGGGCACAATGTCTTTTAAAATACGTGTTAAATTCACAATTTAACAGTAAGTGAATTTATATTAAGTGTATTAAGTACCACAATTGGGATAATTTATTTATAACAAGTGCATATATTTATGGTTTACAAAGACTGAACTCATTTTTGAAGCATTTAAAGCACACTTTTTGAAATATACTAACACAACTAATGAAAATTAGAGGTGTTAAGCATATTTGTTCAAGTGCACTAAAGCAGTACTGAAGTTAAAATATAATTTTAAAAGTGCATTTTTAGTGTATGACATTTACAAATATATTTTATTAAAAATATATGTACTACAAATATGTAAATACAAATTGATTTTATTTAGAATATGTAAAAATAGCTGCAGTTTCTTTGCAATAAATTTAATTGTAGATGCTGTTTATACACACTCAATAAATATAATTTATTAAATATCCCACAAGGCACTTGTTTTTACATTTTCATTATTTAATTTTTTAAATATATTTCTCTCTTATTGAAAATAATCATACAATCCCATATAATCCCATATGTAATCGGGGGAAGAAGAATAAGTTTGGCAGAGGGAAGATTCGAAGTGGGTTCATGATTGATCGGATCCAAAAATGTTGCTGTGCATTTTACAACCTACACCACTGTGCCTGTCAGAAGTGCATCTTCAATGTTGTCTATGTCAATCAGACATTCATGGGTGAAGATTGTGTAAATAGCTTCTGCCAACAAGTTACACTATTTGTATTTAGAACAGAACAGAAAACAGAAATTGTCATTTTTTTATCTTCCCCTCGCATGGGCCACAAATCTGCGTGGCCCCTGGGACCATGCCAATTATGCCCATTGGATAATCCCAGCCATGACCTCAGGTAAATCATAAGAAGCATAAATCATTAAGCAAGATAACCCAGAATTATATTTTTTCAGTAGATCAAGCCTTCAAACAAAAATCTAATACAACGGATAAAACATTCATTCATTGTAGCTTCAAACACTCACCAAATGGTGCTTCATGAAGGTCGTCGATGAACAGAAGTAAGTCTGGCTTTTTTGAGACTTTCTTGTTGTGTAGCTGAGTATTCTGATATCTAACTTTCTCAAGTGTCTTGCACAAGACAGAAGGGCGAAGGCCTGGACTGGTTGGCAAATGTATGTGTGCTCTTGCTTGTGATACTAAAGACTTGCACAGCATCGTTTTGCCAGAACCAGACTCTCCAACAAGAAGTGCAGGTTGATGAACATCCAGCAGCATGTCCAGAAGATATGCATGCCTTTCATACTGTAACAAACACAAAAAGTACAGACACAGCTCAAACACATCGTATTGCTGAACGAGGAAAAAATCTATAATCTTAATGCTATATGTATTCTATAACAGAAAAGCCAAACCTGAGGCACGGATGTGAAGAAGAGCTGTGGACTCTTACGAGTGCTACAGTCAATGAAATTGGTTGTGTCTCTCATTTCGTCACTGAATTCAAAGAAATGCTCAAATACTGTGCCTTCTGAAGGAGTCTCAACTTCACAACAGCTCCTATACAAGGCCTCGCGTGCAAAAAGATCAAAATGCAGCCAGTGCCTATGACAGGAATGTGTATGTAACTAATACGTAATGTTTTGTGCAAATTAAGAAACAATATGTAATTTTTACCACTAGGGGGCACGTATTCACAACAAACAAGAGGCATAGTTTGATGATGCTGTGACTAAGTGTGGAATCATGGGAGTTGTCAGCTTCATTACTTCCTACGGGGACTCCTGAATAAATCATGTTCATAAATAAGTATTTAAAACTTTTTTATCATGGTAGTATGAAATGGTGAAAGCCATCAAAGTGAATCAAGACCGCTGACACAATAGCTGATGAGAGAAAACAGCATGAAAGCAGCAGAGCTACTGCTGTTCCAGCGGTTTTTGGATATTTTAATGAAAAGGTTTTACATATTGTGCCTTTAAAGTTAAAAATAAAGATTATTTGGGCACTTATTACAGGAAAATGTTATATTCATTGTTATTTGCTGTTTGTTTGTGCAGTTTGAATGGCAAAATGTATTATGTAAATGTACATAGCAAAGCCTGAGTGTAAATATTTTTTCATAACAACATCTAAGACATCTTCACATGTGACATACCTAGGGTGCAAATGTCCTCCAAATCCCCAAATATAAGCAACAATAAACATGTTTCTTGCGTGCAACCCCCAACGAAAAAAGGTAGTCATGCCATCACTGCATGGTGGCTGGAGAACTTGTGCACTGTCTAATGAATATGAAAAGAATATAAAAGAAAGATTTATTTGCATTAACCAAAATACTGAACACAGATTATCAGTCTCATAAAACTTTAAAGCATACAAAGACTACTTTTCAAAAGTAATCTCTGGACATATTCTGTGTAGGCTATACTACAGCTTAGCATAAAGTATACAATACTATACAACATAGCATAGTATAAGCTGTATGTGAATGTGGACCACAAAACCAGGCTTATCTTGCACAGGTATATTTTGGCTATAGCCAAAAAAAACATCATATGGGTCAAAATAATAGATTTTTCTTTCATGCCAAAAATCATTATGATATAAAGCAAAGATAATGTTGCTTGGAGATATTTTATAAATTTCCTACTGTAAATATTTGTACTTTGTGATTAATAACGTGCATTGGTAAGGACTTAATTTAGACAACTTTAATGGTGATATTTAAATTTCTTTATGTTTTTGAACCCCATCAGAATAGTTATAGGACAAATACTGTCATACCTTAACAAACCATATATCAATAGAAAACTTATTAATTCAGCTTTTTAGATGATTGTAAAATCAAAATGTCAAAAATAACCCATATGAAGGGTTTTGTGGCCCAGGGTCACATTTACTGCTCCTTCAGCTATGGGCAATTTATAGTAAGTTATGATAACTGTTTTAAGACATGTCTTTTCATATTTTCACTAGTTTATTTATTTAATTTAGGTGAATGGATGCAACAAAAATATTTTTAAAATATGCAAAAGATTATTATGTGATCTTTATACAATAAAAATACTATTGCAATCTGAAGGTGAAACATGAAAGTGCCCATTGGTGAAGAAACACGCATAAATAGGAATAGAAATTTCTACCTTCTGTTTCAGTTTTCCTTGAAGTGTATTTCGAGACTCCTCCCTTCCCAGAATGTTCCAAAAGTGCACAAAGAATCTTAATGAAACACATTATCTCCTGCAAACCCTCTGCAATCATGGGAGAACGAACTGTGTTTTTAAAAAACACTAATGTGTCAGAGAAAAGGTCTTCGGAAAGCTGTCTCCACTTTTTCAGAGTAATCTGGTCCACAATGTGCTCCCTAGTGAGAACATCCATCTCACTCCTCCACACAGATCTCCACAGGTTTTCACCAGAAACATACACTAGACTGCAGTGTGCCACTACAGAGGGTGCTGAATCACCAAGGTTTGAGATCTCAGTTAGTATTTTCAGCTTCGATGGCTCAATTTTCTCTCCTGATGAGAGGTAAAGATGAGGATGTTCAAGATCGCAAAGAGTTGTCAAAGAGTCCAACCAAGCAGGTTTGCCGATTGGATCACCATCCAGCACAATCCAATTCACACATTGTGTTTGCACAGTCTCCTTTCTTTTGGAAGGGGTGATAGGCAATGTCTGTTCTGAGTGTCTTAATGCTTTAGTGAAAGCTCCGTCAAACCAGAAACTATCCTTGCCAAAATAACCACCAAAAAATTGTTTGTTGGTCAAGGCATTGGGGAATATAACCTCAATGCTCACAGGAGGGGAATATGGCATAGGCAACTCATGATAGTCGTCTTTAATATCTCCTTTATGGTCACCTGCAGATTCAACATCAAGAGTCCTAGAAAGTTTCTGAAGTGTACTTGCTAGGGTTTGATATAAAGTTGTTTTGCCACAACCTGCTGGTCCAAGAAGCACTATAACATTGGAAACCTTCAAAGCTTGATGTAGGATCAACGCATTGTGAGGCATCTGTGCGTCATGAAATCCTTGTTGCTGCAACTCATCTTTCACTGCTTTTCTCAACATACTTTGTTCTTCTTCATCAATAATCTGTTGAAGACTTGCAAAGTGCCTTACTTTTGGAAAGGTTTCCTCAAATATTTTTTGAAACTTTGATGCTCTCTTTGGATCTGAGACAGTATTCTGCATGACTGACAAAACTCCTTTGATTGTTGCTTGCTCCTCTAAGTCCGCATTTATAATTTTCTTAGGCTGATTGGCAAACTTGAAATGTTCTCTGAACTTGTCAGTTTCTTTCAAATGATGAAAGAGGTTTAATTGTGTTCCAGAGGAAGCAATCACATTTCTGAGAAGGACAAGCCAAGAGGTCTGATGTCCACTGACAAAATCAGGAAGGCAATGTAAATCCTTTGCAAGCCTAAAGAGACAGTCCAGGCGGTGACTTAAATCAGCAGCTTCAGAAAATCCGAATGACAACAACATCACTTCTGCAATGATTCTGTAGTGTGGCTTCATCAGTGTGACAGGCCTCACCGCAGCTCTCAAATTTTCTGGTATCTTAGTTGAGTAGCCATTAGCTGAGATTGTGATACATCCATAAGTAAGCTTGACCGGAATATATTTTTTTCCAGCAATGTGACATTCCACCTCGTGTACTGTATTGTTATTCTTTTTAATGAATTCACCACTGCTAGACTTTCTATTTGAAGAGAACAACTCCTGTTCTTCCTCTTGTGTTTGTCTTTGAACTGCTGATAAATTTTGATGAATTTCGGTCAAATGTTGTCCCAAATCAGACAACGTTCCTTGTTCCATCAAATCTACTGAATCAAGTACTAGCCAAGCTCCATTTTGAAGAGCACCTAGAAGCATTTGGGAAATGACTGAAGATCTAGTGCTTGAACAACACTTCAAGATAACCACTTGTCGACCCAGTGCGTAACCCAACTGCACAGCGGCATGCTGCTTGCCTGACATGTGGGGTCCACTGATGAAAGCACACTTGAAGCTGGAAAGAGCAAGAATTATGCCCATGTAAGCTTGTTCAGTTGAAGGGGTATTCACCATGGTCCAGTTCTCAGGTCCAATGTATTCATAGCCATATGGCAATTGTGTGCGCAGAATGTTAACACAGACAGACTGATCCTCTGGAGATGGAAGTAAATCACTAGCAATCGCATTTGCATTTGGAATAAGGTAATACTTCATAAGCTTCTGCCATTCAAAAGAGGTCTCCAAATCTCCTTTCACTTTGACAAGCCCATCAGCTTGGCCAGAGTGCTTCAAGGTCAACATAATCAAGGCACGCAGAGCTGTCAAGATGCGCTGAGATGGGTTATTATTTGAATTTGTGGAATATTCATTTATAAGCTGGCACAAATAGTGCAGTTGTGCTGCTTTTTGAGACTTAATTCTCATCCACATGCCAGCAGTAGTACAATTTGACTCCTGGATTGTACTAAACCACAACACCTCTTCTGACACCAAAAGACATTGCAAAGGATACTGAGATATTAGTTTTAAAAGTGAAGTAGATTCATGAGCTACCTCAGAACTGTTACTCTTGTTGTTCCCAATCAGGTCTGGGTTTCTAGGAAGATTTCCGAGCTTTGATTTTTGCTGGATGGCTAAGCATTTTATAAATGTATGTTTCACGGCTTGATTTAACTTTTGTTCAAATAGGCCAAGCCAAGCCACAGGATTGAGATTTGACTTAGGAGGACATACGAAGGGAACATATTCATCAAATTCCCCATATACACCATGTACCAACATTCGCTCATTAGTAAGAGCTGCCAAGTCATGTGTACTGCAGACATTACCTTCGACTTGAACATCAAGCTGTTTAACTCCTGTGAAGCATTTCTGAATGAGTTGTAAAAGGGAGGAAGGTGCTGGAAGTTGTAAAGAGAGAAGTTTTATGACCTCTCCATCACTGAGACAGTAGAGTCTGGGGAACTGGCTCCGTGCTGACTCTAATACATTAAGAAAGTGATTGGAAATCTCCTCCATTGTTGTGAGTCCATTCAGAAAGGCAGCACGTAGACTCTGTCCTTGTGAAGTGTCACTGAACTCTGTTCTTGTACTCAGATGAACAAAACTGCATACATGTGGGTCATTGACTGTGATCTCAATGATTTCACGAAACAACTTATCTGCTGGGTGAAACCTCTCTTGCTACAACAGAAGAAATATTGATTAGTTAGAGGAAACTGCTTTACTCAAACTGAGTAAATAAAAGAAGCATCAAATCAAAAACATACCAACTCAAACTTTTGATGCACATTTTCATTGAATGTTCGGCTTATAAAGATCCATTTCTGCTGATATCTCTCAAATATTTCAAGCAATTCATCTGTTGTAAATCAAGTAAGTCAAGAGACAAAGTAAAACAAGAAATTGATATTCTGCAACATTTTTTACCTCCCAAATATACATTATTGACACCTATGTTTTTCTCAGGAATATACCCAGCTCTTGTAAAAGCAGCAGCCAATGTTCAACATCCTTCTGTAACTCGTCAACATGTGAAGAACGCAGCATGTTGGAAAGGATCAGAACACTTTCCTTAGAATGAGCTAGAAGTGTCTCCATACCTGAAAAAAATGCATAAATAGACTGATA
>CAIGQW010055714.1:73208-109574 GCA_903798125.1 Danio choprae | reverse complement strand
GTGTGTGTGTGTGTGTGTGTGTGTGTGTGTGTGTGTGTTTGTGGCATGTCAGGACACAAATCTGTATGATGACATAGGTATGACACAGATATTACAAAAAGGAGGTGAAATATGAGGACATTGCTGACGTCCTCATTTCTCAAAAAGCTTATAAATCACACAGAATGAGTTTATTCAGAGAGTAAAGCTGTATACAGTCTCCTGTGATGGTTGGGTTTAGGGGTAGGGTGGGGTTAGATATGATATACGATAATACAATATATGGTTTGGACAGTATAAAATGAATGGAAACCTATGTAATGTACCCGTGTGTGTGTGTGTGTGTGTGTGTGTGTGTGTGTGTGTGTGTGTGTGTGTTCTATTTGTGTGGATCAGTATTACAGGTCTGGGGTCAGCTCTGAATACCCTAGTGACTGTCTGACTTTTGTATGTGATGCCTAAGTAATCACTGGAAGATATTGTTTATAATTATGCACACACACACACGCACATGAACATTTTTTAAGTCTATCAGTGTTTTTTACCAATCAGGTTAAAACACCTATATGTATGATGCAGAGTTAATGACGTTATGTGAGAGTATAATTGTTGTTTTGAGATTGTAAGCAGAGCGGCCAACGAACTCTTTAGAGTGTTGAAGTTGGCTTCTGCTGATGAAACTGCAAACTATCTTCACTAAACCTTTTTTTATTATTATTGAATCTCTGACTCCGGTTCTTCTTCATCTGACAGACTGGTCATTTTTGGGTTAAAACTGTTGGTCCACCTACAAACTGTTCTAGTTTGGTAATGCTGGTGTTCTGTTTTACTGTAGATGGACTGAAATGGACTTGTAAAAGGTTGACTCAGCTATCGACAATTACTCTCTGACTGGTAAATTGGACTATTATTACTATCATTCTAAAATGCCATTTTAAAGTGAAAGTGCACTAGTTCTCAATCCTGTTCCTTGTGACCCCCTCTTTGCACATTTTGTATGTTCATCTTTCCAAATGGGAGGTTTGTCCCATTTGAGTTTAAGTGCACTGTATCAAAGGATATTCCAGATCGAAAGAAATGTGTTCAATTCAGAGGGTATTTAAGTATGCGTGATGTGACTTTTATGCAATTCTCATGATTACATTTTTAATTATCCTTCACACTAAGTAAGTTTTGTCTGAAAGTGCTAAAAACATTGCATTGCAAATATTTGTTTATAAATTAAGTAAACATCAAGTTCAGCTAGCTTCTCATGTGCAGGGACCAGGGGGTAGAAAGCAGTGAACACTATGTATGGAACATGTCAGTGGGAAAACAATTCCTTCATGGAGCTCTCCTATAACAAGCAAGTTATCTAAATCAGTAGAGTATGCTCTGACAGTTTCCCTCTGCATCCATTGTAGGAAAAGATATCTATGGGTCAGTGGAGTACAATTAATTTTTTAGTTACCAACTTTCTCAGCATACCTTCTTTTGTGCTCAAGAGAAGAAAGACAAGTGGAGGGTGAGTAAAATATGACAGAATTTTAATTTGTGGTGAAATGGTATATGCGATGCTGTGCTGGGTACCTTCAATGAGATCTTCAACACAACTGGTGGGCAAACAGCCTTTAGAGTCATATGACAAACTGCAGGAGTCAAACACCTGTAGAAACATATCATTTATACAGTAAGTATGTGTACTTGTTTTTACTAAAGCACACTTGTCCTTGTTTGTAACAGTGAACTATTGAATATTAAAAGGATTTACACAGCTAAAATTAAAGTTACAGATTAGATAACAAAAAAATGTATTTATTTCTTTATTTGACCATCTGGTGGACGACTTCTCACCTGAAGTACTGAATCCTCTACAGATAACACAGCTTCATGTAAAACTTCCTGAAACAGATGCAATGAAGGAAAAATAGAAAGTTGACCATCTTTTCCAAATATAATCTCGACCTGGAAGAGACCACTCTGTTCTTCTCGTTCTCTCTGAATGGTTTAAAAGAAGTACATTTGTAAAATAAGAAAAGAACATCAATTTTACATTTAATTCAACTCAGAATTAAAACCTTGTTTCTCACATTTGAAACATTGTTCAGGAAAGCTGTGATCTCCCCTTTGGAGATTGTGACTAGGTTTTGGACAGTCATGTGATCAGCTAGAGAAGCAAGGTTTCCCAGCCGCTGTACGGCTTGTTCTGCCTGACTGAGCTTTTTCTGTAGCTTTCTAAGGTAGGAGACCTGAAGGTGTAAGGATTGACTACTCTGGTAAAGCTTTACATTTTCCACTTCCATTTGGAGGTCCTGGCATGCTTGATAACTCTTATCCTTCACCTGCAAGTAGATGATAAGTGCAATGAATATTTATTAACTTTAAAGGGATAGTTCACCCAAAAATATTTTTTGTCAACCTTTCAGGCCCTATTTACACTTATTTAAGATGCATTTTGCTAAAAAGTGATGACACGAAATACAACTCTGAATTGGGGTCTAAAATGTTTTTATCACCCGTTAGTGTAAATACTCATATTGTTAAATGCATTCATACAACCATAAGAGACCACCAACTCATTTTGGGATGAAAGGGATGTAGAATGTGATGAAATAAGTGGAAAGAATCTTAACATGAAATGCAAGAGAAGATGAATATGAATACCATGTTTTTAACAAGTAAAAACTGTGATGTGTCTTGGCTGACAGCTTGCTGTTATTCTGAACTTGTTTGGCCGTCGTTCTTGCATTGAACACAAAGAAGAAACTTCTGATGTCGGAGTTTCTCTCTTCCACACAATTACATTGTATTTTGTACATTTACACATTATAACAAAACATTACAACAGTGGAGAGTAAAAAAAAAGATACAGTGAATTACTTACAAACAGTGTCTACAAACTGAATAAACAACAATACCTTAAGGTAAGGTTAAAATAATCATACGTCCATTAATTTTCTTTTCGGCTTAGTCCCTTAATTAATCTGGGGTCGCCACAGTAGAACGAACCGCCAACTTACTCAGCATATGTTTTTTACGCAGCGGATGCCCTTCCAGCTGCAACCCATCACTGGGAAACATCCATACACACTCATTCACACACATGCACTACGGACAATTTAGCTTACCCAATTCACCTGTACTGCATGTCTTTGGACTGTGAGGGAAATCGGAGCACCCGGAGGAAACCAACGTGAACACGGGGAGAAAATGCATAAAATAATCCCAATAAAGGTCAAAAATGTCTAATTTAATGGGGACTTTAAAGTTTTGAGATACCATCTTATACGCCATGTAGTTAATGACGTAGGAGCATATTAGGTGTGCGCATTGAGTATCATGACAGAAGCTTTTTTTTTAACCCTCATATTCCCAATTTTCAAATAGTTGTATCTCAGACATACATCAATGGAAGGCTTATTTATTACCTTATTGTCTAATTTTCTAATTATTACCTAATTTCCAAAAATTTGAACCTTATTACTGGTTTTGTGGTTTAGGGTCGCATTTGGGCATGCACTAGAGATCTTTTGAAATTATTATTATATGTGTATGCTCAACGCTATTTCACAGCAATTCTGATTTAGTGGCTAATTCATATGAATTCATAAGATTTCATTTGTACAATTTATTACTATTCACTAGGCTAGTATGCTAGACATATACAAAATAATAAAAATTTATTGCAGAGTTTAATTTTTAACATAAGCATTTTTTGTTTTTACTTTTTAGTGGTGTTGTCACTGTTCACTTTCACTAAACAAAAAATAGCAGCTTTAACATTCTATTAAATAACTTGTTTTGCATTCCTTGAAAGGACGAAAGGCCTAGGGCTTTCTGGTAGCATTGTGTTAGTTTAGATGACACAATGAAGAAAATGAGGACAGAATTTTAGATTTTGAGTGAACCAAAGGTTTTATATCATACCGTATTAAATATTGCAGCCCGGCAATGTAGGAACCTATCTAAAGAAGCTTGAGCTGTCCGCTTCTTTTCCAGGAGTGCTGTTTGAAAATCCAAGAGTGTGTACGTCCGTAAATGATCCTGTGGCAGCCACCTGACCTGCTTTAGCTCCTCAATTAATCTAGAAATAATAAAAGAGGTTTTTGAGATAAGCAAAAATGAGAATCTTTATAGCACCACATTTTAATTTAATTTTTAACATGTCTTATAGGGTCATTTTGGGACAAAAACCTGGCAAGATGTAATAATGCATTCCTGAACTGGGGCACTGCTATCAGCAGCTGAGACGGAAGAATGTCAATCCTTCGTTTGACTGTAACCTTGTGGACATTTCTGTGCCACCTGAAAAAGTTGTCAAGGAGTTAGAAAACTGCTTGTATAAAAGACTATATAAGACATTCCAAAGTTAAAGGAACAGTTCACCCAAAAATAAAAACTGCACTCACAATTTACTCTCACGTGGATCCAAACCTTTTTTAATGTTTCTTTTTTTTCTACTGAAAAAAACAATTGCAATTGGCATCCATATTTAAAAAAAATACTATGGAAGTCAACAGCTACTGGTTTCCAACATTCTTCAAATACCTTCTTTTTTTAATCAACCAAAGAAAAAACTCAGGGGCCATTTATGTTTTAATAATGGTTTCAGCCAACATCTGGAAACCTTTTTCGAGTTTCATTGTTTTTGGGACAGGAAATGCATAAATCCGAAATCAGCTTACAGAGTGGAAGTTTTTGAAAATGTCACCATTGTCATGTCCATGTAAACACCCGAAAACAAGACTCTTTGAAAATGATGATATCGTACGCATGCATGGTACATCTGTTGAGGGAGGTGTAGAAGGCAATCGCAATTGTTGTCAGTGGTGTAAAGTAACGAATTACAAATACTCATGCCATGCCTTTTAGAACTGTAAACAGTTTTCTATAAGGGTATGCACACTGATGCCACTCTTCGGCGTCTGTTTGTGTTGCTTAGTAATGTATAAACAACTATGTAAAGACGGGATGCGTGCTTAATACTCAATACTAAAGACTATAGAATACACAAGACATGTCACTCGTAGTTGTAAATGGGGAAAAAGTGTAATAGTCAATATGGCGAATGAAGCCCCGCCTTCTAGTACAGGAGCCAATCATCAATCACTATAGACAGACGATTCAAAGGGCAAGGGGCTCAGACCTGACATGTGTTTTTACTACAGTTTCCAAAGTTGTTATGAAGCCTCTAAGGGCCAGCAAACACACTAGAATCTCAGAAAATACTTCCTTGAAATAGATTCACACAGAGTCGCTGTTGGGGAGGGGGGGGGGGGGGGGGTTAGGACGATTCTAAGGGGCCACGCCGTTTTGGGGCCCCCAGAGTTACTATTAGGGGCCCCCCAATCTCACACACCTCCCCCTCCCCGCTCTTCACTTTCATCCGCAACACCATTGTGACACAGAATGTTGTCATATAGGGCCCGTACCGGTCAGCGGCGCCCCTGGATTCCCATAAAGCTTGAAATCTCTACTTTTAAACGAACCAACTACACTTGAAAACAAATGTTCTCTTGTTTTTGAACGCGAGGTACCGTACAAACGCACATCATATGACAGCAACTACTCAAACACCAACAACAAAACTTGTCAACAAAGAGGCCACTGTCAATTTGGGAGAAGACTTGCCATCAAGATCATGTTGGGAATTACTTCAGAAGACCATGTGATCAAACGAGGCATTATTCAGAGAATGATAATGTGTAACACGTAAACAGAAACACCTATAAAGAAGGTTGATGTCGTTCCGTTTGATTGCTGATTTCGTGTGATTTGAACATTTAGAAACGAAACCTAAGAGACAGTTGATGTTTAATTTTATTGGTGATTCCAAATATGAAATTTAGTTGTAAACATGGAATACAGTTTTGGAGAATTTGATGTTTACCCATTCATTCGCCCGAGAGGTGTTTCAAAGATGGCCTTTGATGGCCTACATACACACCAGCGCTAACCCACCGATGGCACGTTGTCATCCCTTCCTTACAGGTACAGGCTTACTAACAAGGTAACAATGCCAAATACTAGCCTGGCATATGTTATACAGTGTTTGGCTGTTGTTCCAGATGTGTAAACTTTGTCATGTAAACGTGAAACCTATTTTAAATGCTGTTTTTGTCTACAACATTGTCCAGTAATCGTAGACTTTAGACATTAATCGTAGGTTTAGAACAAGTGGGAGATTAGTAAATGATGAAAGAGTTTTGTAATTTTTGGGTGACCTATTGCTTGACATTATTTAACTAAAGTTAAATTACCTTTTGAAGATCTTGCGCAGTAAATAATCTCTGAAAAATGGAATTTCTCTCACAGCTTCACAAAGCACAGCCTCTCGATACCACTCTGCCAGGGTCCAGAGCTCAATGCTGCAGCCATCCTGCAGATGTATTACAGTTGTGGGGGAGAAGATGTAGTAATCTGCGCATACACCACTCCGAGAGATCACTTGCAAGTTATATGGTCTAAAAAAAAAAGAGCAGAAACATTCGGCTTACCAATTAAGTCAGCCACAATATATCTGATCATTTAAAGACAAATTTATATCAAGCTAAAATGTTTTTCTGAAAATGAACAGTGACTGCCACCCGTAAGGAGGATCTTCAGAAGCCTTCAGATGGTAAAAATCAAGTTCTCCCAGATGTTTTTTCTTGGCTAATATCTCAACCACCTCAGTTCCAGTGAGTGGCTTGTTTCTGGCCTGGCAATCTTTCCCGGTTGTAATCTTTTCCTTGTCATTTTCATCACTTAAAAAAAGAGACAAACTTTTCACAATCTTCAAGCAGAAGAAAAGTTCATGCATAAGTAGGTTTCCACTAGTCAGCTTACTTGAATTGTCTGACACTTGAGTGCTGAGTTGTTTTCATAGGTGTCACAAAACTGGGTCCTTCATTCCACACAATCTCTCTGACTGCCAGTTCAGTGCCCGTCTGAGATACCAACTGCGGCAGTTTAACAGCAGACAGATCATTACGTGCTGGAGACAAGGGTCTTAAACTGAGTGTGCGGAAAGGCGAGGGTTCACGTTTAAATGCTGGTGTGGTAGTCAGAGATTGACGAGACAGCAGACGAGGCTGAGAAGCAGGTCTGTTTCCTCCTTTGGTCTGGGTGAATGCCAGTCCTGTAAAGCCATTACCTTGAGCATCTCTCTTGGGTGACGACATGACTTGAAAGTCAGTTTGACATATCACTGACTACAATGTGATCCTCTTTCAACCCCATTTTCTAAAAAAAAATAAAAAAATACGTCCAACGTTTTTACGTTATCTTGGTAGGTAGTATGTATGAATATTTAATTAGGACACATCATATGGCAAGCCATTTTAATATTGAATCAATATAATTATCATATTTTTTATGCTACCAGTATTTATTTTTTTGATACTATTATCTTTTCCATTGAGTGCTTGCTCATTAGCTACTAGTTCTCATTCTTTATGTACTAGAAGGCCACAGGCTACATTTTTAAAAGATACTAGCACTTGTTTATTAGATATTACTACCTAATAAATAGACACTTATTAATCATTAGATACCAGAACCTATTTTTACTCCTATCATTCGTTAGCATATGGGTAGGGTTACAATTACTATAGGTGTGTGGTAGAATTATGGTTTGGAGGACAAATGGCTTGGATTAGGCAATCAGATAGTGATTCCTATGAGGCGATGCATAATCTGGCAGGGGTGTAATTAAAAATAAAATATAAAAACACTTAATTTTCTGCACAACTCCAGGTTAGCAGTCATTTCCAGTTGATAGTTTCAGTCATGTGACCTGTGTGGAGACTAGAGAGCTAAACAACGGGCCGTAATGGCAGCTTATCCTGTGATTTCCATAGAAACACAGTACAAGCTGGTCAGATTTGTTCTGTTTTTAGCTACAAATATTTGAATCACCTCAACAGAACAAAAAAGTGAACACAAAATGTATTTCAGGCTTGTGATCCATACAGCACCCATCACCATATTTCAATCTTTAAAAATCACCAGAGCTCAATTCAGCGATGTTTACATGTGTCTTGTGTTGTGGAGAATTGCCAGTATAGAACATGAGTGTCTGCTTTTATATGTATGTTTCCTTTACTTATATTAAAGTCTGTGTGAACCAGAAGTTGCTGAGACTTTTATTTTAGTATGTTTTTCTTTTTGCTTGGTTCAGAATATTGTGGCTAAAGACATTAACTGAGAAGTACCACCACCCCAAACGAGGAAGCAAATAGTCAGAGTTTGATTGAAGATTACCAAAACAAACTTTTTTCAGTGGATTAACTTCCATGGATTAATTGCTCACCTGAATAATACCAATGTTTTTTTAATATATATATATTTACTGGTGCGTTAATCTAACTACTATAAAAGCACCGAATTTGTGTGCCGCAGGGTACTTATTGAATAGTTAGTACTTATTCAAAGGATACTAAGACACATTTATGAGATACTAGTAAATACTAGTAAAATGTTTAATTAAAATCAACTTGCCATTCTGACATGTCATAATATAATATAAGCAAAAAAAAGTTTTGACTATAAAGATATGAATTGCTACTAATAGGCATAATTACAGAAGGTATTAGTGTCTAATGAATCAGCAGTACCTAATAAACAACTAGTAACTAATAATTATAACGAATAAGGTATTATTATCTAAAAATTAAAACTGACTTGCACTAGTATCTATTCAATAGGTAAAGATCTAATAAAGAATAGGCTATATACTATAATAATATGTAATGGTATCTATTTAATATAAAATGATGAATAATTACTAAGCAGTATTATAGTAATTAATATGTAGACTACTAGTACCCAATAGAAAATACACTTATTTTTAAGAAATGCAAAATATATCCGTAAGTACTAAGTACCTTACATTTCATAGAGTTCTTGTTAAAATAGCTCGACGACAACAATAACAACATATCACTAACATTACGGTTTACAGAACTTTTATTATAGAAAACTCAAAGCATGAAGCAAAAGTGAGATAACTTTACAAATTTTACAGATAGCTAAATTAAAACTGGCGTTAAGAGAAATATGTTAGTTTTTCGTCAATTTTAGGTTAGTGTTTTACACCGACACAGCCTCTT
Source organism: Danio choprae (assembly GCA_903798125.1). Taxonomy (NCBI): domain Eukaryota; kingdom Metazoa; phylum Chordata; class Actinopteri; order Cypriniformes; family Danionidae; genus Danio; species Danio choprae. The sequence goes on along the minus strand of CAIGQW010055714.1, from coordinate 100,524 downwards.
GTTTCTTGGATACAAAGAACAAGAAACAATTGCAAAGTTTGTTAGTAGGCTAAGTCGAGCAATAACAACACTGCTATTGAAACAAGTTGACTAAGGAAAACATGCATTTACCATAAGCAATTTATATATGAAAACTGTTATATTTAAGGAAATTTTTACTAACGTTACCTGGGATGAAATCTTAGCTCATAGCCGTGAGTACGTAGGCACTTCCTGTTCCCATGGGAACAGCCGCAAACTCGGAAGGTGCGTCTCGATCAGTTTCTTTCTTCAGTAACGTTAGTCAGATATAAGTGTTGAGTAAAGTTACGTTTTAAAGAAATATATTACAATCTTGTAATGTAAAAAAACGAACTACTTTGTTACTTTTTATGGGAAGTATTGTGAAAGGATATATGAATGTATTTAACATGTTGATAGAAAGTCCAAACACACAGAAAGTCGCTACTCCATGACAATTAATGTTTTTTTCCCCCTGGTCTGCTATAACCTAAAAATTCCTAATTTTATTATAGTTTGTCTAATTAATTATCATTAGCCGCAGTTTTACCACAAAAACACGATGAATACTAGATTACTTGGTTTTATTTATAATAAAATCATGGTTAGGTTATAACTCAGGTGAAGGACCTCAATTTCCTCATAAACCAGCATTATTTGAAGCTGTTTAATGCTTATTCTGATATTATTGACACTCTCCAGATGATAGTTTAAAAATGAGTTTGTCCTTTTGCTGAGTTTTTGCATTCAATAGGCAGTTTAACATAATTTGTATATTGTATGCCCTGATGTGTCATAAATGTAAAGACAATCACACTTTGTTTCAGTGTGGTGAGCCTTAAAAAGGTTGGCAAAAGTCCTTGAAATTATCTGACCCCACTTTGTGTGAGTAACTGAGTTTTCTAATGTATCATCCACGTTGTCACTAATCTAAAACCTACTTGGGATCAGTCATGCACACTTTCTGGGAATATAAAAAGCTCAAATATTTCAGGAAAGCAATACAGAACTTCACAGCCAAGATTTTGTAAATTTCGATGGACACCAACACTATACCTATTTGATATGGAATCGAACAAGACACTTGGCATCTTATCTCATTTAACAAAAAATGCATTCTGCTTAACTGGAACCAAGCAAGGGCTCCAACATATACCAACTATTTAAACAACTTCCAAATGTACAGTACACTTACTAAAGAATAAAGGGGGGTGTTTCTTAAAGAATATGGATGGCTCTAGTCTAATAGACCTCTGACCTCAAAATCCCAGATGGACTTTGTTGTTACCCTTGTTCCCTGTTTTTATATTATTATATTTGTAATTTTTGTATTAATTGGCTTCCTTGTTTCTATCTTTTTTTGTTCTTGTTTTATTTGCTCTTATTTAAAGCAATAAACAAATATAAATATGTAATCAGAAATAAGCTAAATCATTAGTAAATAGATCATTAAATTCCAAGCCATGTTTATGGCATGTTTATCTATTTATTTCAGCCACCACATATTGTGACTCAATATTTAATGGAGGCTAAATATGCAATTGCCTGTTCTTAAAAGAAAAAAAAGAAAGTCCTGCAGTTTTTCAGTGGATGAACAGGATGTCCTCATGTCTTAACTTTGGAAGAGATTATTTATTTTTTTAAACAAAGTTTATGCATTTTTGTACATATGAAAAGTGTTTTACAATATTCTAGTAAACCTAGAGGGTAATTATTTTAATATATTAAGAGGTTATTCATGTATCTATATAGGAAAATCGGTTGTGTCAGTGTGTATTGTGTAATTTGTAAAACAAAGCAATCCCAAACACTTTGTCATTCAGTTTGACCATTCATTCATTTTCTTCTCGGCTTAGTCCCTTCATCAGGGTCACCAAAAAAAATTGCTAAATATTTTTCACACTGTCCTTGTTCATCCAATTGGACTGAATCCTTGAAATAACCATAAAAAAGAATGATCAGAATTTGAATATTAGAGACTTTATAGTACATCCAATTTTTTTAATACATCCAAAACTCATAATAATGTTTAAACACTAAAAAGAAAAATCCCCAATAATGGTATAAAAAACAGCAGATGTGTCAGAATTCTGTCATTTTCTTATGCGTGTCTGCTTTCCTCTGCTCTCTCTGGATGGACTGCTCCTGAGCCTTCAGCTGCTCCAGTAACTTGCGGGAAGCCGTGAGTTTCTCCTCTAGCCGACTGACCACAGCAGCATCTCTGAGGACAGAGAAAGACAAAACATCAGTGAATGTTGCGGGTTACGAATTAAAAGCAAGCTTGGTTTACTTTAAGTAGAGTAAAAGTAGTTTTTTACACCTAGTAGCTGCAACAAAACAACTACATTTTTGGAAAACTTGAGCAGTTTTACAGCGGTGGCAATAAACAAACATGCTCTCCAAACATGAATTTGTTATTTTTGTGAATAGCTTAAATCCATATTTATCAATATTAGAGATGTGCCACTTTTTTCAAAATAATGTTAGTTACAAAAACAATAAATGGAAATAAATGCTAATTAAAACCCTAATTTTCTTGGCCTTAACAAGCTGTTTTAGAATTACCGGTCTTAGTGATGATCAAAACCTATTTCTCCAATTAACATTAGATAGTTTGTCCAAAACAAAAAGTTACTTATTGTTTACTCACCCTCAAGTGGTTACAAAACTTAATAAAAACAACAAAAGTTGTTTTTATTCTGTTGAAAAGAAGACATTTTGAAGAAAGCAGAAAACCTGTAATGATTGACTTCCGTTTTAGGAAAAACAAATACTATGGAAGTCAATGGTTACAGGTTTCAGAATTTCTTCAAAATTTCTTATTTTGTGTTGAACAAAAGAACGGAACTTAAGGGATGTGTACTAAATCACATACTTCCATACTATATAGTACGCTAAAGTCAGTATGCGAGCGGAGTAATATGTCCGAATTCAAAGTATTTGAAAAACAGTATGTGAGAAGTACCCGGATGGCCTATTACTTCCAGAGAGACTCTGAAGTGCGCATCCTATACATGCTATGCTATATCATGATGTACCGCGAGAGAATTCATGAATGGGAGTGAAGCAACGCAACTGACGTAGGAAGGTCACGTGATCATGACAAAATGGCAGATGTAGTACGTCCGTGTTCCATTCATACTGCTCACATTCATACTGTATAGAACGTACTTTTCTTACGGTTGAGTAGTAAATTTAAATTCAAATAAAGTACCTACTGAGTAGTAGGCGATTTCAGACGGAGCCAAGGTTTGGAACAAGTGAAGAGTGAGTTTTCAGTTTTGTGTAAAGGTCCGTTTAAGTGTTTCTCAACCACGTTCCTGGAGGACCACCAGCTCTGCACATTTACCAGGTCTCCTTAACCAAGCACACCTGATTCAGATCATCAGCTCATTAGCAGAGACTGAAAGACCTGTAATAGGTGTGTCAGACAAAGAAGACATCCAAAACATGCAATGTTGGTGGTCCTTCAGGAACCTGGTTGAGAAACACTGCTTTAAGTCTTAAGCTGCGTCCCAAATGGCTATGCACTTATGCACTATGTACTTATGCACTTACTCAACACTAATGTTTTTTTAACTATGCAGAAATTCAAACCTGATGACATTTGAAGGTTGCCAAATTAGTGAAATAAATGACCAAAATACCAAATAATACTTGACATGAGTACAACCACACTCAGGAGGCAGCATAATCACTCTCTAAGGAGAATTTTGCTTTCACAATCCAAAATAAATAAAGTAATCCAATATCAGTGCCTAAGTGAGCAAAGCTGCGGCTGTTGAGTGCGTGAAGTGTCCAACATTCCACACTTCTTTTTAGCAGTTGAATAAGTGCATCATCCGGGTTTTTAAAGTGCACTTATTATTTTTAGAGTTTTCAGTGTGAATGCACTACTTACAACATTTATGCTACAAAATGGCGTAGAATAGTGCATAAGTATGCGATTTGAGACGCACCTATAGGTGTCAAACTCGATTCCTGGAGGGCCGAAGCTCTGCACAGTTTTGCTCCAACCCTAATCAAACACAGCTGATCCAACTAATCAAGCTGTTTACTACTAGAGGCTATTAAGCAGGTGTGAGCTGGATGTGGTTAGAGCTAAACTATGCAGAGCTGCGGCCCTTCAGGAATTGAGTTTGAGACCACTGCTTTAAGTCAACAAAATTCTAAGGTTTTAAATGTAGAAAATCTTAACTTTCTGAATGCTACTACAGTTTTTTCAACCACTAACAAGTACTGTGCAGCACTGAAGCCACAAGTTCTAAACTGTTCACAATCAGCCAAACAGAAGTTTATGAGGAGCAAACTGTGAATCATTTTACATTGCTTTCACACTTAATGCAATGCAATAAACACATTGTGTAAATTTCCCAAACAGTTTTGCCATTAAACTCTACAAGCGGGGAAAAAAACATTCAGCACATTTTTCACTTGCCAACAAAGTAATTTCAAAACTGTTAACAACAGTTTTGAAACAGATTAATGGTAAATTCCATGCATTTTTGCCATATTTATATAAAAATAAAGAAAATCTTAACAGAAAATGACATAATAATTATAAGCTGATTGCCAATAGCCTACTTAAGATTCCTGCTTTAGTGTCGTTACTTTTTTTGTTGTAAAAAGGATAGCTTGGAACTTATTTTGTTAGAAAATAAGGATCAAAGAACGCAGGTTGGTAGGTAAAAAAAAGTGATAAATAAGGATAAAGTGATAGTGAGAGCATGGAAGACAAAGGAGTTTGTAATTTACACGTAAAATACAATAAATGTCTATATTTTTAATACAATAAATGTCATGTACCGCCAAAGTACATTACAATACAATACATGATGGACATTGTTTTGTTGTACAATAACAGTGAAGCAAATGTTTTAAAACATTTAAAGTGTGATTTTCACATGTACTGTAAAGTACTACGTTTTCATCTTGGTAATGCGCACTGTGTGAACAGTTTTGAAACCGTGGCTTCAGTATTGCACAATGCTTGTTAGCAGTTGAAAAAAATAACTGCAATTCATACTCTGACTAATCACGTGTTATATAAGTTTATAGCTGAAGTTCCACCTCACAAAATGTTGACTACATGCAGTTCTGTCAATTGTTATCCAGTTCAAAGTAATTCTACAATTTCATTCACTATATTTTCTTTACAGACAGAAAAAATCTGATGAGTTTTCCTGCTCTCTTTTGAAAAGCACTAGATAATTGGCCCAGTAAATAAGTAGCCGGCTGAACAACTCATTTACAGTTTTAATTTGAAATATAATTTAAAATTTAATTTCAATGGTTAAAAATCATTTAAATAATTAATTCATTTAAATTAAATGCTGCTTTTTTCATTTTCATTCATGTGGAATGACGATGATTTAAAATTAATTATAATTTAAACTAGGAAATAATTTGAACATTTTTGTACATTTATAAAAAATAAATAAAAGTTTTTCCTTATCCATCTTCACATAAATGGAACGTTGTCAAAACATATATTGCACATGCCAGGCTAATAGCATGCAATGTAACTTTGAAAAAGAAACTGTGCACAACCTGTTTTGGTTGCTGAGCTCTTGCGTGTTACTATTTTCACTAATTAAATCTTTGACGTTTACATATGATAGAATTTTCTAAAAATGTCATCTTTTTTTTTTTTATGGATTTATTACGGATCCAAAAATAGTCATATAAACAAGTGGCTAAAATGCAGTGTTTATTTCGTCAATGAAAATAAGGGTGAAAATGTTTGCTTTCGATGGCTTGGAAGAAACACACTTAAGAAGTGGTAACATGACTTAAAACTAAATGCGTGTACTCTGTTCTGCTCATTTAATGAAATATTGTTGACAAAAAAAGTATGATTTTTTGTTAGAATTCACTGCATTGCGCTGTTCATTCATTAGATGAGCACATCTGCATTCAGTCACGTTACTAGAGCACCAGGCCGGTCAAGTTTGTTTGTTTCAAGCCATTTTAGATCAATTCATTGTCATGTAAACTTACCCTTTGCAGCTCTTGCATCACAGATATGGGAAAAAGGGTGGGTATTACAAAAATAAAAAACACAAAAAAATCTGGCCAGGTAGCAATAGAGACTGCGAAAAGCATACCTTCCGTTTCGTCTACTGAGAGACTTAGTAAGTTGCTGGATCTCTCTTTCAACTTGAGTGACTTTCTCTGCAGCCTCAAACAGACGAACATTAAGGGACCGTTTGGTGCTTTTTCCACCCCTATAGGCCTCTGCACCAGTGACCGATGAGCTTGAAGAATGAGACGCAGACTGAGCTCCATCACCGAGCTTAGAGTTCAGGAAATCAAAAACATTGTGGCGCGTCGACGTGGAAGCTTTCTTCTTTTTAGCCTTTCTTTTATGTGAGGTCGGGTTATTCTTGGCAATAGCAGCTGCAGTTTTTCTCTGAGTAAGTTCAGCGCAGATGTCCAATGAACGGCCTTTAGGAAGAACCACTGCCTGAACTGGCTCGACGCGACCAGAGAGCGTTTTCCCCAAGCCTGTCCAAAACACAGAAACAACATCAGGGTATATACAGGAGAGTGAAATTCAATACCTTTAAAGACCTTTATTCAAGACTCTTTCCATACATTTTAAGATCTTATTGCCACTTTAGATTTCAATCGATAACATTGCCATTTTAATTACAGTACATTTACTAAATACCGATTGTAAGAAAGCACAACTAAAACTCTTAGCTTGCAATTTAATTCAGAAGGGTGGGAACCGACTGCAATTTTTTTTTTTACTAGCAAATTGGCAGATTCCATATTTTAGAATTTAGAAACCAGAAAATTTTTCATCATGATCCACACAAAGATTTAACATACATTAGAGTGGGCAGTTAGGGTTGTTAAATCGATTGTATAATTTAAAATAATGATGTAAAAACTAAATCTGTTAAAGGATTGTGAAATGACGCTACATAAAACATATCCTCTCCTCAACTAAAACGTTCATATACTGAATAAAAAGGCTAATTCTCTCTCTTCCAGCAGGTGCTGCCTATAGAAAAGCAAGAATAATGGTGTTGCCTTGGTTACTGCAGTAAACAAAGCAGCCTGACGCCAAATCTAGCAGGGCTTTTTCAATTTCATAAACTACACAGCATGCCAATATTCGCAGATAAAATTTAGGCAAACTAGAAATGGTACAAAATAAAATGCTAAAAAAATGTATACCTTGTAAAACAGCATTTAAGACTTTTTAAGGACCTTAAATTTCTTTAAATTGATTTATTAACTTTTAATGCTTTAAGACATTGCAGGCACCCTGAACATATTTGCACAAGACATTTTGTTTTGATGGTTTTCAGACTGATGTCTGATAATGCCCACCTACCTTTACCAAGCTCATAACCCATTTTCATTAAAAGCTTGGAGCCGATGCCACGTGTGTGAGCTTCCCAACCGCAAAACTCGGCACTGTTTACCTGGGCCAAATCCTCTTCTCTTGATGTGAATACTGTAACAAGATACAAAGTTAACTTTATTTCAACAACACCTTCTAAATGTGTTAAAGAGCTATAAATCTGTACATTTGTATTTATGTATGGGTCATAAATAGTTCTAATAAATACTTTAAGTGTGTATTCAGGTTAGTATTCAGGGCCGGGACACACCAAGCTCGGAGGCCCGAATCAGCGTGTAGAATTGATGTCGGCCATCGACTGAAGAGAGCACTCTGATTAGTTTTTCAGCAACGAATCAGAGAGTGAGTGAGATCTAGTGAAGTAGCAAGTAAACAATTTAACCCAAGAAGGGTCACAAAGAGGCCTGCTGTAATTTCGCTACATTTCTGAAATACTTGCAAAAAATATGGATTATTAGATTATCAGACATATTTGCACAAGCGAATCCCTCCGGTGTGAGTGACAATTACTGTAATAATGATACTAAATGTTGCTTTGTTTGCGCTTCGTCTGTATGTGTCGTTCAATTTCACTTTGCAAAACGAAAAAACAGACTACTACACGTCCTCTTGCACAGCCGCAGAACACAGCTATCGAATCAGTTGCCTTTCGTCCTGTTTGGGGTGTCCACACACAGCTTTTTGGTCCAGATGCGATCCAACATGAGGCGACAACACAATTGGGTTTCGTTGGTGCTAGTTGTTTGGCGTCGACTTGGTGTGTATCGGCCCTTCAATGTTTTGGCGGAAGTTCCACCATTTTAGCAAACTAAGGTTCTGTAGTCATTGTTACCCAATTAAATGTATGAAAAATGGTGTGTTTCATTCAAAAACTGTGTTTCATTCAATTGGTTTGTCCAGAAAATTTTTATTCATACGTTTATATTAAAAAATGAGCCTATGAAAAGTGACTCATTCAGTTGGTTTGTTCGCTCATTGAAATGGTTTAAATTCAGTTAGAAATGTAGCATTTTCTACCTGCAATTGTGTATGAGTTATGAATCAGTCTAACAAATGCACTAATAGCTGTTAAATGTGGGCCATTGTCATGTTAATGTGGGGTTAATTTATCTGACCCTGACATTTTTATAATTACCGTGCAAAAGGTCCACATTTCTTAGATAAAACCAGTTACCAGCACAATAACATTCTTTTACTTGTAATCTGGTCAAAGATGGATAAATCTAAAGTGCAGCCAAAATTTCACAAATTAAAAAAAAACAACTAATGGCATAATTAGTTCTATTTATCATTATGACATTATTTTTCTATTAAGAATCTTTTTGTGTCTAAGATTAACCTTTACTGTGGTATGTCTGACGTTTTTATAATTCCCATAATTTTCAATGTTGAACAGTGTTACTGTAACGTTATTAATACTATGAATTCACAAAGCAAACATTTACATATTTTTAAAAATAAACTATTACTTTTATACAGCATGACTGCATTAAACTGATTTTAAAAAAAGTGTAGAAAATAGTAGGATTTAGTATTTAAATGCTGTAGAATATTTACATATTTTAAAATAGTTTATTTTCATTAAAAAAAATCAGTTTTTGTTATTGATTTTAGAGGTTATGTACCTTTAAATCGACATGAAAGTAGAGAGCGTAGGCAGGAAAGCATAGGGCAGAGAAAGGGGAAACAATATCGATTGCCATACTTATGTATTTAAGTATAACAGAGTTTATAGCACCTTTAGCATAGCCTGCATCACACTCAGCATCATCCTCAGAGTCCGATGAGGAAGAGGAGGAAACATCATCCTGACGAAGAGGAGGAATGATCCCATCAGCCTCCAGCACAGCCTCCTTCAACAGCAGCGAGTCAAATTTCACTGTGTAAAAACCACCTTCAATCTCTGAAAGCAGAAAAGCAGCAAAAGTCATGCATTTTTTTACCCAACTGAATGCGTGTGCTGTTGTTTTTCTATAATATCTCCCCTTAGGGATCAATCTTTTTCCGTGCTGAAAGTTGTGGGGAAGATAAACAAATTATATCATCTTTTTGTTGTTGACGATTGTGGTAAAGACCCTGTTATTGTACCTGATATTCTGGCTGGGTACCAGATGCCATCTTCATGCTTGGCCAAACACGCAGAGCCTGACTCCATGTTACTGATGTCAGCCTCCAGGAAGTCTCTGAGCTCTGATACACACACCACCTCACCGTGAGAGTACCTGATGAGCACACAAATTACTCAAAGCGCTCATCCAATCCAGTCAAAGAGTGCAACCAACATATAAAGAGAAAAAGAAAAAGACCAGACCATCATGATAGCATACCACTAAGGTCAGTAAAATTATATAAACCATTTTTATTATATGCATGATTTTACATTTATTTAAAAAAAAAAAAAAAGCTATTAAAAGTGATTTACATGTGAGGTTTAGAAGAGATTTATCTTAACAAATCTAATTTTATCTAATATAATAAGTCTCTTTTATCATAAGAGCCAAATATAAGTTTAGAAAAGTAAAAAAAAAATGTTTTACATTTAATTGATTAAGAAAGTTTGTGGGTTTTTTTTGTTTTCCTATTAATACTTGCTGAATTAATATTTTATTATATAGGAAACATCATATATAATAAAATATCACAATATACAGCAAGTATTGATAGTGTGCGGAATTGTTTGTTTCCCTTTTGAACATTTTCACATGGTGATTTTTCCCATGAACCCATTGTTACGTCAGGTATGCTGAGTTTATTTGATTGACTAAAATATAAATAGTTTACTTTTTACCATGACAAAAATGTGTTAAAAAGTTAAAGTATGCACAATATTAAGAACTCAGTTAAAGTTATCTTGAAAACTAAAAATATTATTTAAAGAAAACATTTTTGGCTTGACAGTTACATTTCATATTGTCATATGTTTTTAGAAATTTTAGAAGCGTAAAAATCTGGCAGTAGCATTAAAAACTGCCTCTAAACTATTCCAAGATGGATGGATGGATGGGTGGATGGATGGATGAACAAATTAATTAATGAAAGCAGCACCTGCAGTTGTCCATGAAGCGGCACTTTCCCTCAAGGTAGAAGCTGCAGGGTTTCATGGATTTGTGTGTGGGATGAATGTAAAACACCCGGACTCGAGCCTCTTCTCCTTCAGGCTCTTCAGGACAGACCACCATGGCATTATGGTACTCTAGGGTTCCCCATGAGGTACGGTAAGGTGCGCAAACTTTAGTTCCACTGATATCCTCCTCCTCTTCCTCATCTGTATCAGGGTTTGGTTTTACCTCATTAGAGTCTTCAGATAGTTCCGCATAGAAAGCGGCAAACTCATTGTCCAAAGCGATTTCTTGAGGAACCGAAGTGTCACTTTGGTTGGTGGAAACCTCCTCCAAAGCAGCCAGCAATTGGCTTTTTTTGACAGACACCAAGCTGGACTCTGTGAGCTCGATGAGCTGCTGGAGGTCCTCCTTCAGCTTCAGAAGATCATCCTGCTCTGCTGATCCCAAACCAGCAGATAATGCCAGCTCAACCTGCTGAAGCTGAGCTCTGTAGGTTCCGATGGCTTCTTCCAGACTGCTTTCGTCCATTGCGGGTTGTTTACATGACAGTAGCTCACTGTTGTAAAGGAACTGCAGGAATAAAGCATGAATGTACTTTTACAGATTTTAGAATATGCACTTTATTTTCATTATTATTATTTTGATCAGTCAAACTGGTGTGTTATAAGATGTCTACTGAATGTGATGTGGTGTTTAGACTTGGTGGTTAGCTTGAACGCTAACGTTATATAGCTAAATACAGCTGGTACTAGTATTTAGGCTTTTTCTTCCATTTATATTCCTCGTTTTACTTTTTTATCCGGAATGAATGATTAGAAACTCCACACTTACATTTAAGATAGTGCGTCGGTCGTCTTCGTGGCATTGTTTTGTTTCTTTTTTTGACGGAAACGGTGAATATTTTTCAGACACTCACTGGGAGTCGCTCGACTTTGACCTCACTCTGTCGTCATCAGTCAGCGCTTCCCTAGATGAATATAATAATAATAATAATAATAATAATAATAATAATAATAATAATAATGTTAATAATAATTATTATAATAAATAAACAAATAATAGATTCGGGTTCTTTGCAAACTAAAGTTTTTTGTTTGTTTGGCAGGTTATGTTGTTCATGACTATAAAATAGACTACCTTTTAGTCTTCTTGTAGAATTAAAATAAATAAATAAATAAATAACAGCGCATGTACTTCTTTGTATTTAATAACGTATTCTTATAAATACTTACGTTTTTATTGGAAATACAAAATCTAAATACAATAAAATGGCATTTAACTTTACAAATTATGTTTCAAACATGGAAGGCTCGACACAATAATAAACCAAAAAATAAATAAATACAAAAAAGTGTATATTACAAATATAAAATTAAGAGAAAGAAAAAAAAAAAACAATATAAAGCATATCGGCTATGGCAAGTTATATGATACAAATAAATTAAGCATTTTAAGGCAATTTTGTTTTAATTTCAGCCAGAGCATCCAAAAAGATTTTTAGTTCTTTTATAAAGACACTGATGGAGGTGCTTTGAAATATCTGCATTTATGAATTAAATATTTGGCTAATGCAATGATCATATTTATCAAATCGTGCAAAACAGAACAATCTTTAGTAATTCCATATAGTACATCTTGTAATGTGAAGGTCAAACCTTCAGCAACCCCCTTCTTTATTATCAACCAATCTTGCACTGCTTTCCAAAATGACTGAACAGAGCTGCAAGTAAAAAATATGTGTTCTGTGTCTTCAATTAAGTGTTTACATAAATGGCATGGTGAATTATCAAAATTTAATTTTAAGTGTAAGAATCTATTAGAAGGGTATTCAATATTTTAAATTGTACTTCTTTTGCCTTGGGGAGATTTGGAAATTTAAGATATGTCATTCTGAAATGTTTAACAGTATTTTCATCCAATGAATGAAATAATTTATATCTTAATACTTGACAGAGGAAGCAAGATTGGATAATCATTTGTTTTATATGTTTATTAGTGCAACGTTTATTATCTATTTCAATCTCACCAATAGGCAGCACGGTGGCGCAGTGGGTAGCACAATCGCCTCACAGCAAGAAGGTCGCTGGTTCGAGCCTTGGCTGGGTCAGTTGGCATTTCTGTGTGGAGTTTGCATGTTCTCCCCGTGTTCGCGTGGGTTTCCTCCAGGTGCTCCGGTTTCCCCCACAAGTCTAAAGACATGCGCAATAGGTGAATTGGGTAAGCTAAATTGGCCATAGTGTATGAGAGTGTGTGTGAATGTGTGAGTGTGTATGGATGTTTCCCAGAGATGGGTTGTGGCTGGAAGGGCATCCGCTGCGTAAAAGATATGCTGGATAAGTTGGCAGTTCATTCCGCTGTGGCGACCCCAGATCAATAAAGGGACTAAGCCGAAATGAAAATGAATGAATGAATGAATGAATGAATCTCACCAATATATAATAAGGGAAGGATTGGAGTAATTTTCGAATAAGATAGGAAACCTTTCATTAACATTTTTATACCTGAGGGTATTGCATTAATAACAGTGAAAAACTGCTTTGGATGACAAGCAAATCCGTGTCTTAAAGTGAAAGTATTATAATCTAGTATATTGCCCCTGCCATCCATTATGTCTGTTATTGACCAAGTATTTTTATTTAAGCATTCCTCATAAAAAATAGATTTGTTCCTATGTAGAATATACTTGTTATTCCAGATAGCAGTATTGTGGGGTGTACAATTGTGTGTGTGTGTGTGTGCACTAGTTTCCAAGACAATAAGACTTGTTGGTGGAATGCTGAAAGCTTCATGGGAGTTTGGGCAAGTCAAAGTCACATCTGAGAAGAAATTGAAGGCCTCCCAGTTTGTTAAACAAGGAACTGTGTACCAGAAACTCTCAGTATTACTCAAGAACCTTTGCAGCTATTTAAGTTTTAACATGGAATTCAAGGCTGCACGGTGGTGCAGTGAGTAGCACGATCGCCTCACAGCAAGAAGGTCGCTGGTTCGAGCCCCGGCTGGGTCAGCTGGCATTTCTGTGTGGAGTTTGCATGTTCTCCCCGTGTTTGCGTGGGGTTCCTCCGGGTGCTCCGGTTTCCCCCACAAGTCCAAAGACATGCGGTATAGGTGAATTGGGTAAGCTAAATTGTCCGTAGTGTATGTGTGTGAATGAGTGTGTGTGGATGTTTCCCAGATATGGGTTGCAGCTGGAAGGGCATCCGCTGTGTAAAACATATGCTGGATAAGTTGGTGGTTCATTCCACTGTGGCGACCCCAGATTAATAAAGGGACTAAGCCGAAATGAAAATGAATGAATGAATACAAGTTTTGTGTCTCCAAATAAAGTCATACATTTTGGTTACTTGTTTTTATGATTGCTGAAGAGGGAGCTAACGCTTGAGCAGGATAAATCAATTTTGATAGATATTCAACTTTGGATAAAATAATTCGTCTAAAACTGGAAATATCTCTCTGCCGCCAGCAATTCAGGATACTATCGGCTTTATGTGCTTTATTTTCAAAATGTTCTTTGATGTTAACTTTTGAATCCTTGGACATTAAAATACCCAAATATTTCAGTTTCTTTCACTGGGATGTTATACAGGGATAGGTCTTGAATGGGGTGTAGAGCTAAGAGTTCACATTTGTTTATATTTAATTGGAGGCCAGATGCTTTACAGAAAGAATTGATTAAAGAAATAGCAAGAGCAATCTGCTCTTTATTTTGTAAAAAATAATGTGATGTCAACTGCTAGTTGACTAATTCCTATTGTTTTTCCGAAAATATTTAATTTCTTCACAGAATTATCATATTTAACCTGTGTCTAACATGTCTACCGCTAAAATAAAATAACAAAAGGTGACAAAGGGCATCCCTGCCTTATTCCACGGCCAATCAGAAATCTATGTGTAGTGCCAGAAGGGAGAGATACTGAGCTATTCATATTTTCATGAATCATTTTTATAATATTAACAAACTTATCACCAAAGCCAAAGAATTCTAAGGACTTAAAAATAAAAGTGTGCTCTATCATGTCAATAATTACTTATGTAAACTAATAACCAGGACTGTCATAACGCCTGTTAATATATTGTGTATAGTATAGACTGGATAATGTCTGTGTGTAAACACTATAAAATTATATTGTATACAGTATATTTTATTATCCTGTATTTTATACTTTGTATTTGTACAATATGAATTGTCATTCTGTTGTATATTTAGTATGTTTTATATTTTATCATATCTCTGGCAAAGTTCACTCTCAGAAGTATCTGTACTTATAAGATTCACCCAAAATTACCCATCCTGAGCCTGACTGTTTCCTTCATAGGCTTTTATCTTCGTATTGCTTTTCTTATAGGCAAAGGGCATTTTTGATGTTTGATTACACTTTTTTTATAGAGTAGTCCTGTTTTCTTAGTTTTTATATTTAGCAGAATTTTAAATATGGTTGAACACAATAGAAATTCTGTGAATATTTAGCCCCAATTTTTTGGTTCATAAAATAGTAAAGGTTTTCATAAATCATTGTTTTATAAATCATTCACTGTTAGCAATATTGAATATTTACCAAAGCAAATTTAATAACTAGAAGCCCTACTGTTTTCATTTGAGAATTACAATAAATTTATAAATAAACTAAACTAATACAACGAAATTAACCTAAACTAAATTCAATAATATAATAATAAATTAATTAAATAGTGCTGCCACAGGGAATATGAAATAGTCAGATGACTGAAATCACTCAGAATATACTTTATTAAAATGACATTTTCCTCAAAAGAATTTGAAAAACCCAATTGAAATGTGAAATATAAAACTAATTCATTTATTTATTTTCAAAAATATTTTAAGTATAAACTAAAAAACTGTAATTACATCAATTCATGTCAGATGTGCAATATATTTTTTTAACACTCTCCTGCATAAATTCCTGTATGGATGGTATATGTAAATAACATGAAGATATTGATTTAATATCTCGAAACCTAGCAGCATTCACGAAAAGAAGGACGATATCTTGCGTTGAGTCTTTCCTCCTGATAACTGAGATGCTGCAAAGAAAAGCAACAATTTTAGAAAAATACTTAGCATGGTTTATTACTATCCTTTTTAAAGAATTAAATATTTACAAACAGTATACAAATGTATACCTTGATTTAACTGACTTGATCCAACGTCTGAATCCTGGACAGCCACAGAATCATTTCCAGTCAAAGATTTTAACAGCTCACCAAACTGCTTCCTGTGCTGTGGTCGAATGAGCACAGATAAACCTAAACAAACAACAACAACAACAACAAAAAGCTTCATTATTTAACAGATATACAGTTGAAGTCAAAATTAATAGCCCTCCTGAGTTATTAGCCCCCCTGTATATTTTTTTTTCCCAATTTCTGTTTAAGGGAAATAATTTTTTTTTAACATATTTCTAAACATAATAGTTTTAATAACTAATTTCTAATAACTGATTTATTTTACCTTTGCCATGATGACAGTAAATAGTATTTTACTAGATATTTTTTCAGCTTAAAGTGCAATTTAAAGGTTTAACTAGGTTAATTAGGTTAACTACACGAGTTAGGGTAATTATGCAAATCATTGCATAATGATGATTAAAAAAATATATTGTTTAAGGGGGCTAATAATATTGACCTTAAAATCTTTTTTTTTTTTTTTAACTAAAAGCTGCTTTTATTCTAGCCTAAATAAAACAAATAAGATGGAAAATAATAAGAAAAAATATTATAGTAAATAACTGTTAAACATCATTTGGGAAATATTTGAAATAAAAAATAAAATTCACAGGAGGGCAAATAATTCTGACTTCAACTGTACATTTTTGACAATATTAAAAAGGTGATGAAGAACCCAAAAAGAAACAGACTAACGTTCTAATAAAGCAATGTCTTCATCTCTCTCGGTCAATAAGCTCACAACAGTTGACACCATCTGTTCATAATTGTTTGACGTTTTATACGCCTGCAAGGCTGAAAACATCTGACGGGTTTTTTCTGCACCGATGGCCTGTTTTATGTCTGACAGCAAAGAAGAGCACGATGGGCCTTCTTTGATGGATGTTTGTGGCTTCTGATCTTCACTTCTCACATTCACTGTAGAAATTTCACAAACAAATCAAAAATCAAATGTTTGCATCCAGAACAAGCTGCCTTTTAAAATCACAGCATTCCTAAACTCCAGTATACCTCCGATTTTACCTTCCCCTCCATTAAGTTGGATGGTTCCTAGGTGTGAACCACCTTGGTTCAGCTTTCGACTAGAGTTCAGCTGCTCAATGGGTGGATTTACAGGTGGAATCTCAGCTTTCACTAGAAAAAATTGTCAAAAAGTGTCAAGTTAATTGAAGTACCAATTCCCACTATTAACTACTGGCTTATAACTTGCCTATTATTAACCTATTGGCTGTTTATTACTAATAAAGTATGATCTTACAGTGCATCCAGAAAGTATTCATAGCGCTTCACTTTTTCCACATTTGTTTATGCCTTATTTACAGCCTTATTTCAAAATTGATTAAATTCATTTATTTCCTCAAAATTCTACACACAATACCTCATAATGACAATGTGAAAAAATTTTTTGAAATTGTTGCAAATTTATTAAAAATAAAAAACCTGAAAAATCACGTACATAAGTTTTCACAGTCTTTGCCATGAAGCTCTAAATTGAGCTCAGGTACATTCTGTTTCCACGGATCATTCTTGAGATGTTTCAGCAGGTTATTTGGAGTTCACCTGTGGTAAATTCAGTTGATTGGACATGAATTTAAAAAAAGGCATACACCTGTCTATATAAGGTCCCAGGGTTGACAGTGCATGCCAAAGCACAAACCAAGCAGTGAAGACAAAGGAATTGTCTGTAGACCTCTTAGATATGATTGTTTTGAGGCACAAGGCTGAGGAAGGTTACAGAAAAAAATTCTGCTGCTCTGAAAGTTCCAATGAGCACAGTGGCCTCCATCTTCCGTAAGTGGAAGATGTTTGGAACCACCTGGACCCTTCCTAGAGCTGGCCGGCCATCTAAGCTGAGTGATCGGGGGAGAAGGGCCTTAGTCAGGGAGGTGATCAATAACCCGATGGTCACTCTGTCTGAGCTTCAGCGTTCTTCTGTGGAGAGACGAGAACCTTACAGAAGGACAACCGTCTGGCAGCAATCCACCAATCAGGCCTGTATGGTAGAGTGGCCAGATGGAAGCCACTCCTGGAATTCGCCAAAAGGCATCTGAAGGACTCTCAGACCATAAGAAACAAAATTCTCTGGTCTCTTTGGAGTGAATGCCAGGTGTTACGTTTGGAGAAAACCAGGCACCGCTCATCACCAGGCTAATACCATCCCTACAGTGAAGCATGGTGGTGGCAGAATCATGCTGTGTTGATGTTTTTCAGCAGCAGTAACTGGAAGACTAGTCAGGATAGAGGGAAAGATGAATGCAGCAATGTACAGAGACATCCTGAATGAAAACCTGCTTCAGAGTGCTCTTGGCCTCAGACTGGGGCGACAGTTCATCTTCCAAATATCCAAATATCAATGGAGTGTCTTCACAACAACTCCATGAATGTCCTTGAGTGACCCAGCCAGAGCCCAGACCTAAATCCTATTGAACATCTCTCAAGAGATCTGAAAATGGCTGCACACCGTCGCTTCCCATCCAACCTGATAGAGCTTGAGAGGTACTGCAAAGAGGAATGGGCAAAAATTCCCAAAGACAGGTGTGCCAAGTTTGTGGCTTCATATTCAATAAGACTTGAGGCTGTAATTGCTGCCAAAGGTGCATCAACAAATTATTGAGCAAAGGCTGTGAATACTTATGTACATACTTATACTTGTCAAAAAATCTTTTTTCACATTGTCATTGTGGGGTATTGTGTGTAGAATTTTGAGGAAATAAATGAATTTAATCCATTTTGGAATAAGGCTGTAACAAAAAAATGTGGAAAAAGTGAAACGCTATGAATACTTTCCAGATGCACTGTAGTTTGCATCCCTAATCCGAACTAATACCTAAACCTAACCTACTTTCTGCAGTATCAGTAGAACAGCTACCGGGTCAATCCGTCACCCACTGCTCAGTGGATGCTTTTAAAATGTATCAGTAATTTGTATTTACAATACATTTTCCAGTGCTGAGCATTATAGCCAATCACAGATGCATCACAATCAACAGTTTGTGCACTGTGAGCTCTGCACACTCCCAACCATTTCACTAACAAAGCATAAACAAGACACAAATAAGAGATTCATAATGCTGTAAACCAGATTATAAAAGGAGTATATTATTTTACTAATGCGTTTTTATTTCACTAACACCACCTTATGACATCTGCTTATGTAAAAACATTTCTTACAGTAACATAAATGTCAAAGTGATGCATATCTGGAGAAAACAGAGATTTTAAGCTTTCAAATTGTACCAAATACAGGGCTACTTACCCATCACAGGTCTATACAGATTTAATGAAATACATTGATGATGTCAAACTGGATGCCACCAAAGAGCTTACAAAGTTACGGGGTTAATGTATAAGTCGCTTACTTAACAGTGGGCAAAATAAAGATAAAAAAAGGTTTTTTAAGTAGTTTGCTATGGTACTGAAATTAATACAGAAAATTTTAAAAATGTACTGTTATTGGTATCAACTATTGAAATGATGGTGTCATAAACAATGTACATGTGAAGTGTTACCCGAGTTGTGCCTGAGAGCCTCTTTCTCCTCCCTGGACAATGAATGCTCTTGTTTATAGCCACAACCTTCACCCGTTAACTCCAAACAACGCTCATCATATTCTTTCTTATGGTGTGGTCGGATAAACTGATAAAGACCTTGAGGAAAAAACAACAATAGTGTGTTAAAGTCAGATGGGGGAAAGCAAATTGAATTTAAGTCCTCTTATTCATACTTAATTTGTGATTTATTGAATAAAGATGATGCAGTGAGTTTTCACTATAGTCAAATTTAGGGATAAAGTAAATCAAAATAGGCTAGTAGGTTTATTAGTAGGCCCAGTTCTTCATATCTTCAAATTCAGTATTAGTATTGAACAATAAGCAAATGTTTAGATCAATTATATACACAAGACAATTTGCAATGTGATATTTTCTGTCTTTTAGTGGAGGTTTAGTGGATGCATCTTTTTGTGGGCTTGGCAAACCACCTGTAGAAAAGGCACTCGTTCATCTGACACTTTTCCAGACCTTTGCACCACACACCTTCTTACAATCACTCCATGTCTCTATAAAAACTGTGCATTTCTGAGTCTGCTTCAGACACGTGAGTGGGCTTGTCAAACCACCTGTAGAAACTCTCTCTCTCCATATGCACCGAACACTTTACTTAAACTGCATCTTACAAGGACTCAATAAGGAAAACAATGTTCACTTGTTAATGTATCACAAATCATGCTGCACTACTTGTTTTCTTCAACCTTAAATACCGCTTTTGCACAATATCGTTCTGTCTTATGTAAAAGTACTTGTATAGTGTGTCTTGGGTTATGTTTATGGTTAAGTGTTTTTTAGTATAGTTAGAGTATAGCTCTGGTATGTCAGTTATGTATAGGTTTAAAATAGCTCTTACTTTCAGTGTTGGCTTCATATTTATGATTGGTTATTTATGTAGCACTGTGGTCATGCGAGAAACAACATTTCATTCCATTGCATGTCCACAGATGTAGTGAAATGACAATAAAGCTCAACTTGACTTGTATTAGATGAGAAAACTGCTGTAGCTTTGTTTACCAAACAAGTGGTTTTAATTGCATTTTGATTGTAGTTTATTATTTTTATGTGTTATTTTTTATTTTTATGTGTTACGTTTTCTTTTCCTACACACTCAAAATCATTCTGCAAAAATTTGCAGATTTTTTTGTTACATAACTCCGCACAAAAATATCTAAAAAAAAGTCCACAGATTCTGCCTGGCCCTGCTTATTAGTTATTAGTGGTGTAATGGAACACAAATCTCAGGATTCAGATCACATTATGTTTTTTTAGTCACGGATCGGACCATTT
Source organism: Danio choprae (assembly GCA_903798125.1). Classification (NCBI taxonomy): domain Eukaryota; kingdom Metazoa; phylum Chordata; class Actinopteri; order Cypriniformes; family Danionidae; genus Danio; species Danio choprae. Next base: position 80,068 of record CAIGQW010055714.1, on the reverse strand, counting down.
TTCAGATCAGCCAAAAATGGGGAGGAGACTAATGTAATTTGCTTTCCATTTATTACAAAAACATTACTGCAAGAAACTTTTGGTTTTAACAAACAGAACTTCCATCCTGTAATTTTATTACAAATAAAATGAAGAAATAATCAGCTGAATAAAAATAAATTGTAAAATATTCAGTACTGTGAAAAATTCACTCTTACTACTACTGTTGCTGATAATGCTAAATGTATAAATCCAACATTATAATTTGTACAACCCATATTTATTTTTAGTCTCATTTTCAAGAAATGATTCAGTTATGCACTCATAAAACTTCATGTTTTACTGCTAGATGTGTCATTTTCGAAGAATTATTCAGTGGCATATTTTTGATGGCTGGTTGTCGCCACCTATTGATTAAATAATGTAATTGCTGCCTACAAATTTCATTTTTGAGTGTCAAGTTAAATGCATATGAGGGTGATTTTAATCTTTATCATAAACCTCAGTGGTTTTATCTGAACTATAAACTGTTATCCCAGTACTTCTGTGTTATTTGATTGCTTGTAACGTCATAACTAACTCAAAAGACTACACTGAATCTCTTTCTTGATTTTTGCGTTTTTCAAACACAGATTTGAATGCAGCAATTCAAAGGATTAATAAACATGCAAATCACCATCATTTATAAAATTATGTTGCGTGGGTGTTGAGATCCAGATCTTTCAATGATTAATCGTGCAGCTTACACTGAATGCATTAATGCAGGCTAAACAAGTAGTGACAGAAAACACCTTTAATATCCTAAGAAACCCACCACATCCTGAATAACCTACTACAACTTATTCCATTAACATTATATTTTACAGGAAAGCCTAAATCCTTTCATACATATGATTTATATGACGCTAGAGGTGATCTCTCTGCGATCGTAACAAATTTAGGATTAATTAAAGTTAAAAAAATGTATTAATCTGCGGGTCACGTGTGTTCCGAACTGTGTGTTTCAACCGTGATCCGTTACACCCCGTATTAGTTATGTAGCCCTCATTACTCATAAAGGCCCACATTTAGCCCATTATTGAGGCTATTTTTTAACTAATGCAAATGTAAGTAAAACTATATTAATTCAGTTTTTCTATTAATTTCAGCAATATAATTGAATAATATGCATTTTGTACAACAGAGTTGGTAAATTAAATTGTTTTCATTTAGTAGATATATTGTATGACTTACTTTGTTTACAAAACAAGTGAATTTAATTGGATTTGCACTGTAAACCTTGAATGAAAGTTAAAAAGTCATTATTTTAAAATTATTATAATGTAATTTTATTTTATGTGTTTATAGTTAATATACTCTCAAAATCATTCCGCAGATTATTTACAAAATTCTGTGCAGAAATAGCAATAAAGTCCACAGATTCTGTCTCGCCCTTCTTATTAGTTATGTAGCACTCATTACTCATGAAGGCCTATACGGAATCTGCATTTTATTTTATGTGTTAAGTTTATAGTTAATTTACTCTGCAGAATGTTTACTAAATTCCATGCCGAAACAAAAGTCATCAGGTTCTGTCTGGCCCAATTCACGATGTGGATTTGTTGAGATTGCGCACCTCTCAGCAGACTGTGAGTGTTGTGGTCTTGTATGAGGGGTTCAGCCACAGTAGCCAGAAGGTTATTCAAGTCATCTGCCGTCTTGTATGACTGAAGCGCTTCCATGATGAGCTTGAAGTTCTCATGACTCAGGCATCTTCTCAGCTCCATCATGAAAGCTTTGCCAGTTTTTGCAGTATGGGAAGCCACTGTTTCCTGAAGCACAGCCAGCAGAAGAAATAGCATATATTAATAATAATTGTAAAAAAAAAAATCCTTTGGTTGTCTAAATCTATTTATTATGCTAATCCATTAAATGTGAGGGTAAATTGTGTCATTTTTACATTGCAAAATTCTTAGTCGCAAAAATAAAGACCAAATAAGGGCTCTACACTACACTACTGTTCAAAAGAAAAGAACTTTACGATGTTTAGGGGTTTTTTGGGAATAAATTTGTTGAATTTACACGAAAGGGCCATACAAAATCATCCAAATGTAAATTTCAATAAAACAAAAAAATAAATATGTTTAAGCCTTTTCATTATTATTACTACTTTTATTCAGCAAGGGCACATTAAATTAACAAAAATGATAAAATTTTGTCCTTTACTCACCCTTCACTTGTTTTTTTCTTTTGTTGAAAACAAAAGAAGATATTGTGAAAAATGCTGGTTGCTGGGACCCATCAAATTCCTATGTAATGTTTTTTTCCTACTACGGCTGTCGATGAGTCCCATTACCCAGCATTCTTTAAAATATCTTCTTTTGTGTTCAACAGAAGAAAGAAACTAAAGGTTTAAAACCACATGAGATAAAGGTAATAAATGATGAGATAATGTTCATTTTTGGGTAAACTAACCCTTAAAGTTGACAGTAAATACATTTACATTATCAGATTTATTTCATTTTAATACAAAGAATATTTCTATTTCAAATAATTGCTGTTCGTTTGGGCTTTCTATACATCAAAGAATCAAATGCATAACACTTTCCATAAAAATACCAAGAATTAAATTATTTTAAAATTACAAATATTTCATACTATTATTATTTCTTTTTTCTTATTATTACATTCTTATTATTTCTAACTATTATCGTATTACTTGTTATATTATTATTATTATTAGTCCTGGGCAAAGATTAATCGTGATTAATCGCATCCAAAATAAAAGTTTGTTTTGACATATGTGTTTTATATATATATTTATTAGGTATATGTAACACAAACATAATACATATACACAATACATATAAACAAAACTATACAAAACGTTTTTGCTTAGATATTTAAATTTATATATAATTTGTATCATATACATATTTTATATCTATATATAAATAAACATTTTCTGAAATATATGCATGCATGCGTGCATTAATATATACATAATAAACATACAGTACACACACATATTCATTAATTTTCCTTCGGCTTAGTCCCATCAGGGGTCGCCACAGCGGAATGAGCCGCCAACTTATCTAGCATATGTTTTACACAGTGAATGCCTTTTCAGCTGCAACCCAGTACTGGGAAACATCCATACACATTCACACACATACACTATGGACAATTTAGTTTACTCAATTCACCTATAGTGCATGTATTTGGACTGTGGGGGAAACCGGAGCACGCAGAAAAAACCCACGCCAACACGGGGAGAACATGCAAACTCCACACAGAAATGCCAGCTGGTCCAGCCGGGGCTCGAACCAGCGACCCTCTTGCTGTGAGGCAACAGTGCTAACCACTGAGCCACACACACATATATCATGTCAAAACAAACTTTCATTTTGAGAGCGATTAATCAAGATTAATTTTTGCCCAGCACTAATTACTATTATCATTATATGGAAAAAAAGACTAATTACTAATTACTACTACTTTGATTACTAATCAAAGAATAATAATACAGATTTTGTATAGTCTTATTATACTAAGCATACTGGGGTTTTCTGCATATACCAATGAACTTTAAATAAAGAAATCAATCAAGATGCCTCACCCGTTCCTGAACCACTTTAATTTTCCGTTTCCCGCCCCTCGATTCATCATCCAGACGTTTGTCATGCTGGAGAGAAAGAGTAGACAAGCGACTCGCCTGCAGGGTCAAAAAAAATCCAATGAGAGAAATGGTAAATTTGTGAAAAAGATTTGCTCACACAAGTTACGACACATGCAAAAAAATTATAATTATAAGCTATTCTGATGAAAGGAAAAGGAATTGAGGATAAAGATAAAAAGAGATCAAAGTTGTCATTCAAAACCCTGATCGTGATTTATGAGGCAACTCTTTACCATTCATATCCCATTTACTCAGCAAAAAAAAAATCAATTTTCTAGGTTATTCACTTTCAATTTCTCTGAGAAAAGTCTTCTGCTCTCCCATTAAGCTATCTTATGAATTCAGAAGATCCGGAAAATGGTGCAAACATTGTATTGGACAGTTTTTATCATACTTGTCTTTTTTGCACCAGGGCATTATACATCACTATCCACTTTCATTGTATAGACAAAAACCGCCCCGGCTTTCTGCATTACATCTCATTTGGATAAACGTTGGAGAGAAAATAAAATTGGTCTCACCCTTTCCTCCCCAACCATGGTGTCTTCCCTTTCTCCTTTGTTGGTTGTGTCATCCAGGGCGTCCAGCAGGCTGATTGGTTTCCTTTTGCTTGTCATCTCCATCTCATATTGAATGCAAAGTCTGGCTGCACCTTCTCGTCCTGAATGCTCTTCTGAGTCTGAAACAGTCATTTTTCCTGATTTGTAACGTGTTAAATCATATTCCAAATAACAAAATCTAAGGCTTTTTTTACAGAACTGGCTAGGAGCATTATTAAATATCCAATGTTTAAGGAGTTCAACTAGGCTTTTAATAAATCACAGTAGGGCTGGGCGATATTGTCAAAATTTTTATGATATTCGATATATATCTTGATATGCGTATCCCTACATAGCCTGACAGACTATAAATAGGCCTATATATTTTTACTAATTCTAAAAAACACAATTTAATGTGCCATAATTATCCACACACGCACAAGGAGAATACCGTTAAATGTGGTTAATTAAAAACAGATTAAATTTAAGCTTATTAATTCAAGCTTATTAAAATTATCTATCTATAAACATCAGTAGTTTTATCTAAACTATAAACTGTTATCCCAATACTTCTATGTTATTTGACTGTTTGTAACTTCATAACTAACTCAAAAGACACAAATTTGAATGCAACGATTCAAAGGATTAATAAACATATGCAAATCACCATCATTTATAAAATTATGTTGCGTGGGTGTTGAGATCCAGATCTTTTAATGATTAATCGTGCAGCTTACACTGAATGCATTAATGCAGGCTAAACAAGTAGTGACAGAAAACACCTTTAACCTAACAAACCCACCACATCCTGAATAACCTACCACGACTTCTTCCGTCATCATTTTATTTAACAGGTAAGCCTAAATGCTTGTGCATGTGCATGTGATTTGAATGACGCTAGAGGCCATCTCTCTGCAATTGTTACAAATTTAGGATTAATCTACAAGTAAAAATATGTATTAATCCACGGGTCACGTGTGTTCCGAACCATGGGTTGTGATCCATACGAATCATGGATCAACTGTGATCCGTTACACCCCTACTATCTATCTATCTATCTATCTATCAATCAATCATCGAACTTATGAAACGAATGCTTGTGCGAGAGAAAATTTAACATATGAGATATGCGGCTCACCTTGCATGTGGATATTCCCCATTTATTTATTTATAACCACCTTGAACAGCTATACGCAAATGGGGACCTAATGTGTATAAAGAGTAGGCTATTTTAAGAGTGTTTTGTGACCACCCCCATATTACAGAGTGTGTGTTTCTTTTGGGTACTAATTCTTCATCTCCTGCCCTGTCTTTTTCTACTGTACTGTTTGTCATCTCCATTCTGCACTATGTGTCAAATGAGACCCTCCCTCACCTCACGTTTCTTGTGTGTAAGGGGAGTAAGGTGGATGTGCATTCTTTTGGGAAAGTATACGCTTGAGTTTGAAATATTCGATACGCGTGATATTTTAAACTTTTACATCTGCGACAAAATTGTTCCAATATTATCGCTAATATTCTATGTATTGCCTGGCCCGAAATCACAGTGATACTTAAAAGTATATTATATTATAACTTAATTGTGATTTAATGACCTGTTTTTCACATTCTATGGCTGCAAAATATAACAAAATGATGTTTTTCTAAGCTATGAAAGAAAATACAGGACGTTTCACCAGAATATTTGTATAGTTCAATTAGGATACAATTAACTAATTTGGTGGGGAGAGGGACAAAAGCAGAAAATTTATATTTTAAACTCTTAAGTGCAAAATCATTTTTAAGGATGAATAATTTAAGGAAAACTAAACATTTCAGCACTCGAAACTCAAACCATAAATTAAACACAGTTTCTGTTTTCATAGGCCACACTGCCACTGTTTTTGACCAAATAAATATAACTATAAAATCTTAAGAATTATGAAAAATGTTATGTTATTGTATTATTATTTTATATTATATAAATGATATTATTTGCATTTTAATACCACTGAACTGTAAAAGAAATTAAATAGTATTTTACTGCAAAAGAACAACACTAATATCGAAGTTATGCTTAAAATATTATAAAGATAATGCCAAAACAGCAATTATGTACAGTAGTGATGTTAGCTGATTAATCGCAAGTAGATTCTATACAATATAAAAGATTCCATCAATGTGTCATGCAAAGAAAAAAAACATCTAGTGTTAAAGCCTGATCCATTAAATATAGTCAGGTGCACTTTATAATCAAACTTTTATAACAGGGTAAATTGGAATTCCCTAATATGTCGACATGATGCCTGCGAACTGCAGAGCTTGTGCAAATAAACCCCATCACTAAGAACAAAGGCTTTTTTTTACTCCTTCTTTCTTACCACTGTCATTTGTGTTGTGTTAATTTTGTTAGTGAGAGCAAATATGCATATTCATTTAAATGTTGATGGTCGTTTGTCAATTTCCTTTTTTTGTATTTTATGTTTATTGTTAACACTCACATCAGATCAATCATACAATATTTCAAGTTACATTTGGATCTCAGTATGTGACCTTAAATTACATACAATTTACATACATTATTGCCAGGTGTACTAACTATACATAGTACTCATGTTTTGTTAAATTATAAAAAGAAAAATAGATAAGAACCAAAAGATAATAATAATAATAATAATAATAATAATAATAATAATAATAATAAT
>CAIGQW010055714.1:50881-70678 GCA_903798125.1 Danio choprae | reverse complement strand
CACACACACACACACACACACACACACACACACACACACCAGCAAATTTAATTTATCTACTATACGGCATGTCTTTGGACTATGGGGGTAAATGGAATACCTGGAGGAAACCTACATGAACATGGGGAGAACATGCAAACTTCACGAATTTCATCAAGGATATTGTTCTTTTAACCCAAAAGGGGAAAAAATGGTCAGAACCTTGTATAAAACTTTGGAATATTTCCTGCGAAAACCTACCACTACCACTTCAACTATAAAATATCATTAAAAGCTTATATTTGTGAATCAGGTTAAGGTACAGTAATGACAATGGCTGATTGCTTAAAAATCATTTCTTGTAATAAAAAAAACACAGACTGCAGCTTTAAAGAAAACATACAGTAAACGAAAAACACTTACAGTTTTTTGTGCTGTTCGAAAAAATTGAGCCACGTCACGGACCATAGTACCAAAGCCATCGTAAATCTTAACATATGGTCTCACCCAGGAAGGAAGCTGATTACGGGCGTCTGTGCTTTTGAACCTGGATTATAAACCCAGAACATAAAAGCGCTAGTTCACTCAAAAATGAAAATTCTGTTTCACTCATTTCGTCGCAATCCCCCGAGACCTTTGTTTATTTTCAGAACACAAATTAATCTGAGAGCTCTCTGATCCTCTATAAACACCCAAGGTCACAAGACATTCAAAGTTCAGAAGAGAAACCAAAAACATTGTCAAAAGATTCCATGTTTGCATCAGTGGTTTAACAGTAATCATACGAAGCTCCAAGAACAATTGTGTGCATCAAAAAAAAATAAATACTGTCAATATGACTTTGTTCGCCTATGTATTCTCTTCCAAATCAGGTCGTGAGCATGCATGTTTACTATGAAAAAAGTGACATATTGGCAAAAGAGTGAGCAGTGCTACACACAAGCGTTGTATTGCCTGTAGTAAACACACACCGTAAATTGACACAAGAGACACTGGTGAACTAAGTCATAGTTTTTTTACCACACAAATGTGTTCTTGGAGCTTTGTATGATTACTGCTCATCCACTAAAGTAACATGGAATGTTTTGACAATGTTTTTGGCTCCTTTTCTGAACTTTGAACTTCTCATGACTGTTTCTGATTATGGAGGATGAGAGAGCTCTCGGATTTCTTTTAAATAAGTTAATTTGTGTTCTAAAGATAAATGAATGTCTCAGGGGATTGACATGAAGGTCAGTAATTAATAGCTAATCCTTTAATATGGATGTACTTGCTCTACAGTCAAACTGGGAATTGCTGTTGTAATTATTACCTGTGATCACAGAGGAAGATGGCGCCATAGTCTTCTCTGTGGCGGATCACTCTGCCAATGGCTTGATTCACAGCTCGAGAGGCCTGCTGTCTGTACCATTCCTGGCCAGTCAGATACTGAACAAGACAGACCATGTAAGAACACATATATGGTATGCCACAAAAGTGAGTACACTCCTCACATTTCTGCAAATATTTATTTATATTTTTTCATAGGACAACACTGCAGAAATGACTCTTTGACACAATGAAAAATAGTGAGTGTAAAGTATGTATAGCAGTGTACATTTATTGTCCCCTCAAAATAACTAAAAATACAGCCAATAAAAGTTGAACCCCTGGCAACAAAAGTGAGTACACCCCTAAGTGAAAATGTACAAATTGAGCACAAGTCATTAGTCATTTTCCTTCCGCTGTGTCATGTGACTCATTAATGTTACACTGTGTCACCAGATAGCAGGTGAGTTAAATTTGGTATAAAAGCTCTTCCACTCTCTCAACCTGGCCACTGAAAGTTCAACATGACATCTCATGGCAAACAACTCTCAGAAGACCTGAAAAAAACTAATTGTTGCTTTACATAAAGATGGCCTAGGCTATAAGAAGATAGCCAACCCTCTCAAACTGTGCTGCAGCTCAGTGGCCAAGACCATCCAGCGCTTTAAGAGGATAGGTTCTTCCCAGAACAGCCATGGTCGGCCAAAGAAGCTGAGTGCACATTCTCAGCATCACATCCAAAGATTGTCTTGGAAAAACAAACAGATGAGTGCTTCCAGCATTGCTGCAGAGATTGAAGGGATGGGAGGTCAGCCTGTCAGTGCTCAGACCGTACGCCACACACTGTATCAAATTGGTCTGCATGGTTGTCGTCCTAGAAATAGGCCTCCTCTAAAGATGATGCACAAGAAAGCTCGCAAACAATTTGCTGAAGACATGCAAACTAAGGACCAGGGTAACTGGAACCATGTCTTGTGGTCTGATGAGACCAAGATAAACCTATTTGGTTCAGATGGTGTCAAGCGTATGTGACAGCAACCAGGTGAGAAGTACAAAGACAAGTGTGTCTTGCCTACCGACAAACATGGTGGTGGGAGTGTCATGATCTGGGGCTGCATGAGTGCTGCTGGCATTGGGGAGCTACAGTTCATTGAGGGAAACATGAATTCTAACATCTACTGTTACATACTAAAGCAGAGAATGATCCCATCCCTTCGCAAACTGGGCCGCAGAGCAGTGTTCCAGCATGATAATGACCCCAAACACACCTCCAAAATGACCACTGTCTTCCTAAAGAGGCTGAGGGTAAAGGTGATGGACTGGCCAAGCATGTCTTCAGACCTAAACCCCATAGACCACCTCTGGGGCATCCTGAAATGGAAGGTGGAGGAGCACAAGGTGTCAAATGTCCACCACCTCCATGATGTTGTGATGGAGGAGTGGAAGAGGATTCCATTGGCAACCTGTGAAGCTCTGGTCAACTTCATGCCCAAGAGAATTAAAGCCGTGCTGGATAATTATGGTGGCCACACAAAATATTGACATTTCACATTTTCACTTAGGGGTGTACTCACTTTTGTTGCCAGGGGTTCAGCTATTATTGGCTGTATTTTTAGTTATTTTGAGGGGACAATAAATTTACACTGCTATACAAACTTTACACTGACTACTTTTCATTGTGTCAAAGAGTCATTTCTGAGTGTTGTCCTATGAAAGAGTGTTGTCCTATGAAAAGATATAAATAAATATTGGTAGAAATGTGAGGGGTGTACTCACTTTTGTGTCATTCTGTACATCGAATACCTCAACCATAGACAATTTACTGCAGGCTTTCTTTACACCTTGAATATATGCACACATTTTGATTACTTCCAAAAGTTACAAATGTTCAATATTTCTTAAAGGGCACCTATGCAAAATCAACTTTTAGAAGCTGTTTGGACAGAACTGTGTGCAGGTATAGTGTGTCCACAGTCATATTGGAGTGATTGAAACACAAAAAGTGTCTATTTTTTTATTTATTTCCTGATGTTAAAATAGTATGCAAATCCCAGCGAGGCCCACCGCAACGTGACGAAGGAGTACGGTTTTCCCTGCCCACCGATTGACAGGTGTGTATTAACATGTCTTAGTAGTAACGCGTATAAACATGTCCACAAAACAGGATTTGCAAAGAACTGGAATTAAAAGATCTGCTTCAACTCTCTGTGATCAGCTGCACCTAAAGAATGAGTTTTATAAGTTTAAAACATTTTAAGTAGTTTTTAAAACCGCTATGTAATTCGTAACTGCTGGAATCTATACAGTCACATAGTGTCAGAACAACTATATACGAGACTGCTTTAAACACACAACAGGGGTCCCGGTTTGTGGATGTTAAATCTGCTTTATTTTGTACAGTAGCATAATGAATATGCAGTGTCTGTAGTAGTGTACATTAACTTACATCTTACATCTTGTATAATAGGAGCCCTTTAAATAATATTATATTCATTAAATTTGCTGCAGACTTTTATTTCAGTATGATGAAGTATTTCAACTGAAACCAAATATTGAGTAGGGGCGGGGTTTAATCTTTCACTCGCCGCAAACTAATAGGCGTGGCTATGCATATTTCGCCCAAGCCGTCAATCTGACGTCATCAGGGAAGGACTGCCATTTCAGAGGAGAAGCAAATGGTCCGATTAATTTTTTTATTAAAGATTACAAAACAAAAAGATACTTTCAGTGGATTAACTTGCACAGATTAATAGTTGACCTTATGACTAACAATGGCGATGACAAAATTAACATAGTACATTTTGATTTCATACAGACTTTATTTTAGGGGCTAAAACACATCCTATGCAACTAATCAACTCCTCCAGGAATTAAGTTTGAGACCTATGGTATAGAGCATACATTTTAACGATAGTGAAATAATGTTTAACTTTGTCTGTAGTACGCACTCAGTAGGCGATTTTGGATCCACCCCGCTTCATTATATATCATTACCTCTTCATTATATATCATTATATCATGTATTTCCTGCATGTTGTACATTGTTAGCACCATTAAACTGATTTGGTAGATAAAAGTTTTTAAAATGCTTTTAAAAAATTATAATAAATAATAATAATAATATATTTATTTATTTATATATTTTTTACTATATTTCTCAATTTATGTGCCAATTGTCAATTTATTTCAATTCAGATATTTAAAACAGGTTCGTTATTAAAAATTGCATTCAATATAGTTATATGTTTAAAGCATTTTAATAAATAAATGTGCGATTAATTACTAAATCTGTCAATTAACTAGTGCTTAGAAAATTGGCAAGGTTTAAGATGTTTTTGAATGGCTATAAAAGTTTTGTCTCAAGGCTGCATTTACTTGATCACAGATACAGTAAACACTATTACAATTAAAACATTTATTAGTATGACGGCAAAGCTGAATTTCCAGACGCCATTAATTCAAATCCATCAGAAATTATCCCATTATGCTAACTTGGTGATCGTATTCGAAAAACGTATTCTTATTGTCGGTTACCTTCACTCCGCTAATTTTATTCCTGCACATTTCATCCAGATACTGCATTTTTAGCACCACTCTGGGGTCCATCCTGGGGGGAAAGGGAAGTCCAGTGATAACAACCCCTCGACCATATGTGTCAGCAAAATCCAATCCTTCACTTGCCTAGGAGAACGATGGAAAAATAAAAAAAGTGATAATATTACTGATGGTTAATAATAAATATTTATTGTATTAAATATTTATAGTCTCACCTTTCCTCTACACACAGCAAAAAAGCTGCCTCCACTAGAGTTTGGGTCATCCACCTTGCCATAATAGCCATCAATCACCTGAAAAAAAAAAATCTTTATGTACACATATACAGTGCACTGCATAAATGAGTAAACCTCTTTATAAAAAAAAAATATTTGTATCCATTTCACAGTCAATAAATATTTGATATATTTAAACAAAACAGTTTTATTAAGAAGATATATTCATTAAAATAAGAGTTTGTTCACCGAACATCAATAGGAATAGAAAGATAATGCATTTAAATTCACATTAGGTATTGCAAATAATATTACAAGCTACAACATTTCAACTAGGGCTGCACAATATATCGTTTCAGCATTGATAGCGCAATGTGCAAGTTCGCAATAGTCGCATCGCAGGGATCAGCAATGTAGTTGGAACTGACATTACAGTTAACAACACAGTGGAGTAACTTCATATTTTAACCTTAAAGTGGAAGTTTATTATTTGCATGTGTTTTCAAGACCTGACTGTAAAAATGTTAAGCAATTTTAAGCCATTTGGGCACAATAAATGAAACGTTTGCAGCTTAAAGATTAATTGTACATTATATAAGTATTAACTCAATTAAAACAATACATTGTTATTTTTATTATTATTCGGTGATTATTTAATTTCTGCTTCTGAATACTGTTTGACTCCCCAGAAAATTATAAATCATTGTTTATTTGTATCTTTTCTCTATTGTATTTAACTTTGCTAGTCATTTTTTGAATTATATTTTATGCAGATACGCTCCCCTACAGAATCATCCCAATCGATCTTATGAATTCTTTACAAGCTATTGAGGTCATCTGTTAAAATTGCATTTATATCGCAATAAATATTGCAGTGAATGAAAATATTGCAATGTCAGTTTTTGCCAATATCGTGCAGCCCTAATTTCAACAAAATTTCATATTTTTCAAGTTACTCTTGATTTTTTCTCTTTATTAAAATTGCATTTAATATTTTGCCCCAACACATTAATTTGGGTGTACTATTTGTTTTGGACTGTGATCTTAAGTTATTTTGTTAAATTAACTCTAGTATTGGTACTGACTAATCTAATGCATATACACTAATATATCTTTGTATACCATCGTATAGAAAATATTAACTTGAAGGAGAGGGTTGTACTTATTTATGCTGGACACTGTGTGTGAGTATATATGCATGATGTTTAAATAACAGACAACAGTAGAAGTTACCTCTGTAAAAGTGCCTTTACCCCTCGTCTCTACAAACATGGGCTTCACATTTTCAATGCGATCTGCATGTCCATTTGCCTGAGAGAGTGAAAGGAATTGTTAGTTTTTGATAAGTAGTTGTCGAAGTTGCCAAATGATAAACATGATAATCAAGAATTTACATCATTAAACACAAAGGAGACCTATTATGCCCCATTTTACAAGATGTAAAATAAGTCTCTGATGTCCCTAGAGTGTTTATGTGAAGTTTCAGCTTAAAATACCACACAAATAATGTTTAATAACTCTTTGAAACTGCCCCTTCTAGGCTTTGGTCCTAATTGTGCCATTTTGGGGACTGTCAAATTAAATTTTAAGTTCAAATGAGATTGTGCTCCCAGTCTCTTTTTAATAGAGGGCGGAGCTACAAATGCCTACATGTCAGCATAATGGCAGATTATGTCAATCAACGATTACGTCAATCAAAGTGTTTCTGCAAAATTAAATTAATGAACTTGTACCATTAAACGCTGTTTATATTCACACACTGATGCCACACAACTGTGTTTAAACCCCTTATAAAAGTGATTTTTGCATAATAGGTCTCCTTTAAAAGGGAAACCTAGATACACTTGTGTATGTCTATCATTTTTTCATAAGCTTAGCAATTGTAAACTACATGACTTTTTAATATTATTTATTTAAATGATTTTAATTTATATAATATTTCATTAATTTCGGCAAAAAGAAAACAAAATACAGAAAGTAAAACAAATTAATACAATAAATCAATAAATATCATAATGATAAAAAAGTAACTATAGGATTAGGACTGTAAGAGTGTTACAACAAAAAACTAATCACATTCTCATCAGAGGGTGAAACTGGAAAACTGAAAAACAGAATATTAGCTGCGCTTAGAAAATAATTCAATATGAAACATATTGTTGGAATAAGAATGAGTTTATCGGAATTTTAAACAGAGATGCCCAAACTAGGGCCCGCGGGCCAAAGTTGGCCCATGGTAACCTTTGATTTGGCCTGCCATCCCCTCTGAGAAGAGAGGGAGAATGATGGGGATGGTTTAGAGATTGTCGTTTCAAATTGAATGTAACCTTTTATTTGTTTGTTTTATTGTTAAGCTACAAAAAAAGTTAACTGAAATTAAATGTTTCAATTTAAATGTTGTAGTTTGTACATACTGTCACCCGCTGGATAGATGACAATGCGGATACTTTGGTGAGCAAATCAAGGCAAAGGCAGATTCTGCTTGACTAGTGTATTCAGCATTAAACTCCACTGTGTTATAAATGTAATTGTTTATATTTTTAATGAAATTATATTAGTTATAATTAAAAAGTTATACTGCATTAGTTAAAATGATTCAAAAATGATGTTTACTATTTATTTTTAAATATTAGGAAATAAATTAGGAAATTACCCATGGCAACTTTAAATGTAAAATAGTTTAGTATATTTATCTTCAGCCCATGGCAATTTGGTTTTTGGCCCTTCATATGAAAACGTTTAGGCACTTCTGCTTCTAAACAAAAAAACGTATTTGGTGTTCTTCAATAAATCAATTTTCTATAGGTAATTTATCTACACGTTTCTCATAGTGACCTGTCATTTTAATGTGGTCATGCAGAAACACACACTCACCCTCCAGAACTCCAGAGTTTTATCCATGACTGGGTATGAGGGGAAGAACACTAGCAGCCCATGAGGGACCACCCGTGACAGATTTACTGCAAACCCAATAATAAGAGCATCATCCAACTGGTAATCAGGCTGATCATCGCATTTTCATTGAAAAAAAAGATCTCTTACCGAGAGTGTTTCCCATGGATGACATGTTTTCAGGAACAAACCTTCAAAAACCAAAGAACCCACTTCATATACCCACTAAACCGAAGCTTGTCACACAAACCTGTAGAATATCTTAGATTTCTCTAAGACAATGGTCCATTTAAATGTTACATTAAGATGAAACAAATACATCTATTTAAAACTGTAAACATTTCAAAGTTTGGATTAAAAGTCTTTTAAGGCAATAAATGGCACATTTATTGAATTAAAAAAAAAACAGTAAAAGCATTAAAATCATTCTACTTCACTGCAAAAATCTACAAATCTATTTTATCATATTTTGATTGAGACGAAAACATGGATTAAATCTTAAAAACGGAAGTCATAAAAACTAAATTTGCTGTATAGCACAAATAGTCACACAATTAGAAATCGAATTGAGTTTTAAGAAATTATATTAGGAAATTAAAGAAATGTAATTGTCATTTCTAAATTGTAAGATGTTTCATGATTTCAATTTATTAAACATGTCCTTTTTTTATTCAGGAAAAAAGTTTTATAGGGCCCTATTCCTGTGCCAAAAAGCTTCATTTTAGCAGCCATTATCCCAGTCCTAAGTATTACATGATCTTTAGGAAATTACATTAATAGGCTGACTTATTACTGAAGAAACACTTTTAATAATCTATTCATTTATCATCTGTTCATCTAAAACATTCGTCCCACTTGATATTTTGCTGACCCATTTTTTTCAGGATTTATTAACAAACAAAATTACAAAATACAGCTTTTAATGGAGATACAGATACTGATAGCATCATAATGTGTTGTCTGTAATTTTCCATCCATTAATGCCTTCTTACTAAATGAAAAACTGACCCAAACCACTTTTAGGAAAACACTGACCTCCTGTCAAAAGCCGTGCTCAACTGAACTCCATCTGGACCTTTTTCAATGATACTGACGAAGATCTGATCACGCTGGATGACATGAGGGTTCTCCAGGGATACAGGGAAAGGACTGCAAAAAACGAGCAGAGAATTAGCATCCAGTCCACACGCAACTCATAAAAGCTGAGTGGGGACAGCTGGAGGAGAGGAGCACGGACATTTGCATTTCACAGGTGAAGGATGAGAGCGGCGAGAGGGTTCCGCTGGTCAGAATGATGCTGCGAACTTCCTGTCGAAGCAACTCCTGCATGCTGAAGCCCGGAGAAAAACACCAGTAGCTCAGCACGTTCCCTAGAAAACATACACATGCCATTTAAATCTTTTATACAGCTTCGGCATGCATGTTTAATGCGCAAGATTTCAGAAATTCGGTATTCACATGCATTCAAGGAAGGGCTGCACGATATTGGAAAAATATATTTTTTGTTGGGATATGAATAGCTTGAATAGATCTAGTTAGAAATAATTTATTCATTTAGACTGATTAGGATGATGTTGTAGAAGAGTAAATGATGCATAAAATATAATAAAGAAACTACAAGCATAGATAAATGCAAGAGTAAAGATAACTGAAATATACAGTGATTTATGGTTTTCAGGGGGAGTCTAACAGTATTTAGGTACAGAAGTTGTAATAATCAAATGTAAAATAGCACTGTATAGTCTTCATTGTATATAAAATTTAATAATAGTCAAATGAAGTGAAAAATAGTCTATTAAAATGACAAACGATACAGTCTGAATACTGAAACTCTCTTGAAATGCTCACACAGTAACAGCAGTGCTTCCCACTATATATTTGCGGTGGTATAGCCGGATTGAAACACTTTTTACACACATCCCATATATAGTTAACTAAATGCGAGACAAACAAAACATAAATACATTTTTTTACAATATTTTAATTTATTAAGAAACTGTTATACACCGTTTCTTTTCAATTGGTTAAAGTTAAAAAAGACTGTTGAAATAAAAAAATAAATCCACTATTTCTTTTACTTTTATGCTTTTCAGAAGCCATGTGCACCCACTGACAGGTAAAATCTGCTTCTCTCATTCAAGTTCAGGTTGCTTTATTGGCATGACATTAATATTGCCAAAGCATTTTAGATGTATAAAATATTAGGGCTGCTCGATTATAGGAAAAATCGTAATCACGTTTATTTTGTTTATAATTGTAATCACGATTATTCAAAACGATACACAGTTGAAGTCAAAATTATTCACCCTCCTGTGAATTTTTATTTTATTTTATAAATATTTCCCAAATGATGTTTAACAGAGCAAGGAATTTTTCTCAGTATTTCCTATAATATTTTTTTTTCTGGAGAAAGTCTTATTTGTTTTATTTTGGCTAGAATAAAAGCAGGTTTAAATGTTTTTAAAACTATTTTAATATTATTAGCCCCCTTAAGCAATATTTTTTTTATTGTCTGCAGAAGAAACTACTGTTATACAATGACTTGCCTAATTACCATAACGTGCCTAATTAACCTAATTAAGCCTTAAAATTGCACTTTAAGCTGAATGCTTGTATCTTGAAAAATATGTAGCAAAATATTATGTACTGTCATTATAGCAAAGATAAAAGAAATCAGTTATTACATCTATTATGTTAAAAAATGGGTTGAAAAAAAATCTTCTTTCCGTTAAACAGAAATTGGGGAGAAAATATAAAGGGGCCGCTAATAATTCAGGAAGGCTAATAATTCTGACTTCAACTGTATATATACAGTTATTTTCCTCCCTGTAAATAAGGAAAGGGAAATAAGTACAATAGACTAAAATATGAAACAAACTGTGCTTTTAGCATCTTCACTGTGAGAAAAAAAAACTTTATAGCTACAAAAGTCCTTCAGTCAAGAGTAGTGAGTGATTTCATCCTTTTGTTCTTTGATTAATAATGATTAAAAACAGTCGGCAGCAGGAATATTGCGCACTGTCACTTTAAGAACTGTCTTTTGATTCTCAACTCGTTTATTACATAAATGAGGGTTAATATGAATAATCACTAAACATCGCGTTTTGAAAAATTTGCATGTATTTGACCATTAAAGCGCTTACATTAAGATGACTTTAGATGTATGTGCTCTGCTCGTCTGAGCATATACACACAACAGCATGCGATCTCTTTCGCGCTTTTAAAAATACGAATTATTCAAATGCACATCAATGAATGATGCGCATCCTATGCTGCAAAAGTTACACTACAGTGTACATGCTTTTAGTCATTTTCACGAGAAACTGAGCTTTGCAGAGCAACACGTGTGTACAACTGGAAAGGGGGCGGTATATGATGCAATAATCATTTTACCTGATTAATGCAGGGGTGTCCTCACTCGGTCCTGGATGGCCGGTGTCCTGGAGAGTTTAGCTTCAATCCTAATCAAACACACCTAAACCAGCTAATCAAGTTCTTGATATACTACAAACTTCTTAGCAGGTGTGTTGAAGCAAGTTGGAGCTAAACTCAGCAGGACACCGGCCCTCCAGGACCGAGTTTGGACACCCCTGGATTAATGTTTTTTCATAATCGCCAAAATTGAAATCGAAACTGAATTTCAATTAATTGCACAGTGTAAAAAAAGTGTAAAAGAATGATAAGTAAAAAAAAATAAAAATAAACAAATAAATGTGTCACTAAATATACTTGGGCAGCCTTTAATATACCTGGGCGGCCCAAGTAAACTCTGTGTGGGAAGCACTGAACAGGCCTTAAAAATATATGCAAATGATTCAATTTTCACTCCATTATAGTTAAACTCAGTGCAGTGACTTCACAAATCTCACGTGTGTTCTGAACTGTGGCTCCTGGTCAACTTTAATCCCAACATATAAACTCAACATTGCACATCCTGTGATGTGACTATTGCAGATGTCCACATTGTGATATCAATCATGAAACAATATATCACGCAGCCCTAATTCAAGGTAACCAACACTTATTATGATGAAGCAATTATACACATTATGACAACTACTGAAAACTATGTTCAAGAATGCGTGCTCCAGACATGAGAAGCTTCCATCTGAAATCACTTTTCAGCAGTTTCACACCTTGTTTCTTGGTTGAAGAGGAAGCCCAAACATCTGTGATCTGCTTCTTCTTGAAGTTGCTGTTGTCTGGATGAATGTGGACCTGATATGAAACAGAGACAGAAATTTCACACAAACTTGATGAAAAATTATCAATAAGGGAATAATTAGTAAAAGTTTGGCCTTTAAATTACACCATTCAAAAGTTTGGAGTTGGTAAAAATATGTTTATATTTATGAAGACTTCAAGGCTGTATTTATTTAATTAAAAAAAATGAAGAAAAACAAATATATTTATAATATTTATTATGTTATTTATTCATTTGTTTTCTTTTGAGAGCAAAGCTAATTTTCAACAACCGTTACTCCAGTCCAGTGTCATTTTATCATTTATGCTATTGTGATGATCAAAAAACATTATTATTATTATTATTATTATTATTATTATTAAGAAAATGGTCCTGCCTAATATTTTGGTATATTTAGTAATGGATAAAAAGCTCAAAAGAACAAATAGTTTGAAATGGAAATATTTAATATTATGTTAAATGTATTTACTTTTACATTTGACCAATTTAGGAAATCCTTGCAGAATAAAAGTCCTAATTTAAAATATATATTTATAAATAAAAACTTATCTAGAAAACCGCTGCATAAACTAGGAACCATGTTAATGTATTATAAGCACCACACTGTGATTATGTACAACAACAGACCCAATATTGTTTGATTTTTTTTGTATTATCAAATAACATTTTTACTTACTATACCTAAAACCTGATATCTTCAGAAAACTACACATAACAACATACTAATGAAGACATGATAAACATTAAAAAAAAAAATCAAACCTTGAACTCCTTCAAACTATTTCCTGTCTGTGATTTCTTGCTGCCCTCTGCAGGTTCAGCCCCAAACACCAACTAATTCAGAATAAACCAACAAGAAAACTAATAAAAATACAGATAAACCCAGAAAATGGTCAAATCTTTAACATACAATGTCTGACCTGGATTATATCTGCCACTTTCTGAAGTCCACTGGTGTTCAAAAAGACACCAGGTCCTGAAAAGAAAGATTATAATCAAAATAAAAGCCATACATATGGAAAAAAAGAATGATAGAGAGGATAAATACTCACTGCCAGCTAAATATCCTGTGATCTGCTCCATGGCCTCAACAGCTTCCGTTTTAGTTTTAGAGTTCACATCAGCCATTTGAAAAAGCTCAAATATGAAGCTTTAAAAGAGAGAAAGAGAGAGAATTAGCATCTAAAATAAAAGCTATGCCACAAATATATCAAACAAAGTCACTTTTACGCTCACCTGCCAGGTTTGGTGATTCCTTGATTGTTTGCTGGCATCTCAAAATCATTAATGGCAGTTTCCAGATCCACCAAAATTTCTGTGAGATTATTTAGTTAGCGTACTTATTATTTAGTTTAGCGTACTGAAAGATGAATCGCAAATAATGTAATAAAATGTATAGAATTTTTAAAGTGGAACCTACGTTTTATTTTTGCAATTGTGGTAATGTCCAGTTTCAAGCCTGTCAAAAAATATGAGGTAAAAAAAAAATTATTAGGGTTATATGCAAACAAGTATATAAAATGTCCATTATCCTAAAAGTAAATCTACAGTAATAAAACAAATATTTAAGAAATAGTGAAAACTAATTCTAATTTGAAGCTAAACTAACCCGAATTGAGTGATTCCACATTAAAGTCTTCAACAGAATCTGCTTTGCTGATGTCTGAGGCCTGTTCTCGCAGAAGTCGATCCACGGCCTCGATGGCAGAAATCAGGTCGTGAGGCGTGAGGTCAAATGAGGTGGACTCTTCACACATCTTCTCCTGAAAACACAATTAAACAGTTGAAGAAAATCAAGCATATAGAACTGCATTGTTTCATATGATGAATGGCTAGAACAATGTAAAGACACTTACAACATTATGAGCTTCGTCAAAAATAACCACAGCCCCTTTCAGCTCTATATTGTGTGCTCTTCGACTCTGTGGATCAACAACAAAAAAAAAACAGAATTTAGAAGTATATGCAAAGAAATTAATATGAAATAAAACATTATAATGACTTTTCGAACTTTTGGTGTTAGTGAAACTTTTTTTAGAAAGAAATTAATAGTTTTATTTCAGCAATGACTCACTAAAATGAAAATAAGTGACAGTAACATTTTAAAATGGTAAAATAAAATGAATTGTCTATTCATTAGCATGGTAAATTCCTCCGGATACATGTTCACAGTGTGTGTTTACTGCTGTGGGTGTGCACTTGGACGGGTTAAATGCAGAGCACAAATTCCAAGTATGAGTCAGCATACTTGGCCACATGTCATGACTTTCACTTAAAAAAATTCTATAAAAATGAATGAATGAATGAATCAATCAATCAATCAATCAATCAATCAATCAATGAAATATACATATAATAGATTAGCAGTACAACTGTTTTAAAATCGGTAAGATATATGGATGCACTGATGTATTGATATTGAATTAATTTAAAGCTATAAGCATATCGACAATAATATGAATACAGTTTATACCAATGGTTATTTAATTACACGAAAAAATAAGCTGCATGTCTTTGGATTTAATCCATTGTTCTTCTCAGAGCAAAAAATGAAATATAATCTGTACAAAATATCAAACCCGAGTCTAATACATACAAAATGTCAGATGTTTGACGGGAAAGCAGCTGGTGTGCACCATGCTCAAGCGCTGGCACAAAACCATTAGTTAGTTTGGACTAAAACATCGTGGGCAATGTAAGAAACCCGGCTGCTTTTTAGT
Source organism: Danio choprae (assembly GCA_903798125.1). Lineage (NCBI taxonomy): Eukaryota > Metazoa > Chordata > Actinopteri > Cypriniformes > Danionidae > Danio > Danio choprae. The sequence goes on along the minus strand of CAIGQW010055714.1, from coordinate 55,805 downwards.
GCTTTTCAGCAAAATTAAACAATTTACATAAAACAACAACATTGGATTTATTTGTTAAGTTTATTAATTAAATATGTTCCATTATATGTCATATAAATACCAAATAGCATAAAAAAATCACCTTTAAAGATTTTTGTTATATTATAATCTTAACTTGTGCCTCTCTTAAAAGGTTACAAAATTGAATGTTAAACAGATGCAATCCATTTTTAGTAAAAAATAATTTAATTGTAAAAAGTAGTACTGTACAGTATTGCAATTGAGCAATATCTGTATTGAAATTGGCTGAATTGTCTGTAAGTTTTGTTTTGTTTTTAAATCAGTATTGCCACAGACATTAGAAGTGTCATGTGACACAATCTAAAAATGTGTCTAAATTACATTTTTAAGTAAATACAAATACATAACAGTCAATGTAATTGCATTACCATTTTACATTAAATGAAGAATGTCTTTAAAAACATTCTTGAAATATATACCAACCCCAAACCTAACCACTTTTCGTACACTTCTAAAGTAATGATATGAGTATGAAAATATCTCACCTTTGGGTCAAGCAGGTAGTTGTAGGGCATGAAGATGACATCAGCGTGTTGTTTGAGTGAGCGTGACAGGTAATATGGACAAACTCTATGGAAACAAACAGTCAAATCAATGACACCATTTACTCTCGCAAAGAAAACATTGCTGCATCTCCAGATTGAAGAATTGTTTTAAATGCCACTATTTCTTTCATTGATTCAATAATGGCCATAAAACAGCATGCAGGGTCTCACCTTTGCTTTTTGCCTGTTTTTACAAGATCCTCCACATCCAGAATAGAATTCACGATCTCCTTGTCAGTGCTTTTCTCTAAAATTGAACAACAAGAAAAAATATTGTGAAAACAATCCTATTTATGAGTAGACTCATGCATTAACTCTTAGGAAAAATGTCTCAGTGCTCTTCTGAAAGGTCACCAGTGTTAGTCACACACCATCGACATTGTTGTAGAAGATACAGGAACGGGACGAGACTTTTGCTCTGCACATGTGGACCTTAAAATAAAGCATAATGCCTTCATTATTATGGTGCAAAAATACAACTCTGATATGTGACCCTGGACAACAAAACCAGTCATCAAAACCTTTATTAAAATTTGACATTTATATATTTATACGAAAACTGAATAAATAAGCATTCCACTGATGTATGGTTTAGATAATATTTGGCTGATATTGACTAAAATCTGGGACCTTAGGGTTAAAAAAAAAAACTAAATACTTTAATGTTGTCTTTAAATTTGTCTAAATGAGGTGCTTAGCAATGCACATTACTAATCAAAAGATTTGATCTATTTATAGTAGGAAATTTACAAAACGTCTTCATGAAACATGAACTTTCCTTAATATTCTAAATATTTTTGCTCTAGTTTTGTGGTCCAGGGTAACATATATTAAGCCTCTATTGTCAAATATACTCACAGTGAGGTACTAATCATACCTTAATGTGATTACTCTCATGACGCATCACTTCCTGGTTTATGCAGAGCTGCTCTCTAGATCCCAATACACAAATCTTTGGCCTACAATCAAAAACAGTACTATCTGTTATTAAAAAGCCAGGGATGAACCGAGATGGACATTTTGGTCAATGAAAACAACTGATAAATCTTTGTATTTGGAATGCAGATAACCAATATACACATAAATTTTAATATAAATTTTCAAAAAACAAAAAGCAAACATATAGGGCCCTATCATACACCCAGTGCAATAAGGCGCAAGACGTGCATGGTGCAATTTGTTGCTATTTTCAGTCCAGCGCAACTCTAATTTTCACGTTTTGCACCACGTTGTTTAAATAGCAAATCAATTTGGGCCACTCTGTGGACTCATGAGTGTGCAGGTCTAAAAAGGAGGTGTGTTAAGGCGCCATTGACCAATTAAAAGCTGGTCTACAGTCAGAGCAGAGCGTGTTAGTTATGCGCCTATGCAGGTCCGAACCCTTACACATTGCTTAATACACACAGGATGTACAGCAATACACAAATATGTTTACATATGAAAAAAAAAGGATTAAAATGTTAGAAAATTATTAATTTTCTACATAAATATAAAAACCACAGCCTCCATGCCTTCTTCATGTCGGGGGGCTTTTTTCAGTTTATTCATGACAATTTGCATTGTTATAATATTATTATTATTATCAGTATTATTTATTATATGCATATTTATATTTGTTTAGATTTGTCCACCTGTCGGGGTTTGGAGACGTATACCTTTCCATATGGGGCATAAGAATAGGACGTGTGTTTGGACATAACTTCGTTATTATTGTTTATTTATTCGTTTGATGGAAATTAGAACTGAATTTAGAAATAGTTTTGAAACCAATCTTTGCGCTTAAAGAAAATTAAATATGTAGGGTAATGGATGTCTTCAGTGGAGTGCGCTTCCACCGTTTCCTTATCCATGAAAGTAAAGGAGTAAAGAGTAAAAGTAAAGTAAAGAAAAAGTAAAGAGGCCAAATGGAGGAGGCTCATTCTTTATCCTCACGCTGCAGATGGTCTGTTAAACTGTTTTCTCGCTAGTGAAGCATTCAGTTTTTCCTCTTACAAACGACGCAACTGACTCTTAAAGTGAATAGGAGATGAGACGTTAATGCACGTTATGCTCAAAAGACACCCATAACTCATTAAAGGGCACCCATGATGAAAATCACCTTTTGTAACCTGTAAGAACTGTGTGTAGGTATAGTGTGTCCACAGTCATATTGGGGTGATATAAACACAATAAGTCTCTTTTTTTTATTTCCTGACGTTAAAATTGCATCCAAATTCCTCCTATTTTGAGGCCGACCGCAACGTGATGTAGGAGTGCGGTTTCCCCGCCCAGCAAATTGATTGACAGCGGCGTATTAACATGTAGTAATGCGTATAATCATATCAACAAGACAGGACATGCGCAATGCAACTGGGATTACCAGATTTGTTGAGCTCGCTGTGATCATCTATCATCATCAAATGTGACATCAACAGTGCATGTTTGTAATGAATTACAGCAATTTTACCATCTTTACTCTATCACCACAGCCGCATGTCAGTACAATTATAAAAAAGACGCTTCAATCCCGTTTAGTGGACCTTAAATCAGGTTTATTTTGTACATTAACATAACAGATATCCATACAGTAGTGGATATTAACATGTCTCCTGTCACATTTGCGTGCAAAAACAGTGCAAAGTTAAATGTGCACACTGTGTGTGTGTGTGTGTGTGTGTCTGTGTGTGCGTGAACTTTGTAACGACATTGTGTGTGACAGAAAGGCTTGAATTAACTCCACAACAAATACATCAAATAATCATTGTTAAAAGTTCTTACTGTAGTATTTCTCACAAACGTTACGTGAGATCTGCTTTCTTTATGTCTGTCTGTTATCTGACGCAGCAGAGGCGGAGACTGAGGCACCCTGACAGGCACGTGGGAACGGTGGGCGGGGAGAACTAGCATTAAAGGCACAGGCCACAAAAACAGCTAGATGGTTGTTCAGAGCCGAAAGTCCAATATTCAGAAAGGTATAATAAATATTGTGATGGGTGTTTTGAGCTGAAACTTTACAGACACGTTCTGGTGTAACAAAAGACGTATCTTAAATCTTGAAAAAGGGGTAAAATAGGTGCCCTTTAAGAAAATAAACACAACCCTATTAGACCATGCGCCGGGGGGGCAAACTGTATTTTGCCATCCTTAAAATAGCAAAAGTCAGTTCGGACACGCACTTGATGCTTTTGCGCTATGTGCTTTAGACTTTGCACCTAGATTGTTAAAATAGAGCCCATAGAGTGGAAAACTGATTTTATTTTACAAGCTTACAGTGATGTGAAAAAGTCTTTGCCCCTTACTGATTTCTTCTTTTTTTTGTTTGTTTGTTTGTTTGTCACACTTTAATGTTTTAGATCATCAAACACATCATGTAGTTTTGAAATTAATGCTTTTATTATTAAGGGAAAACAAAATACAAAACTTCACATAGTATTTTCCCAAAGTCTTGGAACTCTGCCATGCAAACCATTTTTGCTCAGACTCTTTCTTATGGTGAAGTCATGAACACTCACCTTAACCAGTGCTTAATTTGTAAATGAACAATTTTCGGAACAAAACCAGGAAACAAAAGTCACCATGATCGACACCCACCACACAATTTCAGTTTTCCCAGGAAAATGCCATCACTAAACAGTGACAAATTTCTGAATAGTGATTTTTTTTATTTTGTGCCATACATTGGTCAATCGTGGACAAAAAAACATGTATCTACTCTTATGAAACATCACTATTCAGTTTACAAACACCACTGACATTCAGTTCACTTCACTATTATGTGCCAAGTGAAAATCCAAGCTACCTCTTCCGTCATGTTTACTGGCTGACTTGCCTTGCTTTGCTTCTGTCTCCCGCAATTCTGATTCAGGGATGAAGTTCCATCATCTCAAGATATCTTTTGATCAGGCTCATTATCAGATTTACTCGTGGTTTTAAAAAATGAAAATATGCTTGACTGCCTCTTTGCCATTTTGAACATACAAATATTATTTAGGTAGGCCACTATGCCATTATTTATTCGCTGCTCACTGCACGTGAAAAAAATAATCACCAAACAATGAGAGTGATTGTAAATGTAACAAAGCTGATTGGTTAAAAATATTGTTATGGGCAAATAGTTAAACGTGCCTTCTGCTTCAACTTCAGCATAGTGATTTTATGTGTGTGTGAGAGTGCACACACAATCCACATAGCGTTGCTGTGTTTTTCACTTGCACTCATTCATTCAATTTTTGTCATTTATATATATATATATATTGCTAAATACACCCATCACAAATCTTTCTTTATATATATATATATATATATTTTTTTTTTTTTTTTTTTTTTTTTTTTTTTTTTTT
>CAIGQW010055714.1:40302-50481 GCA_903798125.1 Danio choprae | reverse complement strand
CAGCAGAGGCGGAGACTGAGGCACCCTGACAGGCACGTGGGAACGGTGGGCGGGGAGAACTAGCATTAAAGGCACAGGCCACAAAAACAGCTAGATGGTTGTTCAGAGCCGAAAGTCCAATATTCAGAAAGGTATAATAAATATTGTGATGGGTGTTTTGAGCTGAAACTTTACAGACACGTTCTGGTGTAACAAAAGACGTATCTTAAATCTTGAAAAAGGGGTAAAATAGGTGCCCTTTAAGAAAATAAACACAACCCTATTAGACCATGCGCCGGGGGGCAAACTGTATTTTGCCATCCTTAAAATAGCAAAAGTCAGTTCGGACACGCACTTGATGCTTTTGCGCTATGTGCTTTAGACTTTGCACCTAGATTGTTAAAATAGAGCCCATAGAGTGGAAAACTGATTTTATTTTACAAGCTTACAGTGATGTGAAAAAGTCTTTGCCCCTTACTGATTTCTTCTTTTTTTTGTTTGTTTGTTTGTTTGTCACACTTTAATGTTTTAGATCATCAAACACATCATGTAGTTTTGAAATTAATGCTTTTATTATTAAGGGAAAACAAAATACAAAACTTCACATAGTATTTTCCCAAAGTCTTGGAACTCTGCCATGCAAACCATTTTTGCTCAGACTCTTTCTTATGGTGAAGTCATGAACACTCACCTTAACCAGTGCTTAATTTGTAAATGAACAATTTTCGGAACAAAACCAGGAAACAAAAGTCACCATGATCGACACCCACCACACAATTTCAGTTTTCCCAGGAAAATGACATCACTAAACAGTGACAAATTTCTGAATAGTGATTTTTTTTATTTTGTGCCATACATTGGTCAATCGTGGACAAAAAAACATGTATCTACTCTTATGAAACATCACTATTCAGTTTACAAACACCACTGACTTTCAGTTCACTTCACTATTATGTGCCAAGTGAAAATCCAAGTTACCTCTTCCGTCATGTTTACTGGCTGACTTGCCTTGCTTTGCTTCTGTCTCCCGCAATTCTGATTCAGGGATGAAGTTCCATCATCTCAAGATATCTTTTGATCAGGCTCATTATCAGATTTACTCGTGGTTTTAAAAAATGAAAATATGCTTGACTGCCTCTTTGCCATTTTGAACATACAAATATTATTTAGGTAGGCCACTATGCCATTATTTATTCGCTGCTCACTGCACGTGAAAAAAATAATCACCAAACAATGAGAGTGATTGTAAATGTAACAAAGCTGATTGGTTAAAAATATTGTTATGGGCAAATAGTTAAACGTGCCTTCTGCTTCAACTTCAGCATAGTGATTTTATGTGTGTGTGAGAGTGCACACACAATCCACATAGCGTTGCTGTGTTTTTCACTTGCACTCATTCATTCAATTTTTGTCATTTATATATATATATATTGCTAAATACACCCATCACAAATCTTTCTTTTTATATATATATATATATATATTTATTTTTATATATTTTTTTTTTTTTTCCTAGAGGATGCTTTACAATAATATCTTTGTGCACATAGATTAGATTATTCAGTACCAAAGCAAAATTCGGAACTAATCTAACAAAAAAATAAACTGAAGATTAGTCCAAAAATTAATACACCCAAATTAATATGTTTGGGGAAAGTATTAAATTAAATTTTAATAAACAGGGGGAAAAAATCAATAGAAATATAAAAATGTAGTTGAAATGTTGTAGTTTGTATTTTTGGTTTGTTTGCAATGACTTATTTGAATATAAATGCATTATCGTTCTATTCTTAAAGATGTTTGGTGTATATACTGTATATATTTACTATTAAGTGACTATAAAGTTTTAATTATTATTAAGATTGGTTAAAAAAAAGGTTAAGTGAATTAAAATGACATCAAATTATGGCAGGTGAATGTTAAAATTACCTTGATTAAGCTTGAACTTAAAACTTAGCCTGAGAATTAACCTGCCCCAGATCAGGCTAGTTTTCCAGCATTAAGTTGCCAGAGTCACTGAGTTTGAACTATCATAAATTAGATTTATGAAACCGAATACGCTATTAATAAACCTGATTTAGCAAAATAAGCCTGGCTTTTTCTGTAAGCTTGGTTTATGAAACAGGCCCCTGCTCACCTAATGTTTACGTTTGTAATATTTATATTATTTGCTAATAAATAACCACCTCATGTGGAACTCTGAATCTCTGTCTCGTTTTGGAGTCTGCTACTGCCCACCAGAGGTCGCATTTTCGGTCGTGGGCACATGATTTGAGAGCCTTCCTGACTGAATGAATGAAATATGCTTTTTTCCATGAAGGCAACCCTGGGTGCTGAAATATAATTGGCTAAAGTGGCAGTGGGCGGGCTAAAAGAACCATAACAAAGACACATTTTCAAAGCAGAATAACTGACTTATAATAACTGACTAGCATTGTTTTTCAGATAAACAAGAATGTTCACTTAGCAAGATTCTTAAATATCTACAAACGTAGTATGGTGTTTTTATGCTTGAGAAGAGTCAAAAACTTACATACAGCACCTTCAACTCAGGTGTTATAAACCAGAGTTAAGTTATGTTTTAACAGGAGGGAGGGACAAATACTTTTTCACTCAGGGCTAAGTAGTTTCCCCTTAATAATAAAAACCGTCATGATAAAAACTGCATGATGTCTTTATTTGTGGTATCTCTGATTAATATTTAAATTTGTTTGATGATTTGAAACATAAAAGTGTGACAAACTTTCCTCCAACATAAACTCTTCTAAAATGTTTGTTTGCTCCATGCAACTTGTTATTTCATGTGGAAGGCACCAATCAAAAGCTTCATGGACAGTAGTACATATGTGAAGTGGATCAACCAGCAATAATTCTTAATTTAACAATCTATAATTATTGTCTTAATAATGGTAAAATAACCAATGATGAATAATTTAACAGCCGGTAACAATATGGCTGTGCCAAAGAAATAAGAGTGCTAATAATTTTTTTGTACACATTAAATTGACCAAAATAAAAAATGTCCTTTATAATATTAGAGAAGACCATTAAGCATCTTTTTCCAACACTGATAGACAAAATAGTTTTTTGAGCATGAAAAAATGTAGCTTTCCCACCATATAAATACATACAAATTTATTTAAATAAAAAAACATCTTTCAAACTTGTAATAATTATAATTTACACTGTTACAGCTTTTACCTTTTTCAATCAAATAAATGCAATCTTGGCAAAAACAAAACACAAATAAATGTAAAAGACATTAGAAAATATATGTATATTACAAATTGTAATAATCCACATTGTTACTTTTTCAAATGCAATCTTGGTGAGCAAACATAACCATGTTAAAAAAATATAAGTCTGTGTGTATATGAAACAATAAAAGGAAATGTTTTCGACATTTTCTTATCTAAATATGATCACAGTACAATATCTTTTGAAAATCTTATATTGACTGACCTGTATGACGTATTCTTCAGCTCATTTACAACTTGTGTTAACTGTGAATGGGTCCTAGAGGCATATATGATCTTGGGAACGTCAGTATAATAAGCTTAGAAAAGAAAGTAGGAAAGAAAGAAATAAAGAAAGAAAAAAAGAAAGAAGGAAGGAAAAAAAGAAAGAAAGAAAGAAAGAAAGAAAGAAAGAAAGAAAGAAAGAAAGAAAGAAAGAAAGAAAGAAAGAAAGATTTAGCTTATGAATTCATATAATCATTTATGCTTGAAAAACATTTTACTAATGATATTAAAAAGAAATGAGTGTAGGTCAATACTTGGAGTGTCTCCGTCTGTAGCTGCTGTTCCCCATGATGACATTGGTCTGTCTGCAAACAGCTCTGCTCCACCCAATCTCTCTGTTATCTTGCGGGCAGAGATGGTGTCTTTGAAGTGGTCTCTCCATGCCAGTGTCGAACACAAAAGACAGAGCGTTTTACCTGTGCCAGTGGGACTTTCAAGGACACCATTGACTTTCTGGAAAAAGTGCAAGGATGTGTCATAATTATTAATAAGCAATGAATGAAGGGAACAATGTGACCTTAGAGAAGACTACATTTGATTAAAGTGCTAAGCATTTTTGTGCATAGAATTAAATTTATATTTGTTTTCAGACAACACAATATCAATGATTTAATTTGTTGGAATAGCATTACTTTTCATTTTACAAAAACTTGTTACTCCAACCAACTGTCAATGTCCAAAAAAAAAGTCTTTATTTTAAATATTTTATAATATTAATATTTTAATATTAATTTTAATATTTTACAGAATAAAACAAGCTTTAACTTACACCCAGAACTGAGTAAATTACTTCAAAAAAGTAATTAATATTAATTACTAATTACATCATTGCAGTTGTATTTATACTACTTTTCTAATTGCTTTGCCTGAAAGTTTAAAATAAAGTAAAAGTTACTCATTAAATAATTTAACTACTTGAGTAAACATTAATAAAATCCACAAAAATCTCAATGCATAGACAACAGAAATTCTTAATTAAAATTAAATAATTACATTTTTTTAGTATAGTTTCGTTTTTAAATAACACGCATACAAAAATATCAATGCTGCTTGTTTAAACTACTTATTTTAAATGAGCTGAAACAACACAATTCTTGAGATTTCTTTGGCACAACCTAATTGTTTCGAGTTCAGTCCACTTACATTTGTTAGGTTAACTTAATTGATTTGCGTAGGGACAATATGAATGAACTGTGTGGAATCCTGCAATTTTTACAGTGCACATACAATTTTTACAATATATGTTTAAATAACACAAAACATTTCAAATTAATGACAGCATATTTCTTACACATCATATACTAACAAATTTTTTAAAACATGTTATCGCTTCTTAAGCATGTGCTGTCTGACAAATTGTTGAAAAACTGAGTTAATATACAAAATATCTGAATAAACAAAATATATATTTAAAATCTTCAATCCTACACTGTCATGAACTACTTTCTCAATTCATCTTCAAAGACTAGTCAGTTTTGATAAGTGATAAATGTTCTATAGTTAAAAGAATTTAATTATTCTGCAAAATTCTCTGAATTGATTCATTTACACTGCTGAATTTATGTACAGTATTTAAGGCAAGAACATTATCATCCTTATAACTTGTATATTTATAACAAATCTGTACATACAATTCAACATCCAGAGCTTTTTGACCGATTGCATCTCTGTTTAATGTTTGTTTGACTTTTTCATATTTATTTCGTGTTGTCACTTGTCACTTTATGTACACTGGAAGCTTCTGTAGCCAAAGCAAATTCCTTGTGTGTGTGTGTAAGCACACTTGGCAATAAAACCCATTCAGATTCTGATTAGAAGCAACTAAATAAATTACCTAAAAATTTAATGTAATCTTTACTTAACTTTTTAAGTAGAAAAGTAATTTAATTACAATTACAAATGACTTTGTAACTAATTACACCCAATACTGATACCTAATAAACATAGTAAATTCAGAGAAAGTGAAAATTTTCAAACCTTCACTCATTTTTTCCATAGCTCTAACTTGGATGAATTAAAAAAAGCATACAAAAAAGTCATTCTGCACTTATCAAAAAAATGCTCTTTTAACTTTGAGAACATTATAATGTAATATACAATTTGTGCTCTTTTTCATCTTTAAACCTTCAAATTACTATGACCTTATTAACAGATTATTTCAACGACCATCAGTAGCTGCAGTTAAATGAAGAATAATTTAGACAAGTGTTCTCACTTTCTGCAGGCACTCGATAACTTTGTTCATGTAGTCCTCCTGGCAGGGGTACGGGGTGAAGGGAAAGTCCACATTGATTCCTTTGAGTTTAATAACAGGCATTTTCTACCTAAACACACTGACTTTATGTGAAGAGTTAACGCCAAAACACTCGCTTTTAACGCTAACCCTAGCAACAACCACAGCACCTTAATAAAGCACGAATAAACAACCATTCGAATTAATTAGCTCTTTTTTTAACATAGTGCAACGGTAAACGATGCACTAAACTTTCAATCAACATGACAGCTACAATAGCGCGCCATTTGTTTTTCTCTTCTTCTTTTCTGCTTGTAGACTGGTGCCAAACCAATATTATGCCGCCTCCTGTAGGCCAGGCTGGAAAGCTGAGACCACCAGTATCTCAGTATATAAACCCCTAATCTCCGTATAAGACCCCTGATAAATATGAAAAGAAAAATGAATAAATGAACATATATAATGGTAATAATTATATAAATGAAATTTAACATTTTAAAGTTTCTTTAATGGCGGTTCATTTCGCTGTGCCGACCCTAGATTAATAAAGGGACTAAGCCGAAAAGAAAATGAATAAATAAATGAAATTTCTTTAATTTCTTTAAGAAAAGTTTTTAAAAAAACATTAAAATGCACACACACAAAATGCTATTATGGTCTGGTACTTGCAAGTGTATCAAGTGTGTTCATTTGTATGTACACATTAAGAGAAATGTATGAACAATCATAAAAACAAAATCATAAAAACAATTTTTCTGGGAAATAATATTTTTTGCTTTACTATAATTGCATCAAATATTCATTCATTCATTCATTCATTCATTTTCTTTTCGGCTTAGTCCCTTTATCAATCTGGGGTCGCCACAGCGGAATGAACCGCCAACCTATCCAGCATGTTTTACACAGCGGATGCCCTTCCAACTGCAACCCATCTCTGGGAAACATCCACACACATACACTACAGACAATTTTAGCTTACCCAATTCACCTGTACCGCATGTCTTTGGACTTGTGGGGTAAACCGGAGCACCCGGAGGAAACCCACGCAAACACGGGGAGAACATCCAAACTCCACACAGAAATGCCAACTGACCCAGCCGAGGCTCGAACCAGCGACCTTCTTGCTGTGAGGCGATCGTGCTACTCACTGCGCCACCATGCTGCCTGCATTAAATATATCTAAAATACATATTTTTCATAAGGATGGAATGGTTGATTGTTGTTGCTGTAAAGTACAAATACTAATTTAAGGTATAAGGTATAATGTATAAGGTAACAAATACTATTAAAGGGGTAATTTACCCAAAAATGAAAATTATTTAATTAATGTCATTATTTACTCAACCTTCTCTTGTCACTTTTTTTCTTCTATTGAAGACACGAGAATATAATTTAAAAAGAAAGCTAGAAACCAGTAACCACTGAGTGCTTTTACAGGTTTTCAGCTTTCTTCAAAATATCTTCTTCAGCAGAAGAACTAAAATCATAAAGGTTTGGAATCCCTTAAGGGTGAGTAAATTTTCATTTTTAGGTGAACTACTCCTTTAAGTATACAAATAAATATACTACAGCAGTTTTGATGCACCGGAACAATCAATCTGCAGGTTAACTATGTTTAAATTGCTATACAACTTCTTAACATTTCACATTTTGACTTTCATGTAATGTGCACCTTTTGTAAAGTGAATACGAAGGAAATGTACGGGGGAAAATAGCAGATACGAAAGCAAAAACTAAAGAAAGCGGATATATTAGAACGATAATTATACATAAAAAAAACAGCATGATACACTCTCAAAAATAAAGGTACGGGATCTGTCACTGGGGCAGGTACATATTTGTACTTGAAGGGTCCATAAGCATATTGGTACCTCAAAAGTACATTTTAGTGACATTTGGGTACTAATTTGTTTGAGGTACGACTGTGGACTCTTTAGGTACAAATATGTATCTTTTAAAAAAGTACAGCCCCAGTGCAGATCCCATATGTTTATTTCTGAGAATGTTCAAATGAGCTTGAATTGAAATTTGCCAATGAAGTAAATAACCTTGATAAGCTCAACAAAATAATAACATTCTGTTTCCATTGCTTTTATGATTAAAAAATTTTTTTTCTTCAATAAATTAACGGTATCAGTTAACAAATATTTGCTGTTTCCATTCCTAAACAAAACAAATCTTATCCGAATGCAATATCTTTGCCAATTCCATGACAAGGGCGACACTGTGGCTCAGTGGTAAGCACTGTCACCTCACAGCAAGAAGGTCGCTGGTTCTAGTCTCGGCTGGGTCAGTTGGCATTTCTGTGTGGAGTTTGCATGTTCTCCTCGTGTTCGTGTGGGTTTGCTCCGGGTGCTCCGGTTTCCTCCACAGTCCAAAGACGTGGTATAGGTGAATTGAATAAACTAATTTGACCGTAGTGTATGTGTATGAATGTTTCTCAGTACTGGGTTGCAGCTGGATAGGCATCCGGTGTGTAAAATTTATGCTGGATAAGTTGCTGCTTCATTTCGCTGTGGCAACCCCTGATAAATAAAGGGACTAAGCCGAAGGAAAATGAATGAATGAACTCCATGATAAATCAAATGTTGCTGCTGTCTCAGACTTCCAGTACTGTAAAATCAGACAATTTGAAAGTAACATTCGTTTTAATGCCTCAGGAAGAAGAAGAAGAAACAGACTTTAAAGTTCAATCAGAGGGGAAAGAATCTCTATTACAATGTTTACTTAAACATCTGTTACTCTATTTAACAATCAAAATAACATGTGAATGCCTGCGTGTGAACATACCCACCATAAAATTTGTCAGGAAGTATGAAGTGTTGTTTCCTCCTTGCAGTTCCCAGCATTGTAAGGCAGAGGTGTCTTCTGCAGCTTTTAAATTTAGGAGACAATTATTTTACTTTTAAGAAAAGATGGATTTCTCTTTACTAATGTCCCTTGAAAGTTTGCTGCTTGAATCAAATGTTATATTTAATGATGTGGTGTAAGCAGAGATATTAAAAGATTTAACACACACCTGATGATGCATACAGGCAATGAAAAACTGCAAATTGCACAATATAATGGTTCTTTCCAATGGGTATTCAAAGGTTAAACTCAAAGGTTGTGCTTTGGATTCAACTGCTTCATCTAGTAGGCTAATAATATGTACACTAAATTTATATCACTGTCATAACGACATAATAAGCATAACACTTTACAATAAGATCTTAACTGTTAAGCTAATGAGCTATATTATGATATCACTTTTTTGTACTATACCACTGAAAGATATCATCACATTTTTAAAAGTATTTTTGCTTTAAATTAATAATATATAGAAATAAAATGATCATTTGGTCATTTATTCATTATCTTTTTGGCTTAGTCCCTTTATTAATCTGAGGTCGCCACAGTGGAATGAACTGCCAACTTATCCAGCACACGTTTTACGCAGTGGATGGCCTTCCAACCCATCACTGGGAAACATCCACACACACCTAATTAACCTATACTGCATGTCCTATATTGCATAACCTATACTGCTTTGGACTTGTGGGTGAAACCGGAGCACCTGGAGGAAACCCACATGAACACAGGGAGAACATGCAAACTCCACACAGAAATGCCAACTGACCCAACCGACTGAAAGCCAACTGAACCAGTGTCCTTCTTGCTGTGAGGCGATTGTGCTACCCACTGAGCCACCGCGATGTCCATCATTTGGTCATTCATTCATTCATTCATTTTCTTTTCGGCTTAGTTACTTTATTAATCTGGGGTCGCCACAGCGGAATAAACCGCCAACTTATCCAGCATATGTTTTACGCAGCGGATGGCCTTCCAGCTGCAACCCATCACTGGGAAACATGCATACACACCCATTCACACTCATACACTACGGACAATTTAGCTTACCCAACTCACCTGTACTGCATGTCTTTGGACTTGTGGGGGAAACCGGAGAACCCCGAGGAAATCCACGCAAACACGGGGAGAACATGCAAACTCCACACAGAAACGCCAACTGACCCAGCCGGGGCTCGAACCAGCGACCTTCTTGCTGTGAGGCGATTGTGCTACCCACTGTGCCACCGTGCTGCATCATTTGGTCAATAACATGTAAAGTTAAATGTCCTTGTTTATATAGAAATCTAAATTTACATCTGATTCTAATGTCAAATTGTTGTATTCTCTTTGAATATCTTTGTTTGATGCAGGATCTACTTTTCCTATTTTAAGGTAATGTCACTCTCTTAATGAATTTGGCATTCTCAAAATAATGAAATTGAACTAAAACAACTAAAATCAAGATATTTACTGTATGATGTATAAAATGTACTGTATGAACTGTATAAATTTTATAATTTTTTTATTTATTTAAAAATTAAAAAGCACTTTGAGTGTCCAGAAATGCGCTATATAAATGTAAGGAATTATTATTATTATTATTATTATTAAAAT
>CAIGQW010055714.1:8948-38820 GCA_903798125.1 Danio choprae | reverse complement strand
TTTAAAGAGGTATTTTTTTCCTTTGGTTGTCTTTTTTTTCAGTATCCATTTGAGTTTGTAAAGTATATATTGCATATTGTTGTCTGTATTTTGTTATGTAATGATTGATTGAAAGGATAAATTAAGTTTGATGGAAAAATTTGCTTATTTTGCAAGTTTTTAATGTTTTGTGAGTATTAGAGCATTTTGCTAGCAAAATGAGTCATTTTGGCCATTGAGCTTTTGAAAATGTGATGTCAGAGTGGACAAATGTGTTTAAGCTATTGAGAAAAACTGTAAGTTTGATCTCAAGGCTAAAGGGACAGTTCGCCCCAAAAATTCAAATTTACTCACTATTTAGGCTACTCACCCTCACATGGTTTCAAACATTTCTGATGTTCTATCTTCTATCTGTTCAACACACACACTAAAAAAAGAAAGCTGAAAACCTGTAACCATAGACATATAATATATAGTGGGAAAAATATATAGTAGGAAAAACAATTACTACGGAAGTCAATGGTTACATGTTTCCGACATTTTTCAAAATATCTTCTTTTGTGTATAAAAGAGGAAAGAAACTAAAAAATGTTTGAAACAAGTAAAGAAGGATGATTTTTGGGTGAACTATCCCTTTAATAAGATGGCTATTATTGTATTGTTTTGCTGTGCGTAAATGTTTAACTTATTTGTTCATTTATTTACCAAAAAACGCAAACACATAAAAATGATTATACATAGTGGGTGAATGTAAGCGCTCAGGTGTGCGATAGATATGCATGCACTTGCCTGGCAAAATAAAATAGCAAGTGAATTGACAGCAAAAATTATTAATGCTTGTTTTCGAAGTAAGCATTTTATATAAACGATGATAAAAAAAATGTTTGAGCTGATTTGTATTTGCGTTCTCAGTCTAGCTTTTATTTTCACTTCTAAGTGTTTCGTCACAACATGGCGACGCGCTCAGACGCCAGGCACGAATCAAACACTGAAAACACACAGGTACAGTACCTTAACCTGCTCACTGTCGATAATTTTCTCAAGATATAACATCATTAAAGTGTCTAACGTTATGAAAGACTTGCTGCACGCCCACGAAGGGAACCTGTTGTCAAAAATTAGTGTTATTTACGAAGGAAGTAGCTTTAGCCCGCTAACCAGCAGACAAGCCAACTTACAAGCGCACTTTCAACTCATGTTATCAAAATATCAAGACTAATCGTTGGGATATTCAGCGGCGAACTGATTTATTTATAGTGTTGACATAAACGTGTCGGTAAGGATGTATGTATTGAAATTGTGATGAAATGGTAAAAGTGTTGAATGCACGCGCGTGTGTGTGTTGAACGGTGAATGTGGAGTTAGCGAGTTAGCCTGAGGTTTACAGCTTTATCACTTTACGAATTTCATGGCGAGGTGGTTTTCATTTGTAACATTTTATCAGAGATATGATACATTTCATAATTTGTCCGTTTAAACTTTTAATCCAGAGAAAACTAATAAAAATATGGTTAGTTTGTCACAAATTGTAGTGGGTTTGATTGATACGATTGCTCCGTATGTTCAATATCAAATTTATCTGGTAAATAATTTATATTACCAGTACATACTCTTAATATGTGTTAGGAAATATCACTTGTAACAATTTAATATCCATAAAATTAGTGGCGTAACGATAAACTGTAAAGGTCAGTATCGACGCATTTTGTATTGCACAGATTACTAGTTAACACGTGCTTTGAATAAATGCCTCAGTGGTCAGATTTCTTCATGCCTTAACCTGTTCCCTCTCATTTATTTTGCTTGTGCTAGTTATACCTTTCTGACTTTGTTTCAAAAACCTAGTGAGTTTCCTGCGTAGATGGCATTTCAAACCTGTGTAATACCAAAATGTTCCCTAGGTAGGGGGCTCACTGGGATTTGAGACGCAGTTCAGCGTGTGGTTGCTGTTTCTGCCACACGTGGTCATCTCTATTTTACTGTATATATATATATATATATATATATATATATATGAGTTTGTAAGTGGCTGTGTTTGTAGTAAAGATATCTTTTGTATGTGTTATGTGTCATTAAAATGTCATTTGACGTACATTTTTATATCCCACTATATGCATTATTGCTCTCAGGGCACTAAAGATATGGAGGAGATCATTGGGGTATGTGGTTTAGAGGCCAGAGGACTGGTTGAAGGGAGCAGTTCACCTCCGGATGTGGAGACCCTGTCCCAGGATAACGTGGTGGATTTTGCGGGCTTGGTGAGCAGTGAGGAGGAGAGAGGGGAGACTCCAGGACGAGAGGACAACACCTCTGACCCCCTCGATGTGGAGCTGGATCCTAACACTGAGAAAACCAAGGACCAAAAGGAATTTGGTTAGTGTTTGCCATTAAATGAATTCCTTGGATACAAAATAAGAAAGAGCAGAGTCCCATATCTTTAGCTGCAATTCGTATTTTTGTATTTGGTGATCCACGATTATTTATTTTAGCAAGTAAGAAGGCCAGTGTTCAAAAGTTTCTCCTTGCCTTAGCCCGATTCACAATAGTAAGCTTGTAATAATGTTTTCTAATTTGAGTGGCACTGATAGGTTTTTGTGGAAATTATGGGCATACTGTCATTCATATACATATAGCATCCTGGCTAGCAGACTAAATGGCATGTGAGAATCATTTATAGCCTTTTCTCACAGCAGCTGATATAATGAAACTTTCTTTATTTGAAATTGGAATAGTTTGACAATTACAGATTACACAGTAAATAAACTGGAATCTACAGGTAACACTAATACATGCTTTATAAACACATGGTGCATTTCATTCAGCTGGCTCCCGAGGTCGTTCATCAGTAGGTCGTGTGTCATAAATTTGGGCACTGGTGAATAGGCATGGGACGATAACCGGTTTCAAGGTTTATTGCGGTTTGGAAAAGTCAAGGTTTTAAAACCACTAACATTTTCTGTTATACTGTTCCTAAGGTATATGTAAGTTTTTTTTGTTTGTTTTTTTATTAATGTGTTGTAAAGAAAGCTGTGCTTTTGAAACTAATGAAGATGGCAGAAGTCAATGATTTATTTTAATTATTTATGTTTACTGTTCCAAAATATTATAAATGTTTCCTGAAATAAAATATATTGTGATCAATGGGGTGAATAAAGTTTTTTTTTTTTTTACCAAGATATTTAGAAAGATATCATTTTAGAGCAGTAATCAGAATACAGTGATATCGTGAAACTATTGGATATTTTTATCCAAGGTTATCATACTGTCAGAAACTTATACCTACTGGTAAGGGCACTGATGAGCTTGTAGTTGGTTCACTACACATTGATACAGGCTGACTGTGACATGAGAACGTCCTCATTGTACATCATCAAAACTGGAGTCTATAAACAACAGCAGAACTTTTAATAATTTTCATATATTAATTTTAATACGTTTTTAAAAGTACATTGTAGCTAAATCATTCAACATTTCAACCATTACATGTTTGCTAGATATTTCATAACCTATTTAACTATGTTAGTTTATATTAAAAATAAATAAATAATGAATTCTTTTTAGGCAAACGTCTCTCGTTTGTCATTGCGTTTGATGATTTGGGTCACGAAAGTCATCACTTCTGAACATCCGTTTAGGGCGCATAGTGCATATTGATGCAAAAATAAATAAAAATTGCAATTACGACAGCTCTTAAAATGGCTGGCGACCTGATCAGTGGACTTGACTACTGATAAGTGGTGCTGATTGAGAGGGACCCATAGTCAAGCAGTACTGATGTTTACAACTTAAGAACAAAGTATAGCAGTGATAATTTATACAGTTTGAAGTTATATGAGCTAAGTGATTGTTATATTTATTGGTAGCACAATTTATAGACATTTTACTTTTAAAATTTGGGTCATGGAACCTGTGATTTTGATGTATGGTATCCACACTGGTGCCATGATTGAAAGCCACACATAGTTCTCAAAATATCAGATTCATCGTCTTTGAGGAGCTGCGCTGATAAAGATGGCACATAACAATGGCCAGGCCACTTTTTGCTTTTAAATACTGGTTTTAAATACTGTGTGAACATGAACCAAAATTTTTATTTCAATGTTTTGATGTACTTCCAAATGAAATGGAATCGGTAGAGATGGGACTTTCTTTTTGCACATCATTTATTTGTAGCAAACTAACAGTAAGAGGGCCATGGCTACAAATATTATGTCTGAAGCTGTCAAACTGATGTCAGCAGAAGGCCCGCCACTCCATCTCCTTAAGTATATAAAAGTAAATAGTTTGTAAAAGGTGTAATCTCTTCTGTCAAATGGTTATTCTATGCATAATTCTCCCCTTTGTTGTTGTTGTAGGTAAAGGAGTTTTGTTGCTGATGCAGGCGCTTCATACCTTAGCCACCCCTGAAGAGAAACTTGCTGCCCTTTGTAAGAAATATGCAGACCTGGTATGTATTTGGGCATAGAGATATGATATTACTCAACATTGGGGATTATATTTCATACTAAATGTCCTTGCTGATAGATTTCAGCCAAAAATAGAAGGTTCTATCAACACGTTTATACTTGATTATTTTAAGAACATGAAAGGAATAGTTTGCACTACCTTTACAAAAGTAAAAAGAGGCTTCCTACACAAAGCAGTACTCTAGTCATGTGGTTTGTAATACTGATTTATTTCTTGTCAAACCTAACATTTTGGTAATTCAATTTCAGGAAATGAACTTGTGTATTGTTCAGGGAGTGCATCATTGAATAGTGTGTCATTGCTTTTGATGCAGCTGGAGGAGAGTCGCAGCATGCAAAAGCAGGTCAAGGTGTTGCAGAAGAAGCAGAACCAGGTGCTGAAGGAGAAGATCCACCTGCAGAGCGAGCACAGCAAGGCCGTCCTCGCACGCAGTAAACTTGAGAGCCTGTGCAGGGAACTTCAGCGCCATAACAAAACCCTGAAGGTAAATCCAGCAGAACACTTGCACAATCGATGATGGAGATGTTTCACTGGCTTTCACTGATTCAGATCGTCATTGTGATGGCAGGAGGAGAATGCTCAGAGGTTCAGGGAATACGAGGAGCGGCGCAAGGAGGCGACTCTGCACTTTCAGATGACGCTCAATGAGATTGAGGCTCAGATGGAGCAGCACAACTCTCACAACAGCAAGCTGCGCCAGGAGAACATGGAGCTGGCCGAGAAACTCAAGAAGCTCATCGAGCAGTACGAGCTCCGGGAGGAGGTGAGCCAACATCTGTCCAATATTCAGATTTGCTGTTATGCTCTGGCCGAATCCTTCAGTCTTCACATAATTATGAGGTGTTTCATCTGTCATATTCAGATTGTGGAATTAGCTAACATGAAACATCATGCAGTTTGGTACAGATTTATTGTTTTCAGGATCTGTTTTTTCATTATATGATGACATTATGAACTTGATAAAGATCCTTGAAAGAAACCAAGCTCTGTTGGGCATGATCATTATTCTTCTGGCCAAACATCCTGTGTGGAGCTGCAGTCTAGGCGCTGGAGGCTGGAGAAGCTGGCCCTCTATTGTAGAAAAGCTGCAGGTGTGGGTAGGGCACCGGCGGGAGGTCAGGCTGGCCCACAGGATCAATGCGTGCACTCGTTTGTCATTGTGGCCTTTCAGGAATCAGTCTCGTGCACTCCATTCCTCCATGACCACCACAGCATCAGCTCGGGATACGGCCTGGTCCAGGATACCTTGGGGTCATCTCTTCACAGGTCTTGGATCACATAAATGACACTGCATAGTCTGTAGGGGAATCTGGATGAGTATCCCCAGGTGGAAATAGAAAATAAAGAAAATAATTAGCGTAGCTGCTGTTCATAGTGTATTTAAATGAAATGCAAAAATGTATTGTTTTAGATGAAAGTAGCAGTTATATAAACAAACATAGAAACAAACATGTAAAGCATATGAGAGTTTCTAACACAATGTCTGGTGCATTAAGACAGGACACTCATGCAGCAAACCGTTATGCGATGCATTGAGTGTATGCTTTACTAAAAAGATAGGTCTTTAATCTAGTTTTAAACTGAGAGAGTGTGTCTGAGCCTCGGACATTATCAAGAAGGCTATTCCAGAGTTTAGGAACCATAAATGAGAAGCTCGACCTTGCTATTCTAGGTACTACCAGAAGCCCTGAGTTTTGAGATCTTAAAGAGCGGGTTGGATTGTATCGAGACAGAAGGTTGGTTAGATAAACAGGAGCTAGATTATTTAAAGCATTATAGGTAAGAAGCAATATTTTGTAATCAATACGGAACTAAACAGGCAGTGTGCAGTGCGCATGTAAGGAGGATAAAATTGGGGTAATATGATCATATTTTCTAGACCTGGTAAGAACTCTGGCAGCTGCATTTTGTACTAGCTGAAGTTTATTAATAGAGGATGCTGGGCAACCAGCGAACAGAGCATTACAGTAATCCAGCCTAGAAGTCATAAAAGCATGAACTAGCTTTTCTGCATCTGAGATGGATAGTATATTTCGTAACTTATCAATATTTCTCAGATGAAAGAAGACATGGGAGATATGATTTAACTAAAGTTAAATTGCTGTCTAATATATCGCTTAGATCTTTTACAGTAGAGCTAGTGCTAACTTTGTATCCCTCTAATTGCAGGTCGAGTTGTAAGATCTGCTGTGTACAGGATTTAGGCCCAATAAGTAATAATTCTGTTTTGTCTGAATTTAAGAAAAGAAAATTGTTGGTCATCCAGTCTTTAACATCTTTAATACACTCAGTTAGCTTAGACAGTTCAGATGTCTCATCAGGTTTTGTTGAAATCTGATTCCGTGTCTTCCAATAATGTCTCCCAGGGGTAGCATGTATATCGTAAACAGCAAAGGGCCTAAAACTGCTCTTTGAGGCACCCCATACTTTACTGGCCTGACTTGTGAAAGCTGTCCATTTATATTCACAAACTGATAACGGTCAGTTAAGTATGACTTAAACCATTGTAGAGCCTGTCCCTGGACACCTGTAGAATTTAAGCGATCTATGAGGATATTGCGGTCGATGGTGTCAAATGCAGCACTAAGATCAAGTAAAACTAATAATGAGATGCACCCTTGGTCAGCAGCTAAGAGTAAATCGTTGGTTCTTTTCACTAATGTGGTTTTTGTACTGTGATGAGGCCTGAAACCTGACTGAAACACTTCAAAAACATTGTTCATCTGCAAAAAAGGAGCATAATTGGGCAGCAACTACTTTTTCTAGTATTTTAGACATAAATGGAAATTTGAAATAGGCCTATAATTAGCTAAGTTGCTGTGGTCCAGTTGTGGTTTCTTTATAATAGGCTTAATAACGGCTAGCTTGAAAGGATTTGGAACATGGCCTAAAGATAAAGAAGAGTTAATAACATTAAGAAGAGGTTCTCCTACTACAGGTAACAACTCTTTCAGTAATTTTGTTGGGATTGGGTCTAACATACATGTAGCTGGTTTAGAACCATTTTATAGGTTTATCTAGCTCTTCCTGTTCTATCATTTTGAAGCACTGTAGATCATTTTGATTCAGTAGAATGTTTAATAAATCTGAAGTATAATGTGGTGCAGAACGTTTAACATCTTCTATTTTAACTAATTTGTGGTGGGATATTTTGTTCCAAAGATGACTGATTATTTGTTAATTTACCAATGGTGTTAAATAAGAATCTAAGATTGTTATGATTATTTTCTATCAGTTTGCGGAGGTGTTCAGCCCTGGTGGACTTTAGAGCCCTCCTATAGCTGGACATACTATCTTTGTACGCGATTCTAAAGACCTCTAATTTAGTTGTTTTCCACTTGCGTTCCATGGCAAGAGTTGCTGTTTTGAGCGTGCGAGTGTGACTATTATACCATGGTGTAGTTTTGTTCTCTCTAGCCTTTTTTTAATTTGATGGGTGCCACAGTATTTAGTGTGTTAGTAAAAATAGCATCCATACTGCTGGTTACTACATCAAGGTAATTTGCGTTCGCGTTTAGAAATAAACTGCGTGTGTGTTTAGAAATAGAGAAAGATCAGTTATTTGTTAATTAGTTTTTAGTGGATGGGACAATAGTTCTACCAGGGCGATATATCTGTGCAGATATGCTATTATCAGGTAAACACAGCTTATATAGTAAGAGGTAGTGGTCTGTTATATCATCACTTTGTGGTATAATTTCTACATCAATGACCTCAATTCCATGGGACAAAATTAGATCTAATGTGTGCTTTAAGCAGTGGGTTGGACCAACAACGTTTTGCTTTATCCCAAGTGCTTATAGTAAATCTGTAAACACGAGCCCTAATGTATCATTAGCGTCATCTATGTGGATGTTAAAGTCTCCTACAATTGGTATTTTATCAGTTTTAACTAGTTAGTCAGAAATAAAATCAGAAAACTCTTTTAGTAAATTTACATAGGGTCCTGGGGGTCTATATATGGTGATTAAAGCGAGAGATAACATAGTTTTTTTTCATAATATCTGGAAGCATAACATTAAGTGCCAATACTTCAAAAGAGTTAAACATAAGTCCGTTTCTCTGATTAACGTTAAGAATCTCACTAAAGATTGATGCAACTCCACCACCATTACCAGTCTGACGAGCCACATGCTTATATAAGAATCCTGAAGGAGTTGCTTTATTTAAGCTAATATAGTTATTTTGTTTCAGCCAGGTTTCAGTTAGACAGAGTGCATTAAGATTGTTGTCTGTTATTATTTCATTTATGATAAGTGCTTTAAGTGCTAGTGACCTGATGTTTAGGAGACCAAGCTTTATAAAATGTCAATTTCACTTTTTTTTTTTTTTGCAGTTTTTCTGTTTTGATTTTTAATAGATTTTTTCTAGAGCATATAGTACGTTTATTTCTTGATCTAATAATACGAGGAACAGACACAGTCTCTATGGGGTTAGCCAGGTATGCATTACTGTGATGTAAGTGTGACGAGCAAGAGTCTATATGGCTAAAATGTGAATTTTCACTTACTAGTCAGTCAGATTAATTCTTTAAGAAACTCATCTGGGATTTGTTGTCATAGCAACAGGTCTGTAAGCTCAAATCTGCTTGGGATCAGATTGTGTTGTTTCAAGAGAAGCTGATACTGAAACTACCAACTAATGATATATTTATATAAGGGTACTTTATTAAATTGGGTAAATTTAAGGTGCAATAGGTGATTGTCTTCAGTAACATTTTTTTGTTGTGCTGGTTGAAATCTTCACATTCCATTAGTACTGATTAAAGTAAATGATCTAAATGTATTTATATGTATTTTTATATTTTGGGTAAGGCATAAGACTAAAAAATGTTCATCCAATTAAAAATTGTCAAGCCGATAATTCCCATAACTCTGATAAGTAGCCCAAACTGTCTGTCAGCAAATGTAGATTTGTACAACTGCGTAACTTTGTTCACGCAGATCCGCCAATGTGCGTGCACATGGACATGAGTGACAGCGGTAAAAACAAACAAAAAAAGCAGTAAAAATGCTGAATCAATTTTTTTTAAGGTCGAGAATCTCTGAATATTCGGTCTGTAAGTATGTAAGTATGGCTTAGTAATAAGTGTAATTCCAGCACCCCGCCGGCCAACCACTAAGCATACAGTATTTGCTTAAGGACAAAGAACATGAGAGAGTGAGACTAGCGATCCTTGCCTGCATGAAATATTGTACATTAAGTTTTGCTTGCTAACTACATAACTGAAAACGTGCTAGATATAATACAGTTTTCATTCAGAATAGTAGTATTATAAAGTTAAGTACTATAAAGTTTTCTAAGTGGCGAATGACATGATCTAGTGAGTCTCTGTCATTTTTAATGTGCGCTTTCGCGATTTCAGGAGGCATGGCTTTGGATGGCAGGGGAGGGATTGTATTTGAAAGATATTATGCTAACCACTTAGCATTTAGGCAGATCACCTACTGCACCTTTAACATTATTGTTTTTTTTTTTTTTTAAGTTTGTTATGTAAAGGTATGTAATTTACAGTCTAATTCAAAGGTTCACAAACTATCATAGGAAGGATACCTTTTCAAATGTTTCAAAGAGAAATTTTTTTGTACATTTAGTGACTAATATGTATTATTAAGACAGTGTTTCTTAACCACCAACTTTACTCATTGCTCATTCCTTAAACCTGATTCAGATCATTAGCAGAGACTGAAAGACCTGTAATGGGTGTGACAGACAAAGGAGACATCCAAAATATGCAGTGCTGGTGGTCCTTCAGGAAGGTGGTTGAGAAACACTGTATTAAGATACCAATATGGACCTTTTAGATATAAATGTGAATTTTGAAAAGGTACTGCCCCAGCTTTAGTAAAAATTTGAGAGTGTATGATAATAGACATGGTTAATATTCTCATTGAGAGATTTGTTTATGAAGGAATAATGACATAATTTCTAGGAGTCAAATATGCAGGGGATTTGATGCAGCGCAGGAGATGCAGACCACTTCTTAAATATCAACATGCTTTTTTTGATGCAAGATTAATTTAAATAGCCAGTTATGCCTTTGACAAGAAACTTGAACGCTTTCACATAGAAAATCAGCTTTAGGTAAAACTAAATCAATTGCTAAGTACTCTTGACACATATAAATGGAAAGCCTGTACAAATAGCCAACATATATGGAAATGTTTAACTTCTTAAATATATTTTGCTCAAATTGCTAATAATTGAATTAATCAGATGATGTCTTTCCACTGTTTTTTTGCTGACAGCCTATCGCTGCATTGATGATCATGATTGTGCGGATCAATAGATCTGTTCACGACAGACATGAGCACATACTAATAATCACATTTTATTCATGTTAAAGTTGAAACTATGGAAGAACAGTTGTTGTTTTTTATGCTAAAATGTAACACAATTTGGTGTGAATTAATTAATGTGGGAAAAAAAGCATTCCGTAAAAAAGTTTTTAACTGTTAGGATGCTATACTCTTGATATTTTAGTAATCATGATTTGCTGGAATGGTGGATATTTCCATTGCATGGCTTTACATTTGATTTGCTTAGTGCTTCAACAGACATGTAGGTTGTTTTGAATGTTAGTTAAATTAAGCTCGTTTCACATGTCAAAATGAAATCATTTTAATCCAGCTGACTTCCAGCATTGATTCACTTTATCAGGTTTTAGTGTGGAACACTTAATTAATGATAGTTGAGGTTGCATTTTAAAACTGCATTAAAATGAGTGAATTCTGCATGCAAAAACAGAAGTACTGTCTGTTGTCAGCATAGAAGCGTGTGAAGCACAGCTCACTCAACTCACTTTCAAACCAAGCAGACATCTGTTGGTTGTTGGATCATTATATTTTGTAATTGTTGTGTTTTAGGTTTTGGGTGATTACCAGCAAAGTTTTATTTTTGTGGATCCATTGCTCAAGATGTTTCCATTCTTGTATGTCCAGCGTAGAATTAAAAGATGATGCCTATGAATGTACAACATTTCAAAACAGTACAAAAACAAATTAGCTGCCATATGAAAATAAAAAAATAACACTATGAAAACTAACAGAAAGTGCAGGAAACTGTAAAATTTCTGTATGTTTATAATTGTGATAAAAAAAAAAAAGTTTGTAACATCAAGCAGCATAATGGGACTATTTTTGCTTAATAAAAATTACTGGAAGCAGCTGACATCACGTTGAAAGTCACACACTTTCAAGTTAATAAGGGATGTTGTCGTTTTCTAAGAAAGCAGTCTTCTTTAGGAATAATATGACTAAGACGTTTATATTTACTCAGCACACAGACAAGGTGTTCAAACACAAGGAGCTTCAACAGCAGCTGATGGACGCTAAACTCCAACGGACGGCCGAGCTGATGCGAAAGGTGGAGGAGAAACAGCAGAGAGAACGAGAGTTTGTGAGTATCCTTCTCATAATACTAATCCTGTTTCTGAGCCTGGCGTAATCCTCAAGTATTAGTGCCTACAACTAAGGAGCTCAATAATATGTTGATAAAGCTCACTGTTAACATTCCTGTTTCTCCAGACTAATAATTGAGAGCAGTGGCAACGTTGCCACCGTTCTACAGATAGTGGCATCAACACCTTTATTTTAGTTGGACAGCACATGCAATATTTGTATTAAATGTTTTGTCACTTAGAAATGCATGTTTAACCATTTAAATGACCAGTAAGCTTGAGTTGAGGAATGCACAAATGGTAACATCTGAAACTAACATTATATTATATTTATATAACATTTTCTTACCTTTTGTAGGTCTTATCTATGAAAACATTAGCATATACAATATACGGTTATTATAATTTACTAAAACAAAAACATAAAACCACCATTTTAGTTACTTGGGAAAAAAGTATTAAAAAACACAAAAAAAATTTGGCAAAGGAGACATTTTTTTTACTTAATTTAACTTCACAAAAAAAAACAATTTAAATGTATTTAAAAAATAATAATACAAAGGACAAATCAAGAAAGGGAAAGCTCTTTATTGCAATTAAAATAAAGACAGAAAATATAAAAACTAAACAGCAATTCTGTTTTAAAATAACATACAAGAGCACAAAAACTGAAGTTGCTTAATAAATAAAATACAAAAATGTGATATTTTGAAGAATGTTTGAAGCTCGGTTGACGTTAACACCTATAGTTGGAACAAAAATCTGGTTGATGGCTAGCAATTATCAAAATATCATATTTTGTATTCAACAGAACAATCGTATGAAGTAGTATCGAAATGAAATAAACAAAATCCAACTACTAGCCTCAGTCCGGAGCCCACTATTCATCACAGTGGCAGTTGCTTGTGTTATGAAATCTGCCATTTTTGTTCTTTGGCACACAAGTGAGCCAATCACATGTGCTGTAAGACTCTGGAGCTGCAGAAAAATGTATTTCACCATAATACTGATTAGTTTATTAATGTAGCTCAAATAGTAAAGTAACAAAAAAAGTGATGGGTTTTATACTGAGGTAAGTGATGGAATATAAGAGTCATTCTATAATTGTGGTTTCCTTTTGCATCTCCTAGATCAGGGGTCGGCAACCTTTGCGACCAAAAGAGCCATTTTGAAACTTTTATCACCAAATAAAATTTGCCTGGAGCCACAAACCATATTTGACTGTTAAATTATTATAAATATGTTTTGTTTAATACAGATGTAAGAAGTGCCTAGTAACCTACAGTCGAGAGAATTACATAACATTGGAAATTGGAAAAATTGCTGCTTAAGTTTTTATAATAGCATTTTGCATATACTCCAGAATGTTATGAAGAGTGATCAGATGAATTGCATAGTCCTTCTTTGCCATGAAAATTAACTTAATCCTGAAAAAACTTTCACTACAACTTTCCACTGCATTTCATTGCTGTCACTAAAGGACCTGCTGAGATCATTTCAGGGTGATGCTTGAAATCATTGTTTTTCCATTGTTAACCATGGTGACCTGCAAAGAAATGCGTGCAGCCATCATTGCATTGCATAAAAATAGCTTCACAGGCAAGGATATTGTGGCTACTAAGATCAACTAAATCAACAATGTATAGGATCATCAAGAACTATAAGGAAAGAGGTTAAATTTTTCTTATAAAGGCTTCAGGGCGTCCAAGAAAGTCCAGCAAGTGCCAGGATCGTCTCCTAAAGAGGATTCAGCTGCGGGATCGGAGTGCCACCAGTGCAGAGCTTACTCAGGAATGGCAGCAGGCAGGTGTGAGCGCATCTGCACGCACAGTGAGGCGAAGACTTTTGGAAGATGGCCTGGTGTCAAGAAGGTCAGCAAAGAAGCCGTTTCTCTCCAGAAAAACATCAGGGACAGATTGATCTTCTGCAAAAAGTATGGCGAATAGACTGCTGAGGACTGGGGCAAAGTCATATTCTCTGATGAAGCCCCTTTCAGATTGTTTGGGGCATCTGGAAAAAGGCTTATCCGGAGAAGAAAAGGTGAGCGCTACCATCAGTCCTGTGTCATGCCAACAGTAAAGCATCATGAGACCATTCATGTGTGGTGTTGCTTCTCATCCAAGCGAGTAAGCTCACTCACAATTTTGCCCAAAAACACAGCCATGAATAAAGAATGGTACCAAAACACCCTCCAACAGCAACTTCTTCCAATAATCCAACAACAGTTTGGTGAAAAACAATGCATTTTCCAGCACGATGGAGCACCGTGCCATAACGCAAATGTGATATCTAAGTGGCTCGGGAACCAAAACATTGAAATTTTGGGTCCATGACCTGGAAACTCCCCAGATCATAATCCCATTGAGAACTTGTGGTCAAGAGGTGGGTGGACAAACAAAAACTCACTAATTCTGACAAACTCCAAGAAGTGATTATGAAAGAATGGGTTGCTATCAGTCAGGATCTGGCACAGAAGTTGATTGAGAGCATGCCCAGTCCAATTGCAGAGGTCCTGAAAAAGAAGAGCCAACACTGCAAATACTGACTCTTTGCATAAATGTCATGTAATTGTCGATAAAAGTCTTTGAAACATATGAAGTGCTTGTAATTATATGTCAGTACGTCACAGAAACAACTGAAACAAAGATCTAAAAGCTGTTTAGCAGCAAACTTTGTGAAAACTAATATTTGTGTCACTCTCAAAACTTTTGGCCACAACTGTAGATAAACCTTATATAATAATAAAAAAAATGTTTTGAATATTAACACATTAAAAAAATTGTCTCTAAAAAATAATGTTTGTATGTGTAAGTGAAGTAGAATGTATGATTCAGTCAAAAAAATAAGCCTGATTTTCTGAATTTATTTTCTGATAGTCAGAATTTTACTAAATTAGTTTAAAATGTTTTTTACTGCTTTCTTTTTTTACTGCTTTTTGCATGAAACATCCATTTTCTGTATTTTAATTTCAGTAATACACACTCATTCGCTTTTTGAAACAATAATTTAATGAAAATGCATAAAATTCTCTTTTAGACATGCCATATGCTGTGTAGTTTGAGGTTAGCATCTTGAGCTAAAGCACAAAATGGTGGAAAAAGTCAACTCTGTTATTGGCAACTCTGTTGGTGGTTTGAAAAGATTAACACTTAAGTTAAACAACAATTAATAACAAAGTCACTTACGTCTACCAAAATTCATAAATGTCAATTTCTATTCTCTGTTCAGCTCTTGAAAAATGCAACGGAGTCGAGACACAAATGTGAGCTGATGAAGGAGCAGGAGCATCAGCTAAAGCAGCAGCTCACTTTGTACATGGACAAGTTTGAGGAGTTTCAGACGACTCTCGCTAAGAGCAACGAGGTCTTCACCACCTTCAGACAGGAGATGGAGAAAGTGAGTGTGAAATGAACAGCAGAAGTCTTGGCTAACAGAGTCTGCATTTATTTGATCAAAAATATTTAAGTAATTTAAGTAAAAACCATAATATTGTTAAATAATACCACAATTTAAAAGAACTGCTTACTCTTATTTTAAAATAAAATATATTTTAAGTATTACATATTTCTGTTATAGCAAAGCTGCATTTTCATTTAAAATCATCCCAGTTTTTACAGTTCATAAATTTAGATTCTTCAAAAGTCATTCTAAGGGCGCATGTCCACCAAAATGTGTGCTAAGCACTTCTTTTTAGTCAATGGAAGCACCGAAAATGGCAGCAGTGTTATAAGCCCCTGAGCGTTCTGCATTTTTAAATGCTCCGACAGTTTATCACTTGGCAACTGAGTGTTTTTAGAAGAGTGCAAGCATTTTCAGCTGCGCCAAAAGCTTAGGTGGCCATGCTGTGCCCTAATATGCTGATTTGCTGTACATTTATTTAGAAATTTCTTTCTTCTGCGATTCTTTCAGAAACATTTATTTGAAGTGGAAACATTCCAAATGTATAGAATGACTGTCTGTTTATATTAGTCATCTTCTTAACTTTTACTTCATATTAAACTTATAAGAACACAAATGATTCATTTACATCGTTATCATAGTCTTTAGTCAGTAATACAAGTTAAAATTCATATTTTGCACTGTACATAGATGTGGTGCCTGAGTTCAATTACAAAAACAATGGAATTAAATTTTTTATATAATTATTTATACAAATAATAACATTTACATTGATTAAAAAAAACTCTAATAGTCTAATAACTTATCTCTAATAGTATCTCTACATTTTCAGCTTAACTAAAATGATCAGGTCTGATTATTTGAAGACAGCTTTTGTATAAAAAGTTTTGTTGATTTGAAAATTGAAATGTGAAAAATCTTGCTTTGCTGGACATGTTTTTATTTTCTGTGACTGATCAGATGACAAAGAAGATCAAGAAGCTTGAAAAGGAGACTACGCTATGGAGGACCAAATGGGAGACCAACAACCAGACTCTACTGCAGATGGCAGAAGAGGTGAGGGGAAAAAACAGAACTAGTGTGTTTCAGGTTTCTTAATTTAAAATATGAATTTATAAGTGATTAGTTGTATGTTTCTTTCCAGTGTTATGTAGTAAGTAATTTTACTTACAGACCTGAAATTGAAAGCATCCTCAGAAAACTGACGGCTCAAAAGTAAATAATAAAAAAATAAGTTTAAAAACTCCAAGAGTCCATTTCCTGCTTTCCTTTCCTTGAGAACCACCAGAGTCATTTGCCCAAGTGATGATTGTGTCTTTCAGTGGGTTAATTCCACCCTACCAGACTACTGTTAGGGGGTACCAAAATAGTAGTATGATACAATTCACAATGTCACATTTACAATTTCTGACAATGGAATTAGAAATAATTGCATACCTGAACCACTCAGTGGAAACGAGCCATAACAATAAGCTGCTGTCTGAGTACTTAAGGCTGATTTATACTTCTGCGTCGAGTGATTGGCGTGACCCACAGCGCCTGCCTTGCGCGTAGCCTTGCATTTATACTTCTGCGTGCTGTTTGTGTAGCTCTGCTATAACACTAGCTGGCAGTAGGCTTTTTTTGTTCCTCTGTGTAGAGTTTCTTCACTGGTGTTTTTGTTTTTTCTGAATGCTACAAGTAGCTAAAACTTGCTCATTCAGAAGCGTGATCTGGCGGACATGCAACAACTTTATTCATAAAGCTCACCGGACCATATGCTTGCACTTGATGCAGAAGTATAAATCAGCCTTTACTTAGA
The DNA here is from genome assembly GCA_903798125.1 of Danio choprae. Taxonomy (NCBI): domain Eukaryota; kingdom Metazoa; phylum Chordata; class Actinopteri; order Cypriniformes; family Danionidae; genus Danio; species Danio choprae. The sequence goes on along the minus strand of CAIGQW010055714.1, from coordinate 21,775 downwards.
ATGTCTTTCTAGCCCTAAAAAACAACGAAAAAAGAAATGAGCTGTGAGTATATCAGTGCCTTTACTGATCTCGAACCATTGAATATATTTAAGAATTAGTTTTAAAGTCCCCGTTTTTATTTGTCTTGTAGAAAACCGTGCGAGACAAAAATTACAAGGCTCTCCAAGGTAAACTGGAGCGTCTGGAGAAGCTCTGCAGGGCCATGCAGCTAGAACGCAACGACCTGAACCAGAAACTCCGAGCACTTCAGGGCCCGGCAAAAGATCCTGAGGAAGAAGGTACGGGACCTCCTGACCCCCAGCTGGAGGAGCTGTCCAACCCAGAGCTGGAGAGAGAGGTGGAGGGAGAGGTGGAGAGAGAAGTGGAGGGAGAGATGGGGGCTTTGGTGCCTGAAACAGAGAAAGTCGGTCTTCAGCCTGACGATTCGAGCAGCACATCATCCAGACAACTTATTGACGACTGAGGCTGGCCTTCTGGTGGCCTTTTTTTTTTTGTGGAGGTATATATTTTTGTCTAACATTTATTATCATAAAGTTTGTGAGGAAAAAGCAGGACATTAGTGAAGACGCTAACTGCTCTATACGTTGATAATCCGCTTTGTGGCGAGCACTTTTTACTCCCTATTTTCTATCACATTGTATTTTCGTAGGAAACGGTCATGTGGTCCAAGGTGGCCGCCATGCAGCTTTGTTTTGTATGTTTGTCATTTTTTCTTCTTCCCCGATTCTGTTCTCGGCTCTTTCCTGCTCAGCTGTGCTATGGTTGCACGTTTTTTTGTTTTGTTTAGTTTGTTTCTCTTTAATAAAATGTAGCTCTTCGCTCTGACCTCTAGAATCTGAATAAATCATTTTGGGTGCATATATATAATGTTTAATATCGCTGTTTTGAAATAAGCGTACATGGTCAACAAGCTCTAGGTGAGCAGATAACCTTGAGACTTGAGTAACAGGGCATTAATAACAGGAGAAACTGAGGTTAACACATACTCATCTACTCATTGGCACTTTGAGTCTGACCGAGACGGGTCTGTAGAAAGTTTGATTTCTTTTGACTCAGTTGAACTGGACTTTATAGGAAGATTCACATCTTGTAAATTAGAGAGGGGCTCAAGACTCCTCACCGCCTGCGACTGGTTTTCATATGGGAATCTGATTAAGGGCTAGTTTGACTTTGAAAAAGGCTGCTACATCTCCAACAATTATGTGAAATATTAGAACAGGGCCAAATACTCTCACGTCACTTTTTGTTTTTTTTTCCTTCTCAAGTTTAAGAACTTTCTATGGGAGGGAGTACATTTGTGTACCATGAAAAGTGAAAATACATATTAAGGATGGTAAAATTCCACTTGGGTTTGTATTCCATTAAAATTCAGTTAAACTTTGCATTCCTAAGAGACGGGATGGCTTTTGTTGAATCGGGAAATCCAAACTAGCTGGATTCATAGTTTAATTTCACCAAACCATGAAATCAGTTTGACTTTTCTCTCCAAAATTTTTTTTTTTTTTCATTCATTAATTTCCCTAAAGCTTTCCTTCAGATTTTTAGAAAAGGGCTTTTTTTTTTTTGCTGAAAGGGTGAGATTTAACTACGAATCTCCTTTTGTTTGGTTTTATTTCATAATCCTGATGATAGCTATTGTTTTGAATTCAGTTGCTTTTTCTGTAATATTTAAAATGCTTCAATCATAACAAAAATCACTAATTTACCAATGTGACAGTCCAAACCTGTATGACTGACTTTCATCACAGAAAAAAAGAGATTTTTCAACATATTTTCTTTTTGTCATACATGTTTGGAGTAACATGAGGGATTTTCATTTTGTTTTGTACTTTGGGTGAATGAGCCCATTTTTAATTAATCTTTTTTTTTACTCATTAACTGGACCCAGAACTGACTACAATTAATTTCATATTTTTAAAAGGGGTCTTGACGTATTTGATGCTGAATGTGATTTCTCTCTTTCGTTTCTTGAACATTGTAATGAACAAGAATAAAGTCTGTAATTCGATGCTCAAATGTTGAAAAGAGCTGCAAAGATTCTCAATGTTGTTAATGTGAAACTGTCTGTGGAGAACTGAACTGAACTGATGAATGTAGAAGTTGCCATTCCCATGTCTACAAACGGGCAGCCCTTTAAGATCCGATCATTCTCACACATGGAAACACAGGGTCTAAAAACACTTGCCAGCCTCCTCAGGTCCATTCCAGCATCTGCCACTGTTCATGTCCTGATCTGAACCTCTCTCGCGCTGGCCAGTACATTCCTTAATGCCGAATCCAACAACACACATCCTTCAGATAATCTACTTGTAGTGGCACATTTTTGTAATAATGTTATGGAGGCATACAAGAAATGCAGAATGACAACCTATTTTTGTGAGACTCGCTTGTTAGAAACATGGGCTGAAATATAAGTCTGAATGTTTAAATTTGCCAAACTAAAACTCAGCAGAATGGAATGGTAGATCTTCACCACTTTTCTAAAGTCTTTTATTTTTCCATTGTCTAAACTTTCTTCAAATTATGGATAAGAATGTTGATGTTTATTGTAACAGCATACGTTTCATCTTCTCTCCAGAACTGTGAGCAGTTGTTTTTTTGACACATCTGTAATTGGGGCCATGTTCATTTGAAGTTTTTGGTGTTTTGGTACTGTCACTTTGTATCACAACTGTTTTTTGTTTAGTTTTTTCCGCTATGCCCCGGTTCGATTCTCAGGTTTTGCAAGAAATCTACCTCTTTAGGTAAGACGTACTGTGAAAGATGCTCAAGAGAGCTTTTCTTTCTCCCCCAGCTCAGCCCGTGACCCCTCTGAGATTGTACAACGCTCTTGTCTTGCTTTTCAATAAAACATTTTGTAGAATTTTCTTTACGGTCTCGTTTCTTGTGTCACCATATTTTTATGTTTACTACATACAAGGAGCACTTGACATAAAAATGCACAGGGCTGCATTTCCATTTAGAAGGGCTCATCCTTGTGCCCTAATCTCTTTAAAGGGATTCTGAATGGAGTGCGGTGTGTGTGTGTGACACCAAACAACTTCCTTATGCAAAGGATCATGGGTGCTTGAAGAGCTCTTCGAGGTGACCAGTTTTGAGCACTGCTGTTTGGAAAGATATTTCTATATAGTGGTCATGATTGTTTTTTTGGGGGGGGTACACCTTACTAGTACCAGGTTGGACCCCCTTTTGCCCTCAGAACTGCCTTAATACTTTGTGGCATAGATTCAACAAGGTACTGGAAATTTTTCTCAGAGATGTTGGTCCATATTGACATGATAGCATCACGCAGTTGCTGCATCCAAAGGTGCTCTATTGGATTGAGATCTGGTGACAGTGGAGGCCGTTTGAGTACAGTGAACTCATCATGTTCAAGAAACCAGTCTGAGATGATTCGAGCTTTATGACATGGTGTGTTATCCTGCTGGAAGTAGCCATCAGAAGATGGTACACTGTGGTCACAAAGGGATGGACATGGTCAGCAACAATACTCAAATAGGCTGTGGTGTTGACAAAATGCTCAATTGGTACTAATGGGCCCAAAGTGTGCCAAGAAAATATCCCTCACACCATTACACCACCACCAGCCTGAACCATTGATACAAGGCAGGATGAATCCATGCTTTCATGGTGTTGATGCCAAATTCTGACCCTACCATTCAAGTGTTGCAGCAGAAATCGACACTCATCAGACCAAGCAATGTTTTTCCAATCTTCTATTGTCCAATTTTGGTGAGCCTGTGTGAATTGTAGCCTCAGTTTCCTGTTCTTAGCTGACAGGAGTATCACCCAGTGTGGTCTTCTGCTGCTGTAGCCCATCCGCCTTAAAGGTTCGACATGTTGTGCGTTGACTATGGATCATCACTTTGTCACCAGAGTACACAATGCAGTTTTCTGTGATAAATTCATGGAGACATCAATTTTATAACATGTTCTGAGAATTTATTAGTACACTTAAAAATATATATATTTTTTTACTTTTGCTGCTTGTTCAAACTATTTATTTTAAATGAGTTAAAACAAGTTGTTTTTGGGATAACCTAATTGTTTTATGTGGACTCCACCTATTTTTTTTTACAAAGTTAAGTTAAATGAATGAATTTGTCCTGGGAAAAGAGAAAGGAATTGTGTGGAACCCAGCATTTCTTTACAGTGTAGAACTTGGTTGAGGTCTGCAGCCCTGCAGAGTTTAGTTCCAACCCTTCTTCAACACACTTTCCTGTAGGTTTCAAACAAGCCTGAAAGATCAGAGCTGCGGCCATTCACAAACTGAGTTTGATGCCTGTGATGTAGACCTGTTGGCTTGGTTTAGACAGATATTCTAGACCATGGGTGCCCAAACTGAAGGGCTTGTGTCCTGCATATTTTAGCTCCAACTTGCCTCAACACACCTGCATGGATGTTTCTAGAAAGCCTCTTAAGAGCGTGATTAGCTAGCCCAGGTGTGTCTGATTGGGGTTGGAACTAAACTATGCAGGACACCCGCCCTCCGGGACTGAGTTTGGGCACCGTTGCTCTAGACCAAACTCTGTCCTGGAGGGCCAGTGTCCTGCAGATTTTAGCCCCAACTTGCCTTAACACACCTGCAAGTATGTATCTAGAAAGCCTAATAAAAGCTTGATTAGCTAGCCTAGGTGTGTCTTATTAGGGTTGAAACTAATCTTTGCAGGACACAGGCCCTCCAGGATCCAGTTTGGGCACCCCTGCTCTAGACCAGTGGTTCCCAATTCTGGTCCTTGGGAAGCCCCGGCCCTGCACATTTTGGATGTCTCTCTTATTTGACGCACAAGGATAAGTTCATGGAACTGTCTGTTAACAAGCTGATGATCTAAATCAGGTGTGTTAAGAAAGACATATAAAATATGCAGGTTGGAGTGTCCCGAGGACTGGAATTTGGAACCAGTGCTGTAGACCAAGGGTTACCAAACTTGTTCCTGGAGGGTTGCTGTCTGGCAAAGTTTAGCTCCAACCCTAATAAAACACACCTTAACAAGCTAATTAAGGCCTTACTAGGTATACTTGAAACTTTTAGGCTGTTGAGGCAAGTTGGAGCAAAACTCTGCAGGGACTCTGGCCGAGACTCGTGACCCCTGCTCTAGACAGTCAGCCTTGGGGACCCAACATTGTTTATGATTTGTCCTTCCGGAGCAAAGACACGAGCCTTGCTGTTTCAAAGATGCTCAAACCAGATGGCCTCCTGTAACAATTTGGGGTTTGTCAAAGTTATTTATATTTGCATCCAAATACAAGGATACAAGAAATTACATCTTATTTTAAAATTGTGTTATTAATTACTGACCCTCATGTCATTCCCATCCCCTGAGACTTTCATTCATCTTCAGAACACAAATTTTTTAGATGAAATCTGAGAGCTCTCTGACTCTCTCTAGACAGCAATAGTCACAAGACGTTAACATTAAAGTACAGAAAAGGAACCAAAAACATTTTGTGACTCCAGTGGATGAACTGTAATCATTCTAATGGCAATCTGTTATATTGCTCAGTAAACACACACCCTTATGATTAAAAGGCCACACTGGTGATCAAAATGTTTTTTAGTTTTTTTGCTGCACAAAATGGTTCTTGGAGCTTCATATGATTACAGTTGAACCACTGAAGTCACATGGCAAGTTTTGACAATGTTTTTAGTTCCTTTTCTGAATTTCTCTGGACAGTTGCTGTCTATGGGGGATGAGGAATCTCTCAGATTTCATCTAAAATATCTTAATTTTTTGTTCAGAAGATTGGAAGTGCATACTGGGGATGATCAACAAAACTCTTAAAGCAGCACTATGTAAGTTTTTTTTAACCTTAAAATAATGTTTCTAAAGTTTTATCAGTGGTACAATAACTTTTAACTAAAATTCTGAAATCAAGCTTTCAATTTTGAGTGAGCGACAGAAAGCTAACAGGCAATTACACTCATCGACCACAAGGGGAGCCTCGACAGAAAGTCGCAAAGGCTGCATCTGAAATGGCCTACTACTCGAATTTGAACTTGTTACACGACCGTTAGTTGCAAAACATGTTCTATATAGTATGAATGTGAGTAGTATGAATGGAACTCAGACGTACTACAGCCGCCATTTGTCATTATTATGTGACTTACTGGTGTCAGTTGCATGGCTTTACTCCCATTCATGAATTCTCTTACATGGCATCATGGGATAGCGTAGCGTCCATCGGATGCACACTTCAGAATCCTCGCCGGTAGTAGGAGGTCATCCGGGTACTTCTTGCATACTGTTTTTCAAATACTAGGAATTCGGACATACTGCTTGGCTCACACACTGTTTTTTACATACTATATAGTATGGAAGTATGCGATTCAGACGCAACCACAGTATCCCTTTAATACTACAACTGTTACTGGTCTTTATATTTTGGCTTATGTCAAGAGACAGAATAAAACAAATCGAACAGTGCATCTGTACTTTATTTTCAGAATTAAATGGCGTACAGACAATTGACAATTTTGGAATACAAAATCATTTTAAAAGTTATTACAAAAGATTTATTGCAAATTGACACCAGGTTTATGCACAAAAAAAAAAAGAGAAACAAATATTTGTGACAAGCCACACCAGGCCGTAACTTCTCAGAAGTGATTGAACAAGTGGTGCAGTCTTCCAAACCAAACTACTCTACTGCAACAGATGATGGTTGAACCTTTTAGATATGTGTCCATGGAAGGACCCTGTCATGGACGAGGTATCGGAATGCATGGAATGGAGAGTAAATGGACTTTACGGAATAATACTGAAAAGCAAAATGTGAAGAGTAAGAAGCAATGAAAAGGGTTGTATATTTTGAATGAGATCAGTTATGACGCCTGTCCCTCCAGCTCTGATGCAGGGGTGTCTGGCTCTTCATCATTGTAGATGTTCTCAGCCTAGACCAGAGTTTGGTAAAATCAGTATAAAGTCCTGATATTAATTCCACTGCAAACAAAATCTGATTATTTAACTGTAAATCACCAGATATACTGTACTTACCATCTGCCATACTTGCATAATGTTGTCCTCTGACACAGAACAGATTACCCAGGGTTCATTTGGGTTCCAGGAGAAATCAGAGATCTTAGCCGTGTGCCCACCATGAATGAACTGACAAAAAAAAGGTAATTTTCTCAGTATACTACATTTTTATGTATCTATCTATCTATCTATCTATCTATCTATCTATCTATCTATCTATCCATTTAATTTCGAACAACTGTTTTCGTATCTTTTATAGTAAATCTTTAAGCACAAAATCAGCTGAGATTCCTAAAGGATCATGTGATACTGAAGACTTAATAGTCCTGAATTGTAATATTTTTCAGTATTACTTTTACAGTATTTTAATATAAACGCAGACTTGGTATGCATAGGAAAAGTTAATAACAAATAAACAAAAACTTACAAAGCTCAAACTTGTAGATAATCAATAAAAAATTACTTTAATTATTTTACCTGCCATCACAGTCTTGTTTAATATGTGTTTTTGCTGTAGTATTGAAATTGTCATTAAGAATCATGTAAAATATGGTTACATGTGTTCAATTAAATATTTTCACCAAATCCTTTTTGACTGACCAGCAGCTCAGGAGGCCCATCCTCTGCATCCTCTGCAGACTGCTCTTCTCCAATTTTACTACAACACACATGCAAACATGTTATTAATATCTGTTGATCCAAACACAGATAACATCAATGAATTATTCACAATACTACTGGGGATGTGCATTAAGAAAGAAAGAAAGAAAAATAAGACAAGAAAGAAAATTTAAAAAGAACAAAAAAAAAAGAACATTAAAAGAACAACAATAAAAAAAAAAGAAAGAACAATAAGAAAAATTTAAAATAATAATAAGAAAAAATAAGAAAGAACAGTAAAGAGAACAATAAGAATGTATTATAAAAACAATAAGAAAGAAAAAAAGAACAAAAAGACAAGAAAATGAAAATAAAGAAGAAAATAAGATAGAACAATAAGAACAATAAGAAAAAAAACAATACGAAAGAACAATTAGAAGAAAGAAAAAACAAAGAAAGAACAAGGAAAGTATACTTTAGAAAAATAAGACAAGAAAGAAAGAAAATGTAAAAAGAACAAAGAAAACAACATTAAAAGAACAATAAGACAGACAGAAAAAAACAATAATAAGAAGAAAAAAGAACAAGAAAGAAAGAAAGAAAGAAAGAAAGAAAGAAAGAAAGAAAGAAAGAAAGAATGAGATAGAAAGAGTAAAATAAGAAAGAACATTAAAAAACAACAATAAGAAACAAGAACTGGGAAAGAGTAGTACCTCAGGTCCCAAACATTGAGGCGTCTGTCAGTGCCACTGGAGGCCAGGATGGTCTCATTATGAGGAGACCACTGGACCTGTCAAAGTATCAACATTGCTCCATTATTCTGTAACATTGTACTGAATCGTGACTCCATATTGTTACATTGTAACAGAATCTCTAGTATTACTTACCTGGAAGATTTCATCCTTATGGGACTCAAATGAGTGAAGCTTCAGCTTCAGGTTACGCAGATCCCACAATGCAACAGTCTACAGCCAGAAACAAACAGATTACACTGACAGAGTTACACTGTTACATTTCTATAAATGTTTCTGCTGTTTTGGCTTTTATGGCAAGAGATTAATGTCAATACAGCTCACAATGAACACTCTTGTAATTCGCTTAAACCTTTTCTAACTTTAATAATTAATTTGGGATCAAGCGGTATTTGTAAGTAAATAGATACAAGCAAAGTACAGCTGTTTGTAAAGCATACAGCGCCATCTGCTGTTAGAAAATAAGCTTAGAATCCATTCAACAGAGACTAAAACGACAACAATTTTAGAATCAATATCTGGAATATTTTTTTCCCACAGCTCTAATGCAAATCCCCAAAAGTACGAACCTTGTCCGCTGAGCCAGTGGCCAAGATGAATTCGCTGTAGGGGTTGAAGGACAGACAGTTGACTTCGGCTGTGTGGGCATCCACAGAGTGACTGGGCTTTGAGGTGTTATTGGATCGTGTGTCCCAGCTGTGAACGACAGACATGTAATCCTTCAGCTACATTCACACTGTGAGTCTTTTGTGCTCAAATCTATATTTTATTCTTCCTCAGATTGTTTTTTTTTTTTTTTTTGCATTGTTTACATTGTTGTTTTAAATGTGGTCAATATATTTATTTATAATCCTAAACTGCCCTGCATGCACAAAAGAACAACTACACACCGTGTAAACTTTCTAATTATGTATACATTGTGCATACTGAGTGTATGATGTAAATGAAGCATGTCATCAGATCATGTCGTATGTTTCATATGATTATTATTGCCATTTTTGCTGACATCAGTGGGCATTTTACAAATTATTTATAGCTTAGTATTTTAAATACTGATGCGTGTTAACATTTTTTGTGAAGATTTTTTTTGGCCGTTTTTGAGTTTATTGTAATAGGACAGGGGCGGCGCAGTGGGTAACACTGTCGCCTCACAGCAAGAAAGTTGCTGGTTCGAGCCTCGGCTGGGTCAATTGTCATTTCTGTGTGGAGCTTGCATGTTCTCCCCGTGTTGGCGTGGGTTTCCTCCGGGTGCTCCGGTTTCCCCCACAAGTCCAAAGACATGCGCTATAGGTGAATTGGGTAAGCTAAATTGTCCGTAGTGTACGAGTGTGAAAGGGAGTGTATGGGAGTTTCCTAGTGATGGGTTGCGGGTGGAAGGGCATCCGTTGCATAAAACATATGCTGGATAAGTTGGCGGTTCATTCCGCTGTGGCAACCCCTGATTAACAAAGGGACTAAGTCGAAAAGAAAATGAATGAATGGATAGATGAATGTAATAGGACAGTAATTGGATGGAATTGGGAAAGATCCACAATTCAGGATTTAAACTCGGGATGCATGAAGCGCAGTTGTGCTACATGTCAGAGCACTGCCAATAAGGCTATCGGGACAGACACTATTTTTGAAACAACATTTGGTCAGAAATACGTTTTCAAATATATTTTTACGTTTCTTTAAAAAAAACAAAAAACAGCCTAAAGTAATTTCTTAAAAATAAACTTCAGCAAATCTATGCTCTAAAAATACAAATTTGTATTTGTAAAAAAATCTTTTTTTTCATATTAAATTATTTAAAAGCATATATTTGCTTAATTATTTTCTAAGAAAATTCATTAAATTGTAACATTGGAAGAAATTTGTTACTTAGCCTGCATTTTAAAATGTGGCATTTTCCAACATCATGCTCTACAGACTCCTCCCCCATCAGCCAATCACTGTGTTCATAGTTAGCAATGATGCTGACATCATCCATAGCAAATAAGCCAATGCTGCTGGACTTCTCTCTTTTACTTAATAAAAGTTGGTCTCAACAGCTTTATGAACAGGCTTTAAGAGAAAACTCTTTGCTAAAAACTTTTACAGCTATTAAGGAGATAAGATAATGTTTTTTTGAAACAGGCCCTGACCTGTATTGGATTTAATAACAGATATGAAAGTGCCATAAATTGAAATAGAAAAGATCAGACTGCATACAGTTTGTACTGTTTACACTGTCATAACAAAAAGTGTAAAAGAGTCACGTGTGGGCTAAAGAAATCAGATTTGGGTTGCATTTGCCTGCAGTGTGAACATCTTCTGTGATGTTATTTTAAGAGGAATTCTATAGTTTCACTATTTCCACCATAACTCTTTGCTTACATCATGAGTTTCTGGTCATCAGCCACAGAGCCAAACAGAGACTCATGTAGAAGGTGCCAGGACACGTCCTCCACCACAGCTGTGTGCCCCGTGAAGATGGTCTTGGCATCGACTATCTTCCCCTCCTTTGGTGCACCACTGATGTCCCACAGACAGATCGTCTAAAGATGAAGAACGGCATATGATCATTCAACAAATAAATATAAAAATACATGAGATTTTTTTTTGTTACAGTTTGTTTATTTACTGTCACATTAGCAACTCATGGCTATTTCATATTATATAATAATAATTTCTTAACTCGATGCAGAATAAATAAATAAATAAATAATTTAATAAATACAATTTTACATAAAATACATGAGGTTTCTTTAAATGTCAGATCTCTCACATGGTCGTCGGATGCACTGAGCAGGTTTCCACTGAGGTTGGGATTCCAGGACAAACCATAGCCCTCTTTTTGATGCCCACGCAGCCTCAGGTCTGGACTACAGTCTCCACTGGGATCTGAAAAATGGAAAGCTCAGACTTAATATTCGCATCGGTGGAGTTGCTGAACTGAACTTCAACAGTGACGTTCATGCAAAACTAATCTGAAGCAGTTTAAATTTAACAATTTGAAATATTACGGCTTTTACTCTCTTTTCTTCATCTATATTAAGCGTCTTTGACAATCTACATTGTTAAAAGTGCTTTCGAAATAAAGATTCAAAGCAAGTTCCTTCATACACAGTTTAATATAAGAATGTAAGTACTCAGCAAGGAATAATAAAGGGCTGTTGATTTATTTGAAACACCCAAGTTTTATTAAAGCACACCCAAGATGTGCCTTAATTTCAGATTACCATGCTAATTCCTGAACATAATATTAGATGGGCTTGATATGAAAGGTAATATCAGTTATTACAATGAGAGAGGATGACTGATTAAGTGCATTAGAGTAGTTTTGTTATTTGTATTTTAAGTGCTTCAGGAACTAGCTCTGTTCTGAGAAAAGTCATAGATTTTCATCTGAAAAAACTATTCATCTGATAAAGTGCTGACATGCTTCAGTGCATGTGTATATTTCCATGTTTTTGTGAGTGTGTTTGTACTGTTTCTGTATTTGTATAATAAAAGAGGGGGAGAAAGAGAATGTATCCTTACTGCAGATAAGGACTAAGTGTATTAAAATTATTTTTTAATAAATCCTCAGATAAATCATTTTTAATAGATAATAAACAGAAAAAAGTTAAATGAAATTGTCACTTTGATATTATTTAATATATTTATTTGCTTGATTGAGGTGTTGTTCCGTTTTGGTTATTTTGCTGTTATAGACTGCGGGAACCTTTGAAATATGTGACATCATTTTGCAAAATGACACAGAACTGTAATGCAACCTGACTGAAACTACCTTCCTTGTGCATTACCCTGAAAATAATTGTATACCTTAGAATGGAAAAGTTCAATTCTGTCATCATTTACTCACCTATTACTGCTCAGTTCTTTTTTTGTGCAGTTGAACACAAAAAAAAGATATTTTGAAGAATGTTGTAAACCTATGCAAAAATATTAAAATCAGTTGTCACATGTTTCAAACATTCTTCAAAATACATTATTTTGTGCTCAACAGAAAAAAAAACTGTAAACAGAGAGTAAACGATGACAGAATTTTCATTTTTGGGTAAACTAGTCCTTAGGTGAACTACAAAAATTACAAAATAAGGGCTGAAAGTGGACTCAAAATGTCTCAAAATACAGTAAAACCTCATATTAACCACAGAGCAAACCATAATCCTGCCCTTTCAGGTGCCCAGGGAGATGTTTGTCATGGAGAAAATTTTTTTTTTCAGGAACATTAAATGTACATTTATACTACATTCAACTCTATTATATTTGCATAAGAACAATAACTGTTGAGGGACTAATAAAAACGTGAAATAATTGAGTGATTGTCTGGTCTGTGCTTTTGTTTTAAAATGTTCAAAGAATGTTTTTTCCAACCTTTTTTGCACTGCATTTAATTTTTTTAAAATAAAATACAGACTAGAAAATGAGGCTTTATTACATACACACATATACATACATACTGTATGTATATATATATATGTATATATATATATAAATATATATATATATATATATATATATATATAT
>CAIGQW010055694.1:13335863-13356696 GCA_903798125.1 Danio choprae | reverse complement strand
CTCGGCTGCTCCTCGCCGAGGGCGCCCGCCTGTGGCTTCAAGACCTGCTCCGTCGCCCCTTCCCGCTCCACCGGCTAAGCGGCCGCGTCGAGCACCCCGCAGGCATGCAGTGCCAGCAGCCACCAAATTATCAAAGAAAGAGCTTTTTTCCCCTTCTCTGGATGTGACAGCCCGAACACTGCCAGTTTGGGACGCTATGCCTTCCAGCTCGCAGGATCGGTGCATCTCGCCACGGGCTCTGAGTGTGTTAGAGGACAGGCTCCCTTCTCTCGCACTGCCGTCCCCCCCTCAGGACCCTGGGAGGAAGGTGAGTGTGATATCCTTACTTCCTGCTCTTCCTCGGGACCCCATGGCTCCTGGGGTTAGCCCTCCCATTCCTTGCTCAGAATGCTCACGCAGAGGCGCATCCTCCGATGCGTCCGTCCTCGGGATTGGTTTGCATCGATAGACCTGAAGGACGCGTATTTTCATGTCTCCATTCTTCCACCGTCAATTTCTGCAGTTTGCGTTCGAGGGTGGAGCGTGGCAGAACAAGGTCCTCCCCTTCGGGCTCTCCCTGTCTCCGCGGGTTTTCACCAAACTCGCGGAGGGTGCCCTAGCGCCCCTTCATCTCGCAGGCATCCGCATACTCAATTATCTCGACGACTGGCTGATTCTAGCTCACTCGCGAGATCAATTGATTATGCACAGGGACACGGTGCTCAGGCACAAGTTTGCCCCTGTGCAGAGCATCTTTTTTCTCGGGGTGGAGCTGGACTCGATCACTATGACAGCGCGCCTCTCCCGAGAGTGCGCCGGGCTGATGCTGACCTGTTTGAAGGAGTTCAACAGGAGAACCGTGGTCCCACTGAAATTATTTCAGAGGCTCCTGGGGCATATGGCTTCCGCAGCCGCGGTCACGCCGCTCGGATTGCTCCATATGAGACCGCTTCAGCATTGGCTTCACGATCGGGTCCCCAGACGAGCATGGCACGCGGGCACACACCGGGTAACTGTCACTCCGCTGTGTCGCCGCACCCTCAGTCCATGGACGGACCCTGCATTTCTACAGGCCGGTGTGCCTCTAGAACAAGTGTCCAGGCACGTCGTTGTGACGACAGATGCCTCAAGCACGGGCTGGGGGTCCATGTGTTGCGGGCATGCAGCTGCGGGTCTGTGGAAAGGATCCCGGATGCATTGGAATATCAACTGCCTGGAGCTGTTGGCAGTGTATCTCGCTCTGCGCCGTTTTTTTTCCGGTCTTAGAGCGGAAACACGTACTGGTCAGGACGGACAGTACGGCGACAGTAGCGTATATCAACCGTATGGGGGGTATCCGCTCCCGCCGCATGTCTTAGCTCGCTCGCCGTCTGCTCCTCTGGAGTCACACGCGGCTGAAATCGCTGTGTGCCATTCATATCCCCGGCGAGCTCAACTGTGCAGCCGATGCGCTCTCACGGCAGCTTCCGCTGCAGGGAGAATGGAGGCTCCACCCCGAGTCTGTCCAGCTGATATGGGCGCTTCGGAGAAGCCCAGGTCGACCTGTTTGCTTCCTCCGAGAGCACCCACTGCCAGTGGTTTTATTCCCTGACCGAGGTTTCTCTCGGCACGGATGCACTGGCTCACAGCTGGCCTCGGGGCATGCGCAAATATGCGTTTCCCCCAGTGAGCCTACTAGCGCAGTTACTGTGCAAGCTCAGGGAGGACGAGGAGAGGGTTTTGCTTGTTGCGCCTCTTTGGCCCAACCGAACCTGGATTTCAGAACTCTCTCTCCTCGCGACAGCCCCTCCCTGGCGAATCCCCTTGAGAGAAGACCTTCTCTCTCAAGGACGGGGCACCATCTGGCACCCGCGCCCAGATCTCTGGAACCTCCACGTGTGGTCCATAGACGGAGCGCGGAAGACTTAGGTGACCTATCGGCTGCGGTGGTTAACACCATCACTCAGGCTAGACCACCCTCTAAGAGGCATGCCTATGCCCTGAAGTGGAGTCTATTCACTGAGTGGTGCGCTTCTCTCCGAGAAGACCCCGAACTTGTCAGATCAGCGTTGTGCTTTTTTTCCTTCAGGATAGATTGGAGCAGAGGCTGTTGCCCTCCACACTGAAGGTTTATGTCGCCACCATATCCGCTTATCATGACGCGGTGAATGGCGGCGCCGTGGGAAGTCAAAACCTCGTCACCCGGTTTCTTAGAGGCGCGAGGCGATTAAATCCACCCGCCCCCCTCTCATGCCCTCTTGGGACCTCTCCTAAGTGCTTACGAGCCTACGCGGAGCTCTGTTCGAACCACTCGACTCAGTATCCTTGAGACTTCTGTCCTTGAAGACAGCTCTGCTGATCGCGTTGGCATCGATCAAGAGGGTCGGGGACCTGGAGGCATTTTCGGTCATTGATTTGTGCATGGAATTCGGACCGGACTTCTCTCACGTTATCCTGAGACCCCGGCCTGGATATGTGCCCAAGGTTCCTACCACACCGTTTAAAGACCAGGTGGTGAACCTGCAAGCGCTGCCTTCGGAGGAGGCGGACCCAGCCCTTTCAACGCCCTTTCGTGCTCATTTATGTGGATCGCACTCAGAGCTTTAGATCCTCTGAGCAGCTCTTTGTCTGTTACGGTGGTCGGCAGAACGGAAGTGCCGTATCCAAGCAGAGGTTGGCCCACTGGATAGTGGATGCCATCTCCTTCGCTTATTCAAGCCAGGGCGAGTCGTGTCCCCCAGGAGTGAGAGCACACTCCACTAGGAGCATCGCTTCTTCTTGGCTCTTCGTCTCTCTGACAGATATCTGTAGAGCTGCGGGCTGGGTGACACCTAATACATTTGCAAGATTTTATAATCTCCAAATGGAGCCCATTTCCTCACGTTCTGGGTATAGGTGCCCGCTATATGCGATCCCCACTGGCGATCCCATACGCTTCACTCAGCCACGGTATATTTCCCTCCTCTGGACGGGCCCGTGTCTTCCCTCCGCGCTAACCATCTTTGTATGTGTTCTCCCCCTTTATAGGGTTAGTCGATATGTCTTATTGCCACCAGGTCTCCCCATTGGGCAGCAGGTGGCCTACGCAGCGTCCTCCCTATCGGGACTGCACGCGTTCCCAACGTACTGTCGTATCTTAAATTCCTAGAACTTAACTAGGTGCATTTTTGCGACTCCCCGAAAAATATAACTAAACCTTATCAGGTAAGTAGGTAAATAAGGGCCAGGGGACACGTTGGAGGGCTGCGTCTATGGTGATGATGGTGCGCGCACGCTTATGCTTGGCAAACCTCTCACCAATGACGTGGTAAGGTTTAGTCGCTGTGGCGTTTTCCATACATTTCCCCATAGTGGAAGTTTCCACATAGCATTGTAGTTCCCCTCCCGCTGGGGAACGGAACGGTTACTAAAGTAACCCTCGTTCCCCAAGGGGGGGAACGGAAATGCTATGTTCCTTCGCCACAGCGATTGCGTCTTAGCTGACAGCTTAAGTTCGGCTTCTTCAGCTAGAAAAGGTATGGTTTCAGGGCAGAGCTGGCATCTTATACACAGACTGATTGTGATTGCTGCCAGCTGTGCTCGCTGACACTGCCAACTTATTGGCATTTCATTGGCCCGTTTTATTACTCTTCAGATGATTGGCTTTCTGACGAAATCCCCATAGTGGAAGTTTCCACATAGCGTTTCCGTTCCCCCCCTCGGGGAACAAGGGTTACTTTAGTAACCGTTCCGTTCCTCGAGAAGGAACGAGACACTGCGTCCAAACAGAATGCTAGGGGAACACCTCTTTTATACGCATCTTGAAGCACATGTGAAATCAATCAAATGTAATTTAGCGGTGACATCACTGCGCACGCACACGTGGAAACATGAACGTCAGACCAGGAAGTATAAAAGCCTGCACTAAACATTCAGATGTAACTTCAAATTTGCTTGAAAATAGTAACAGGCAGAAGAGAGTATGGCGGAAGACGTAACCTGAGACGTTTCCCATTTAAGGGAACTTCAACACTGCGTCCAAACAGAACACCAGGGGAATGCAATACCCACTAGGCCAGACTCACTGCTGACTGTGAATGCACACTACGCAGTGAGAACAGAGGACCCCGGGGAGAGGTCTAAATCGAGTTGATAGTGACGCATGAATGTATATGGTGTCGACCATCCTGCTGCCAAACAATTGTCAGAAAGGGCAGAGCCCAAAATAGAAGCTTTGGAGGCCGCTACAGCCCTCATGGAGTGGGCCCTAACAATTTTACCAAATAGCTAATAGAAAAGCTGTTTTTAGTGTCAGAAACTGACGCCTCCTGCAGTGGCTCAAATGAGGGAACAGAGATGCCCTCGAGCACCAATGTTAAGCCCATGTCGGTACCCTGCTTGTGCTGACAGGCCTTAGCCTTATGGCTCCACAGAGGAAGTGACGAATTAGCGTGTCCTGCCCTAGTGACTCATCATCTAGGGGAGAGCGTTAGGCCACTATAGCTGCCACGTATACTTTCAGAGTGGATGCAGCTAGCCCAGCAAACAGGCGGTTTTGGAGAAATTCCAGCACTGAGGCTACCTAAAAGCTGACTGTGTTCAGCTGGTGCTCTCTGCACCAAGCTGAAAAGAGAGCCCATTTGAGGGCATAAAGCTTCCTCATGGAGAGATCCCTGAAATTAAGTATGGTCTGAGCAGGCTCGGTTGACAGTCCACACTCTATGAGGTGGGCCTCCTCAGAGTCCACACCCATAGTTTCCACAGGTCGGGGCAAGGATGAATATCATCTGCTGCTGTCATGAGGCAACAGTCTCTGAAACTGTTTACAGTAATGGATTGGGCTTGTGTATGGCTGGCCTTGTGTATTTAGCTCTGTGTATGGCTGACTGAATCAAAACGATTCATGGCGGGGACAGACGTACTCACATCGTCATGAAGTCCCATAGCATGTCAAAAAAAGTGGTCATCCTGGCTGGAACAAGCACACTTTTTGTGGTGTTCAGCCGAAACCCCAACTTTCTGATATGAGTGAGAACAACATCTCGATGCAGAACTTCCATATTGTGAGACTGAGCTAGAATTAACCATTTGTCTATGTAGTTTAGGATACATATACCCTGCATACAAAGTGAAACTAAGGCCGCTTCGACTATTTTGGTGAAGGTTCGAGGTGACAGAGCTAGGCCGAGTGGAAGAACCCAATACTGGAATGCTTCGCCACCGAAAGCGAACCTCAGGTACCTTCTGTGTTGGGGAAGGATGGATATATGGAAGTATGCGTCTTTCGAGTTTATTGTGACAAACCAGTGCTGGGACTGAATATGTGACACTACATTCTTGACAGTGAGCATGAAGGCCCTGATGGACCAATTTAGATTACTTAAATCTAATATGGGACCCAGTCGCCCATTCTTTTTCGGAATGATGAAATGTAAGCAGTAAAAACCTGATTGTCTGTCAAATGAGCTTAGAAGTGCCAGTACTTCTTATTCCATAACCAGAGCCTGTTCTGGCTTCATTACAGTAGGTGTAACACCGTTGAAGCGAGGTGGGCGTGCACAAAAATTTATTTTGTAGCCGTGTTTCACTGTGAACAGGACCCACTGAGACACCATCGGCAGGTGTTTCCACACCACCAAAAAATGTGCTAGGGGTACCAGCCTCTCAAGGCCAGCATCTGGTTGCTCTTGGACCCTCTGAAGAAGGGGTGAAGCCCCCAATGCCCTCAGACACTGAGGAGCGCCCATCCTGAGAAGCGCAGAGCCCCCTACCACCATAGGTGGTGGGGTGGTCAGACCCTCCTTATTGGATCTTGGCTCAGGAAGGACACCTTATGGTGCTCTCACTGTCCAAGGGCCCTGGGAAGTCTGACTCCCAACACGTCCAGACTTCCGTTTATCCCTCAATTTCCTAAAATTACTGTAGTATGAGAAAACCCCCAAAGGAGCCAGAGCACTTTTCACTCTATCAGATGATTCGCGCGATTGACACCCGAAGAGCTTCTCGAAGCTGTTCGGGTGTTGCTTCCCCACCATCTAAATATTATTTTAATAAATCAGCCTGGTATGCCTGCAGCACTGACATAGTATGCAGACATCCTACTGATTGGCCTGCCGTCATGTACGCTTTGCCCACTAGTCGTGAAGTATCCCTCAGAGGTCTAGAAAACAAAGGAGAGACCTTAGCTGATTTAATATCTGATGAAAAAAGACGTTTCAAATCTTTCGATATACGTGGCATACTTTTACATGCTTTTCCCCCCCATGGGCTAAATTGAAGAATAAATAGCAGTTTTTGGTGTCATAAAACATGCTGAATATGGATTATTCCATTATTTAATCACTGCTGCATGCAGCCCGGGGCAAAAGGGGAGGTCTCTTCGTGAAGGATATACTCTATTGGGCAGTTCTCTCTAGTCTAACATACCCGAGAGCTGCAGCTCTGCAACATAACCTCCACTAACTCCTTAATTTTTTACTGACTGGGTGGCAGATCCCACGACCCTCTTTGTGTATGTTGCGGCGATGTATCTGTTTCTTCGGAAACAGAAAACGCCGCCCTCCCCCGAGGCGCAGAAGAAACCGCAGCGCGTGCATCTAACACTCCTGAGAATGGATTAGATCCCGCAGAAAAAATGCAGAGAGGACAGAGCCTCTCTCCATTTCATCAGATCTAGCTGCAATCCACACGATTTAAGCCGACACTCTGCCTCAGCACGAGCGAGACATGAACCGCGAGAAGTATGAGCCACGGGATCTTTCTCAAAAGACGCCCGACAGCTGCGCAGCACTCTGCGAGAGAGAGCATCACACAGTCAGCATACTCGAATGCTGACAGAGAATGCTCCACTCCCAAACACTGTAAACACATTTTGTGTGTCAGTGGCTGTAATAAGACATAAACACGACTGCACACAAGATTTAAAGTTTCTCTGTTCTGCCATAATTCACTTTCAGTGGTTTTCGTCAGTTTTTTTGTATTTGTGTGTGCAGTATCAGTATTGAGATGGACAAAAAAGGCTGCATTCACGTGCATGCTTCTTGAAAGCAAAGCAGTTACATCTGAATGTTTAGTGCAGGCTTTTTATACTTCCTGATCTGACGTTTAATTACTCACCGCTAAATTACATTAGATTGATTTCACATGTGCTTCAAGACACGTATAAAAGAGGTGTTCCCCTATCGTTCTGTTTGGACGCAGTGTTGAAGTTCCCTTGAAGGGGAACCTTAGTTATATATACTTTATTATACTAGTTAACTAGTTCTAGCTCTGCACTTAGCAAATAAATTTACCAATAAATCCAAGTTCTGTCAACTTCTTTCTATTAAGTGTAATTCTAGTCTTTAATAGCATTTAATAACATGCAATACACTTAACATGCATACACACAGGTGTCTCTCATTAACTCTAACAAAAATGTCACAAAAAACATCTTGTGTTAATGTAATTATCACAGAAACTATTTTAATACCCTTGTGTGATTATAGTTATGAACCATACAGTCCATCCTAATCTTAAATAAAAGGTGTACTAATCACCACAATGGTAACCATACAAATATCAACATAACGTAAACTTCTTTAAATCCCAACATAGCACAACAATAAAGTCCTATTCATGTCTCCTTGTTGATCTTGTGCAAAAACACACAGAATAATACATAATTGCAATTTTTTCTTTATGCAGTCTGTTACAAATTATGCTAGGAATTACAAATCTGCTTCTGCGCAGTTTGAGTTCAGCTCTAATACAATCAAAGTTCCTAATTTTTTTTACAGAAGTTGCAATGTAGTGCATAAATTAAACTCTGCTTATAATAAAAAGAAATAAAAATGTACATTTTTTCATTTATTTAAATGCATAGTAACATGTCAAATTTTCTTAGGTTTACTTAATTTCGACCTAACGGCAATGCAAGTTTACATCTCTTAAGTGAATGTGTAAAGTGAATTTTTAAAAAAAAAATTATTTGTCTTTTTTAGTTAAACTAATACAGTTTAAGTAAATTTAAAACTGCTGTATGTTTTTTTTTCTTCTTCTAATCAATATACCTATATTATACCTATACCATACTATAAGTAATTGTCAATGAATACCTTTTGTAGAGCATTTCTGTTTCTAAACCCAGAGGTATTATTAGGTTAGAAATATTCTTTACTTAAAGTGTAAAACTTTTAAAATCTCAAAACTGGGTTACAACATTTGCTGCTATATCAACACAGAAGTATCCATACACAAGGAATCAGCAAAGAATGTGTCACGATGTAGTTATGCTCTATTACTATTTTGAGCCCAGTCCTGTTTAATGCCTTGCTCTATGGCCCTGTATGTTATTGAACATCTGTATTATTAAAGGGATATTTCATCCAAAAATGAAATCTAACATTTACTCACTTTCTACAAAATATCTTCATTTGTTTTCATCAAAAACTCAAATAGGTTTGGCACAAGTGAAGGATGAGTAAATGATGACAGAATTTATTTTTTGGGGTGAAATATCTTTTTAAGTAACATAATTATTTTAGTAAACTAAAAGAGCATTGTCCGGGAAAAAAAAAAAAATCCTTAGACACTGCTCAAGAGAAGACAACATGTTGATGTTTAAACATAGCTGTGTTCTTGGTGCAACATGACAATGAAGGTGGGTTTATTCAGAAGTTCCCCTTTGCCATTGAGGTTCTCCTTAGGGACCGTCCCTGAAATTGTCCTGCCATAAATCACTTTGTATAAAAATGTCAGCTAAATGACAGATTTCACAAACGCACACTTATCATCTCCGAAAAACCAAAGCCACCAAGATACAATATTTAGCACTCTGTTTAAAAATGATACTGCATATTAGAGCTGTGATTTAGAAGTGTGATGAGTTTAACGACACACCGTCTCGATATTGGCAGGCACATAAAAAGACAGCTTTCTAATCTCTGAATACTCGCGGGCTCGGTTAGCACGCTAAATGTCTCCCCGGGGCCTGTCGCCTTTCAGTTCCCCACTTGCAGGATGGCAGAGCTTATTTATGAGAGCCGGTGTGTCCAAACATAATCACTGCTGGCCTGCCTGCTATTGGATGACAGTGGTAAAGAAGGCATTCCCATGCAAGCTCCTGAACATCTCTACAGCCTTCTGATGGATGACTATAGATTTAATTTTCCTCACCGGATGCATGTTGAGCTTTTGAGTTCTGTCTGAAACTGTCGTAGGGGTTCCTAAATTTGGAGTCGATGTAGAGCAGCATTTGCAGTCGTGGTCTTTAAAGGAGACAAAAACAGCTCAACTGCAAGCGGCGTCTGAATGTTTTGTCCTGACAGCTGGTTGATAGAGTCTAGTAGATGAAAAGAACAAGGTTGTCAATAGCTCATAAACAGGTCTAAAGAGAGCTTTAGAGTTGAGTGGCCGTAAAACGAACACATGCGGTGGCATCGTTTGGTCTGATTTTTATTGTTTAAATGCTTTAAGACTTTTTAATGAGTGGATTTGTGCACGGCTAGGAATAGGGTTTGCAGGTAATTAAGGATTTGGACAGTTGCAAACCCTTGTGCGGGCGGGACTGTGACTGGAGGTGTAACACTTAATAATAAGGTTCTATTTGTTAACATAAGTTAATGCAATTGATGGCATTTAATGGTAATTGATGAATGATAATTCATCATCTTCTCATATAATATTACCTTGCACCACTGATATAAAGTAAGATTTTTTTTTTGTATTATTAGGGGCTAAGCACCGAAGGTTGTATCCGTTCCGTTTCTTATTATTCAGTTCAATTCAAGTTTATTTATATAGCGCTTTTTACAATGTAGATTGTGTCAAAGCAGTCCAGGATACCTTGGGATCATCTCTTCACAGGTCTTGGATCGCTTTAATGACGCTGCATAGTCTGTAGGGGCCTCGGGATGAGTATCCCCAGGTGGAAATAGAAAATAAAGAAAATAATTAGCGTAGTTGCTGTTCATATTGTATTTAAACAAGATCCAAAAATGGATTGTTATAGATGAATATAGAATTTATATAAACAAATATAGAAACAAACATGTAAAGCATATGAGAATTTCTAACACAATGTCTGGTGCATTAAGACAGGAGGAGTGTGTTCTACAGGTGGTTGTCAAGCCAGCTCACCTGTGTGGAGCACACTCATGCATCATACCGTTATGCGATGCATTGAGTGTATGCTTTACTGAAAAGATAGGTCTTTAATCTAGTTTTAAACTGATAGAGTGTGTCTGAGCCTCGGACATTATCAGGAAGGCTATTCCAGAGTTTAGGAGCCATAAATGATAAGGTTCGACCTCCTTTACTCAACTTTGCTATTTCAGGTACTACCAGAAGCCCTGCGTTTTGAGAACTTAAAGAGCGGGTTGGATTATAGTGAGAAAGAAAGTTGGTTAGATAAACAGGAGCTAGATTATTTAAAGCTTTATAGGTAAGAAGCAATATTTTGTAATCAATACAGAACTTAACAGGCAGCCAGTGTAAGGATGATAAAATTGGGTTGATATGATCATATTTTCTAGACCTGATAAGAACTCTGGCAGCTGCATTTTGTACTAGCTGAAGTTTATTAATAGAGGATGCTGGGCAACCAGCAAACAGAACATTACAGTAATCCAGCTTAGAAGTCATAAAAACATGAACTAGCTTTTCTCCATCTGAGATGAATAGCATATTTCGTAACTTAGCGATATTTCTCAGATGAAAGAAGGCAGTTTTTGTGACATGGGAGATATGATTTTCAAAAGTTAAATTGCTGTCTAATATAACACCCAGATCTTTTACAGTAGAGCTAATGCTAACTTTGAATCCCTCTAATTGCATGTCGAGTTGTGAGATCTGCTGTGTACAGAATTTAGGCCCAATAAGTAATAATTCTTTTTTTGTCTGAATTTAAGAGAAGAAAATTGTTGGTCATCCAGTCTTTAACATCTTTAATACACTCAGTTAGCTTAGGTTTTGTTGAAATATATAATTATATAATATATATATATAATATATAATTGGGCATCATCTGCATAGCAGTGAAAGCTGATCCCGTGTTTTCTAATAATGTCTCCCAGGGGTAGCATGTATATCGCATGTATTATTATTTTTCTTCCGGCTTCTTCTTCTTCTTCTTCTTCTTCCGCTCTGGGAGTCTATGGTAGCCCTATGAACCGTTTGCAGCATTTTCTCAAACTTTGGCACACTGATAGAGGACAGTCTGATCTTCAACCACAACAAATTTAGACTCTCTAACTATTAAGCTCTCTAATGGGCTACAATCAAAATTCCTTTTTCATCTGATTCTGTGGCTCAAGCTGATTCAAACGCACCATATGATGTCATTTTCCACATTCTGTCACGTTTTTCACTATTTTGAATTTTTGTAAAACCTATTTGAATGAACTTGTCCTAGACCGGTTGTCCGATTTTCACCAAAATTAAATCACATGATCTACAGACCTTGCTGACCAAAAATTATGGAATTCAAGTTGATTAGACAAACCATTTTTGATTATCTTGGGAACAAATTTAATGTAGAGCTTGCAAAAATTGACTTAAGGTGTTATCTCCGTAACGCATTGACGTATTCACACCAAACTTGGTGTGTGTTATCACAACCATGGCATTATCAAATTCTTATTAAAGTCAGTATGTGTCTTCAGGACTGTGCCTGTTTCATTACAGCGCCATCTTTTGGTCAAACGTTATAATGATATTTCTAAAAATGCTAATAACTTTTGATTTATTTTGTTATGAAACTTGTCTTGATACATTCCTTGGGTTGTCCTGAGAATATCGATACCAATTATGTCTTAATTAACTGAACTTCCTGTCCAACATCTAGCCTCAAGTCAAAAGCCTACTTTTTCAAACTCCTCCTACATCGTTTGGCTGATTTGCACCAAATTTGACTCAGATCATCTTCAGACCATGCTGACAAAAAGTTATGGAATTTGTGTCGATAGGTTTATGTTTACAGCACTGACAAATGTGATGGCATGATGCCAAACTACATCTGAGGCTGTATCTCTGCGATAGTTAAAGATAATGACACCACATTTTAGGTCTGTCATTGTCTCCTCACACTGACCACACCATAAAATTTGGTGTCAGCGGCTCCTATGGGTCAAGAATTTTTAAGACATTCATTAGCCATTATTAATGAAACTTACAAATTTAGTAATAACTTTTGACTGCATATGCTTATTTTGATGAAATTGGTCTCACATCATTCCTTGGGTCATGCCGACAACACAGATACCAATTATGCCATAATCTGCCAAACTTCCTGTCCGCCATTTTGATTTTGTTCAAACAATTCTTTATTTACCTCCTCTTAAACCGTTGGTCCAATCTTCACCAAATTAGACTCGGATCATCTTCAGGCCATGTAGACCAAAAGTCATGGAATTCATGTTGATAGACAAAACTGTTGTCATTTAGCATATGCGTAAACTTGATGTAATTCTGCCAGATGACATTACCGGCTGAATCACTGCAATGGTTTGAAGTACTGAAACCAAACTTAATGTGTGTGATCTAGATCTGACATTGACCAAACTATGTCAGTTTGCGCCACCTTCTGGGTAAAATTGACAAACAATTAAATTCCATCAATAGAAATCATACACAATTCATCAAATGACTTTTGAATAGTTTTGTCTGTTATCATGAGACTGGTCTTGCAGATTCCTTGTATCATACAGAGAACATTGATATAATTTATTCCCTAATTGACATGACTTCCTTTCCACCATGTTAAATTAGTTTAAAAATCTGTTGTTTTGAACTCTCCATAGATCGTTAGCCCAATTTCCACCAAATTTGGCTCAGAACATGCTGCCAAAAAGTTATAGAATTTGCTCTGTTACTTGTTGCCGTGCTTCTTTATAATGTGGCCGCTGGGCTGCTTGGCCCCGATAATTGCTGCTTGCAGCTATATTTGAGACTTGTATTTTATTAACATTTTGAATTAGTTAATTTTTTATCATTTTAAACATAATAACAAACATTTATTTAATGTGTTCCTCATGATTTTTATTGTTTTTGTTTGTTTGTTTGTTTGTTTGTTTGTTTGTTTGTTTTTTCAAAATAAACATGTATTCCAATTTTGGTTCGTGCAACACATTTCAAAAACAGTTAGAAAAGTTTACCACTTTGTAATGTTGCTATTCCTTTTCACAACACCTAAAATACGTTTAGAGACTGAAGACACCAAGTGATAAAGTGTTTCAAATGTAATTTTGTCTCATTCTTCCTGCAAACAAGTCTTAAGGTAGGCAACAGTATGGGGTCTTCGTTGTCGTATTTTGTGATTCAAAATGTGCCACACATTCTCTATTGGAGACAGGTTGGTACTGCAGACAGACCTGTATCTTCTTCCTCTGCAGCCAGGACTTTGTAATGTGTGCAGAATGCGGTTTTGCATTGTCTTGTTGAAATATGCATGGGTGTCCCTGGAAAAGAAGGCCGCATGTTGTGCTGCAAAATCTCTATGTACTTTTCATCATTAATGGTGCCATCACAGAAGTGCAAGTTACCTTTGCCAAGGGCACTGACACAAGCCCATATCATGACTTGTTGCTGGTAACAGTCTGGATGATCTTTTTCTTCTTTTATCTGGAGCACACAGCATTCAATTCTCCCCAAAAATACCTGAAATACTGACTTATCTGATGACAGTACACGTTTCCAATGTGTGATGGTCCATCTCAGATGCCTCCAAGCCTAGAGAATTCGACGGCGCTTCTGTACACAGTTAACATAGGGCATGCTTTAGGCACAGTACAGTTTTAACTGGCATTTGTGGATGTAACCACAAATAGATTTTTTTATTGTGTTATGCACTGTTGAAGGTGAAATATCCAAATGTCTTCCTATCTTTGAGGAACATTGTTTTTTAAACATTTCAATAATTTTCTCATGTATTTGTTGGCAAACTGGTGATCATCTGCCCATCTTTGCTCCCAAAGGACTTGACCTTTTTTGGATGCTTTTTTTTTACCAAATTATAATTACAATCACCTGTTGACATCACCCGTTTCAAATTACATCATTATTTAACCAATTTACCTGATTACTAGCCCTAAATTGCTCCTGTTCCAACTTTTTTTGGAATATGTTGCAGGTCTGTATGACAGGAAAGGATGTATATTTACAAATGAAATGAAGTTGACCAGACAAAACATGAAATATTTTGTGTTCATATTGTCTGCAATAAAATACAAGTCAAAGTAAACTCACTACTTTCTACTTACTTTCGTGATAACCCACAGCAGTAATGCATCTAATATTAGTTAACAGCAAAATAGGTAACCAAAACCCTATTATACATAACAATACTATAGGGAATGATATTTTATGGTTATTCAGTGTATATAGTAATGCAACTTACTGTTACCCTGTTAACATTTTTTAATCATAGTATTTACAGTCTTAACCATTAACGTCACAGTGTTTTACAGTGTACCATTATAGCATTGCTTAATGTTTTAGCAAGTGTGTTGGGAGTACGTTTACTGCATAATCTTTTTAATAAACAGTGAATAATATTGTATGTATAAATTAACATTAGCTAGATATTGTAAATGTAAATAAAAATATGGTAAATGTTGCTGTTCATTGTTATATTACTCTATTAGTGAACAATGAACTGACTAATGTTAACAGAAAACATTTTGGATTGTTGTATTAATTTAAAAAAAAATCTAATTTGAATTAGTTTATTCATTTAGATTTTAGTATTGAATCAAACAGAATTAGTTGAGTGACTGCAGTGTGTTTTAAATTGGAAAGACTGTTGTTGGTAAGTCTTTTTCACCCTTGTGTAACTTCAAATTGGTTGGAAGTGAGAAATATGGCATGCAAATATCACTGGATATCCTATGTAAATAAAGTTAGAGTACAGGGTTGCAGGTTACCTAAGCATGTTTCTATAGTGCTTTGTTCAAACCTGCCTGACTGTGTTGTGTTGTGTTGTGTTGTGTTGTGTTGTGTTGTGTTATTGAGTGCTTGGCTTCTAAGAAAAGCCCTCTTGTTCTCCGTAAACTGTTGCCATTTCTCTGTTTGGTTCTCATTGCAGCCTGCCGTTTGGAGTGCACACTGACTGTGTCTGGGCAGGAGTCAAGCTGAATGATGCAAAGGTTTTTTGGAGATTTATTCCAGAAACACCACTGCTGAGTCAAGAGGCTCTCCCTGAATCCTGACACACACATGCTGGTCATCCATTAGCAGACTAATGTTTTCTGGCTTTCTCATCCACTGGGTCGGGAACCCTCATGTTTCATGCTGAAGTGTGTCATTTCTGTGTCCTTAGCGGTTCACTGAATAATCTTTCTAAAACATACTGCTGAAAAACATTAATTTGCTCTGTTTGTGCTCTTACACTGCAAATTTTGTCATTATAGTTTTATTCATCCTTTAGGGCCTGTTCACACAAACGACACCAATTAACAAATAATGATAATAGTACAAATCTAAAAGTCTTTCTTGATATAAAGGGATAACAGACACGAAGGGTTTGTTCTGTTATTCATTTAAACTAAATCAATCTATAAATCACTAAAGCTGGATAGTAATCTTTCTCTTTAGACATTCTGTTAAAAACATTAGGAACTTTGCTATGTCAGCTATTGGTTATGAGAGTATTTCCAACCAATTAGGAACCTTGCACTAATTACTTATAGTCAATAATGTCTATTGAGAATCATGAAATGTGTTCGCAGATAATAAGCTGACAGCCCACTAATACCGTAATGAGTCCTGGCGTATAGTTTCAAAGTCAGTATCAGTAAATAGAATGTCTAAAGAATACCATATAAATGGAAGTGTTATTACACACTGGATACCTTGCTTTGGATAATCTTGCTTTGAAATGTGAGGTTATACGGCTTCATCATTTTAAGTGAATGGCTTTATTCATTGGGGAGACCCGTGATTAAAAGCTAAAAGGAGCAGTGATTTATAGTAACTGTGTATCCATACAATCAGCAGAAGATAAGAGTATTTAATACGCCTCACTGGCTACCCACAATGCTTTGCAAGGACATGAGTTATGGGAAAGTGAAGGATGTTTTGCTCGTGTCAACAGATATTTACGAGTGGAAAAGCAGTGCGACTGCTTGGCCCAGAGATGGCCTCATGTCAGGCAAAGGTCTGCTGCCGGCTGCCGACAAGATGTAGGTCAGGTCAGTTCAAAATAGCTGCAAGGCCAGAGCCAGGGGAACGGTAATGACCTCATAAATGGTAACTCTGTGTGGCAGTGTACCTCTTCTTGTTTTTCTTCTCTCTGATCCTCCGTTAACCTCTCACTGGGCTGGGACAACTCCGTCCAGGTCTTTTCGTCATGATCCCGGTCCCTAATGGGATTCCTTTTGACACTTTTACAAGATGTGACACTATAGTGCTGCAGAACTCAATGCCTATGTGTTTGTTGAGGGGAATCAGGGAATGTGTCCCATTTTGTGCGAATACCCAAGGCAAGACACCATTGGGATGCCTCATCGCATGTTGTGTTTGTGTTGCCACACAGATGGACTTTTAGTCGAGTCAAAAGTTCAGTGAGCCACTTCGATAAGCAGATGGATTGACTTAGCATCTTGTAAAGCTTTTAGCTATTTTGTCTTTTGGTTGGGTGTTTTTGAAGAGCTGCTGAAGCTGAATAGTAATGGACTCACAAGCACAATGGTATATTTATCAAGTATTGAGGAATCGGCCAGAGAGAATGTAAATTATTGATTGGTCGTTTAACATTGACATGTTCTGCATAGCAATATCTACTTGAATTTAAATTTAGAATAAATTAGCAAGGGCACTTGCGACAGAATGTGTGCTGTTGCTTTCCATTTGCATCTGAAATGCAAACCTGTCTGTGTTATGCAGACAATTTTTGCAATCTACATAATGGGTGGTTAACAGAATCCTGAAGGGGTTTTTTCCTGGTCGTTGAAAGACCATATAAAAGACGGGCATTTTCTATGTGCAACTTTTGTAGCAAGAAGATGCCACTTTTTTGGAGATATGAGCAAGAATTCTTGTGAGTCAAATGCCTTTAGTTACAAACCGGAAATTGATATGCCATGAGACATATGCAGTCACCTAACCAGTGACCTGATCAGTGTATGATACCATTATGGGTAGTTCTGCTTACTAGTTTGAACCATGCCAAAGCCAAGTAGTATGTTCCATTTCCTGCATAATGCAATAAGGTTACATTAAGTGTCACATTAAGTCAAATTTGAGTGCAGAACCATCTTTATGTCTTTCATTGAACAGATACTGCCATCCAGTGGAAATGGGTTGAATTCGGGCCCTGATATTGCCTTGTAATGTACATATTAATTCAGTAAGTACACAAATATATCTATACTGTCTCTTTATTTGTATGTAAAACAGGCCCTTCATCCAGCGAAAGCATAGTATAATGAGCTCCACATCTCTACCTGCCATCCCATCTCATTTCTCTCTGCGCTACAGCACTACAGTGACTCGACGGCTGGAATTGATGGAAATACTTCAGGTTTTGCATAGATATTCTAGCATACTCACTGTCATCGCTAGATTAATTTCCAGTGGCGTGTCATTCTACACCACATTTACATAGAGGGCTGTATCATAACCACATTAAACGTCGAGAGAGACAGGTCTTTCCTTCAAATAATTGAATGCATAAATAAAATAAAAATAAATAAATAAATAATAAATAAAATGAAGATTAGAAATAGCTAAATAGTCTCCTTTATTATTTGAAATTCTTACATCACTCTGCTGCAATCCATTACACAGTGCTCTGTTATGAGGTTGACAAAAATCTTTAAAAAAGAGCATCTGTATTCTTGTCTGCCTGACCCATCTAACTGTCAAAATAATAGAGATGATCAATCAAATTAAATCAGGCAGGGTTTATAGTTTAAAGAAGTGATCACAAATTCTAGCGCAAAGTGTCAGTTTAACTTTTAAGGAAAGGGATATTTGGATTGAAGTAGCCAAATGTTTTACATCAAAAATGTTAAATGATTGACAGTAATATCCATTAATGTAAATGACTCAACTGAAATTTCCTCAGGTCTGTAGTTTGGAATTGAAAATACCAGAAGGTATTGCATGACTCATGCAATTGGTACTGTAAATGATTATGATAAGACAAGAAAGGGTTTGAGCTTTGATCTATTAGGAATACAAAATCTTGATAAAAAATATATATATAATTAGATTCAGATTTTCCTTCTTGTTTCTATATATTTATTGTAGACTGCTTTATGAAAGAAGATCATCCCACAATGCTAAGAAATGGGGGAAAAAAAGAAAATGAATACTTTAGTAATTGATATATTTAATTAGCATTCAAACAAAAGTGGCAGTTTATAAGATATTTATAATGTCACAAAATAAATTCAGTTCTATTCATCCTAAAGAAATAAAGATTTCCACAAATATATTAAGGAACTCAACTGTTTTCAACATTGATAATAAGAATGAGAAATGTTTCTTGAACAGCAAATAATGGTTTGAGTAGTCTGAGTATCAATTCACACAATACCTACAGGCTTATTACCGGCTTATTATTTAGATATTAACTGTTTATTAATACTAAAATATGATCTTATTCTACACCCCTAATCCTAAATCAAATATCTAAACCCTACCTTAATAACAATATTATGCTGCTATTTAGTAGTTTATTGAGCTAAAAGTCTTAGTTAATGTTTTTTTTTAATAGCGAGAATTGTATCTTAAAACAAAGTGTGACCTAAATAACTTTAAATATATCTTAAAACTGGCTGGACATTGCCATTTCTGTGTGGAGTTTGCATGTTCTCCCAGTGTTGGCGTGGGTTTCCTCCGGGTGCTCCGGTCTTTCCCACAGTCCAAAGACATGCAGTATAGATGAATTGAATAAACTAAATTGGCCGTAGTGTATGTGTGTGAATGAGTGTGTATAGATGTTTCCCAGTACTGGGTTGCAACTGGAAGGGCATCCGCTGTGTAAAACATATGCTGGATAAGTTGGCGGTTCATTCCGCTGTGGCAACCCCTGATGACTAAAGGGACTAAGCCGAATGAAATTAATAATTGTATTTAAATGAGCACATCCCAAGAATAAATTAAGCTCACATTATGAAATTAACATTCACGTTTAATGATAAATACCAAAGTATTTTTTACTAGTAATCATAGGCTTCTTGGATCCCCACTGTGTAATTTGTTTATGAGAAATTTTATAGACATACAATTTTGATTTGTTAATGTCTCGCGTTATTGTCTCGAGGGTGAAACACGTAGGTGTTGTCGCGAGGGGACAATGGATAGGTTTGTACCATGGGGTCAGATATGAAATCTAGTGATATTACTTTTGTTTACGAGCAGCGAAGTAATTGCATATTTGGGGGTGGAAATGCACAAACAAATTCTGGAATAATGTGGCCTTGCTTGGGTCATTAAGACGGCAGCATTGTTAGCTTTCGCTGTGAAATATAGCTGTGTAGCAGAGTGCCTGCGGCGGGGAGGAAGCAAAGGATATACACAAACACATTTCCCCTTTGCCTGCTGCTTTTGAATGCTATTAATTTCATGCCTTGGATGAGTGAGTCGGGGGCCTTTTTCTGGTGGACAAAAAATAAATCTAATATTCATGTTTTGATTGGCTTTTCTCCATCTTTGATATGGTTAAAATGTCATGATCTGTTTTTTTCTGAATTGTATAGGCGTATATGATTGTTAAAGAGAGTTTGTTTTTGTTTGGTGTGCAAATAGAGCCTTGAAAAGTTGCTGTCTTCACGTGTTTCATTGGCTGGGATGTTATTAGGTATAATCTGTAGCAGATTGAGATTTTCTTGCTTGTTTTTATGGTTTTATGAAGACTCTTATACAGGGGTGTTCTACTGTGTTAGTTCATGCAAGCGCAGTGACATGAAATATGTTCTAAAATGGTTAAAATCAAACGTTTTATATTGTTACGGTTGAAATTAACATTTAAGATTAAATTGCTGTTGTTTTAAAAAAATATTTAAATAAAGATTTCTTTTTTGTAACATTTAAACTTGGACCACATTAATCAATTGCCTTTTTGACTTTTGAATTTATTTAAAGATCCCATGCACATCTTTTGGCAATTTGGGCAAAAACACACTTTTGGCAATATTAAAGATTTTTATGAAATATAATTCTTTGATATTTTTTTTCAGCACACTTAATCAGAATTACAGGAAAAGAAAAATAATGCAACAAAGCTTTTGTTTTGTTTGTTCTAATAATCTTTTAAAATATTACATACCTCAACACATTCTTTTAATACAACAGGGAAAAAAACACTGTATCACCAGTGACACAAATGAATCACCAATGAAAAACACAATGATCTTCAGTGGTGTTACCCATCAGAAAAGTAACACCAGTGACAGAACACAGGTGACAATTTTCATGATAATGCATTTTGCAAAATGTATGCTGCAAGGTATCTATAACCTTGATGATGACAATCATGATATACTCACTAAAGTATGCGGATTAATCCAATGATATTCTTTTTTTTATTTTTTATTTTACAATAAAAAAGGTCACACCAGTAACGCCAACTAAAAGCTCCACGTGAAACCATGAGATAAAAATGACACATTTCTGATAAATGAAAAATGACAGAGGAGTTAAAATGGGCTTTTCTTCATAGATCTTAAGGAAATAGAAAGAAGAATGTCAAGTTATGTCAAAATAATAGAATTTTGTGAAACGGTAACACCAGTGACACAACTACTTTCATTATATATTTTACAATATTTATTTGATATTTTCAGGGTGGCACAGTGGCTAAGTGGTTAGCACTGTCGCCTCTCAACAAGAAGGTTTTCTGTGTGGAGTTCGCATGTTCTCCTCCAGGTGCTCCAGTTTTCCCCAAAAGACATAGACATACAGTATAAGAGAA